>WOXC01010559.1:0-442475 GCA_011680675.1 Gymnobelideus leadbeateri
GCCCCAAAAGACGAGCAATGGAAAATGCTATCCATATCCATAGAAAGAACTTTGGAGTCTGAATGCGGATGGAAGCAGACTAGTTGGTCTCCTTTTCTTTTGTTGCTTTGTTTTGCTTCTTTTTTGTGGTTCCTTCCATTAGTTCTAATTCTTTACATCATGACTGTGAAAATATGTTTAATATGAATATATAAATAGAGCCTCTATCAGATTGTATGCCATCTTGGGGAGGGTGGAAGAGAGGGAGGGGGAGAAAATTTAAAACTCAAAATCTTATGGAAGTGAATGTTGAAAATGAAAAATTCATTATAAAAATAGCACTTATTAATATTGTATGTTTTTGAGCTTATATTTTATCTGATGTTCAAGTTTATGACAAACTTTCAAATTTTATTTCAGATGTTGGATGAAAATAACCATCTTATTCAGTGTATAATGGATTATCAGAATAAAGGAAAGACTACAGAATGCTCTCAGTAAGATTGATGTGAAACTTTTTTTTGGTATTGATTTTTCCATTTTTACAAAAAGTGAATTGTATTGTTTGAGTGCGTTAATTTTTTTTAACACTTCTCACTCTGCTATACAAATAAATGACTTAAAGAATTGAATATATATCATTCATAGAAAAATTAGATCTCTCTATTGTGAAATTGTTACACTCTGAACTTGCTGAAGAATCATAGTAATTTGTAATAAAATAATTATATAGTTGATTATGGTATGTTTATACAGACCAAACTGTTTAGATGTCTTTATGGTAACTTAAATATATTCTCTAAGTTCATGTAATAATTTATAATTTCTTCAGTGGAAGAATAAATAGAATTGAAATGTTTAAAAGGAGTATAGAACCAGTTGTTCCCCCAATGTGTCAGCACAGATAAATACTTTAGGAAGAGTTTGCTGGTGTGCCAAAACAAACCAAGCTTTCCTAACACATCCAGCTTCTCCCCTTCATGAACCTCTCCTCTCTTTTTTCTCTTCTGGGTTTTCTTTGGCTTTCTTATAGTAAGAGTCATTCATTCATTTATTTATCTTTATATCTTAATTAATTTTTTAGTTTTCAGCATTTATTTCCACAGGATTTTGAGTTCCACATTTTCTCCCCATCTTTCCCCTCCTACTCACCCCAGATGGCATGCATTCTGATTACCTTTTCCCCCCTTCTGTCACTGCCACCCCTTCTTATCCCTTTTCCCCTTACTTTCTTGTAGGACTAGATATATTTCTATACCCCATTGCCTGTATATCTTATTTCCCAGTTGCATGTAAAAACATTTTTTAATATTTGTTTTAAAAACTTTGAGCTCCAAATTCTCTCCCTTCTTCCCTCCCCACCACCCTCATTGAGAAAATGTATTTGTTTTACAAAGCCATTTGGCCTGTTCCATCAGCATTGTGGATCTGTAGAAAGAGTATTGAATTTGAAGTCAGAGGAAATGGGCTTTAATCCTAGCTGTTCTTGCCTTTTTGACCTTGGGCAAAAGACTTCTCCTTTGGAAGCCTCATTTCCTCATCTGTAGAAGGACAGAGTTAGAATGGGCGATCTCTTAAGATCCTTTCCAGTTCTAAATTTATGATCCACTAATTCTCATGCTCAACAGTTTGATTATTGGGGAGGATACCTTCAACCTATAGGCTATACAAGTATACTTTAACCAGTTTAAGAATTTATGTGTCATGGAATCATTAAGCTTGGAAAAGGCTGATCTAGAAAAGTCATGAAGTATGGTTGTTACTTCTAATTAGTCTTCAAAACAGGCTTTAGATAAAGGGATTTGTATTTCTGGAGGGACAGAATTATTATTATTATTATTATTGTTAGCTTTTTAGAAGGGCAGCTGGTGTTAAGCTACTTGACCAAGGTCACACGGCTAGTAAGTATTGAGTGTCTGAGGCCGGATTTGAACCCAGGTCCTCCTGACTCTAGGGCCTGTGCTCTATTCGTTGTGCCACCTAGCCACCCAATGGCTTATTTCTTCTTCTTCTTCTTCTTTTTTTTTTTTTGCTTTTTTGGAGAGCAATTGGGGGTTGACTTGCTCAAGGTCACACAGCTAGTTTTTGTGTTAAGTGTCTGAGGCCAGATTTGAACTCAGGTCCTCCTGACTCTAGGGCTTGTACTCTATTCACTGTGCCACCTAGCCGCCTGAGGGACTATTATAGAAAGGATAAGATAATTCAGAAAATAGATGGGAAAGAATCATTGGTCTGAAGTTAACTTTTCCTGATATGATGAAGTGACTTACTCCTTACCAAGACTAATTTTTCTGCCTGGTCAGGTAATCCCATTCTATCCCATCTTTTCCAACAGATTTCTTCCTTTGTCATCCCACTCTTTCACTTATTTTCAGTCTCTCTTTCTCTATTGGCTCATTTCCTGCTACCTGAAAAATGTTCCCTTTCTCCCCTATCCTGAAAAAACTCTCACTTGACCCTTCCATCCCTGCTAGCTATCATGCTATATCTCTTCTGTAACTAAACTCCTCAAAAAGACCATTTATAGTTGGTGCCTCCACTTTGTCTTCTCCCACTCTCTTTTTAACCCCTTATCATCTGGCTTCCAACTTCATCGTTGTATTGAAACTGCTTTCTCCAGAGTCATCAGTGATCTCTTAGTTGCCAAATCCAGTGACCTTTTCTTAGTCCTCATTCTTCTTGACCTCTCTGTAGCTTTTGATATTGTTGATTCCTCTCCCCGCCTTGATAACTTTTTTCTCTCTAGGTTTTCAGAATAACCCCCTCTTTACTGGTTTTTCTCTTACCTATTTGACTGCTTCTTCTCTCTTTCCTTTGCTGAGTCCTCTTTCAGATCATGTCTTCTAAGTGTAGGTGTCTCACAGGGTTCTGTCCTGGGCCTTCTTTACTACTTCACTTGATTTCTGTTAGCTCCTATGGATTTAATTACCATTTTTATGATGTTAAAATCTACCTTTCCTGCCCCAGACTCTCTACTGACATCCAGTTTCACATCTCCAGCTGCCTCTCAGACATCTTGAAGTGGATGTCCAGTAGACATCTTAAACTTACTATGTCAAAACAGATTTGAATATCTTTCTTTCAAACCCTCCCATGTTCTACCTTCTCTATTATTGTAGAAGTCAACACCTTAGTCCTAATCCCTCAGGTTTACAATTTAAAAATCATCCTGGACTCCTCATTATCTCTCACTCCCCATATTCAAGTTGTTGCCAAGGCCCTACAACATTTCTACACTCCTTTTTCTCATCTGATACCACCCTAACCCTAGTACAGGCTTTCATCACCAGGCATCTTGATTATTTTAGTAGCCTGCTTCAAGTCTTTTTCCATTCCCGTCTGTTGTCCATTTAGCCACTAAAGTGATTCCTAAGGCTTAAGTCTGATCATGTCACTCCCCCTGCTTAGTAAATTCCAGTGACTCCTTGTTGTCTCCAGATCAAATACAAAATGCTCTATTTGGCATTCCAAGCCCTTCATAACCTAGTACCCCCCTACCTTTCAGTCTTCTTACACCTTACTCCCTGACATGTACTCTTCAGTCTAGTATAATTGGCTTTCTGGCTGTTCCATAAAGAAGACACTCATTTTTTGATTCTATTTACTCTGGCTGTCCCCCATGATTGCATTGCTCTCCTTCCTCTGCTCTGCCTACTGACCTCCCTGGCTTCCTTTAAGTCCCAGCTAAAATCTGACCTTCTACAGAAAGCTTTCCTAACCCATTCTTAATTATAATGCTTTCTCTCTGTTATTTGTCTCTTATTTATCTTGTATATAGCTTGTTTAGTAGACATTTGTTTGCATGCTGTTACTCCCGTTACATTGTAAGTTCCTTGAGTGTAGGGACTATCTTTTTGCCTCTTTGTATTCCCAGTGTTTATCACAGTACTTAGAACATAGTAGGTATTTAAAATTAGTTGATTGATTGATTGATTGACATGCTGCCTCTCTAGTGTTAATGGGAGAGGAAAAAGGAATATTAAGAGAAAGGAAAAAATCATGAAAATCATTTGCACACTGTTAAGTCTAAATAAATTTCCCTAACATACTACACAGTATAAACTTTTGCTGATGTATAAAATATACAGATGTTTGAGGCTTTCCTAACTATTTGAAAAGAACATTGAACTAGGAGTTAATTTCTTGTCCTAGTTCTACCAAGTCGCTTCTCTTTGGGGCTCAGCTTCTTAATCTTTTTTTTTTTTTTTTTTTGCTTCTTGGAGGGCAATTGGGGTTGACTTGCCCAAGATCACGTGGCTAGTTTTTGTGTTAAGTGTGTGAGGCCGGATTTGAACTCGGGTCCTCCTGACTCCAAGGCTGGTGCTCTATTCTTTGCACCACCTAGCCACCCCTAAGCTTTCTTAATTTTAAAATGGATAGGTTGAGTTTGGTAGTTTCTGAGGTTCCTTCCAGGTCAAATATAATGTAATTATGTGAGCTTTGTGACTCAGGAAAAATCCTGGTAGAAGATTGCTTCTCTATAGAAGGTTGTTATGACATTTGGGGCTTTCATAGGACAGAAATTGATATTGTAATTTAATTATGTTACCTCACACTTTTAATATCTTTTCCCTCAGTACTTAATGTATTTTATATTTGGTTGCAGATAATATAAAGTCTTTACTTGTTTACCATAACTCTTTTAATTACTGCAGCAACTTAAAGATAATTACTTTTTAGCAATTGGCCATGTGCTGACATATATTTACTACTTTGAAGAATTTCCTCTGCTTTGATATATCTCTGCCACATGTACCAAGAGAGGGCAGAATTACTATCATGATAAATAAATACTATATCAGCATTAAAAATGGTATGGCAAGGGTGGGGAGGTGGTGCAGTGAATAGAGTACTGGCCCTGGAATCAGGAGGATCTGAGTTCAAATTTAGCCTCAGACACTTAACACTTAGTAACCATGTGTCCTTGGGCAAGTCATGTAACTCCAATTGCCCTGCCTTTCCCCCTCCAAAAGCAAAAAAAAAAAAAAAATGGTATGGCAAATTTTGAGAAAAGAAAGACCTTCTATTTAGTGGCAAGTCTTGTGGATTTCTAAACAGGAAATTCCACCATTTCTATTCCTGTGACAAAAAACTGCTAAAATAAAAATGTTAACTGTGGTATAATGAAATTATACCATGGGCATTTGCACTTAGTAATGTGCTTGACTATTTTAATAGCAAAATTAATTGCTCTCATTTTATTAAGAGAGTTGTGGAATGGTAGAAAGAGCACTGTCTCTGGTATTAGAAAATCTAGTTCATATTCTGCTTCTGATGACTACTTCCTGTGTGACTATCAGCAGCATCAGTTGGCATCAGTCTCCTCATCCATAAAATAAGTGCATTAGACTACATTGTCTCTGTGATTTTTTTTCAAGCTTTGGACTTATGTGCCTATAGATATTTTTTTCTTGTCTTTGTTCTTATAAGGATATTTAAAAATCCAATAATTGATTGTATTACATAGTATATATGCAGAGAGGAACACAAAGCTACAAATTAGTTATGGTATAACTTTTTATCTAATAACCAGTACTGAAGAGAAGAAATATTCCTTTTTTTCTTAGGAGGGAGGAAGGGACATGAATGTAGTCAAAGTCAGAACTGAAGGGAACAAAACGTGAGAGAACTTAGCATGACTCCTTCACTCCTGTTTTTGGAAAGCATTGTTTTTTTTTAGCACAACCTTTATATTGGGAAGCATAGTTAATTTGAATAAAAAGATTTATTTGAATTACTATTAAGTTATTTAAACTTTTTTTAATAGTCCTTACAGTTGTTTAGTAACTTTCTTGACTTAACTGGAAGTATACTAAATTAAGCTGAGCTATTCCTGGGTTCTCTTTTATACTTTTGTGAGGGATGAACCAAATGTTTCAAATTAATGACATAAGTGAAATTATAGGGGGAATGCTTAATCAGTAAACTAAATTAGTGAGCTTTAAAATTTTTTTTAGTAATATGCATACATACGTTTTATCTTCTTTCTATGTTGTTACTACATAATATTGCAGCTACTGGAATGAGAATAAACTAACAGATAGTGATTCCAATTTATTTTATTGTGCCCCCTAAATCCCAATGGATTTCCTGGTTACAAAGGCCCTAGATCTTTGACAGTTTTCTTCATTTGTGAGAAGAGAAGATTATACAATTTTTCTTCTACTTGTATTCTAGCAAAATTTTGGGTTTATATTTGGGTTTCAGAATACTTTGTGATCTGAAAATGATAGTGAAGTGAAACTTAACTTTTACTCCAGTCCTCTTTTCTTGTTTCTTGTGGAAATCAGTTATTACAGTGAAGTAGGCATAGATAAAATATGTTTTTCAGACTTATTTTGCAAAAAAATTTGAAAAACTTTTGGGATTCCATTGCTTTTTTGATACTTGAATTGTAACCTTTATATACAATTCCTGACTTGATTATAGTACATTTTTCATATATCTAAGTAAATGGAAAACAATTTCAACTCTTAATTTTGGTGTTTGGTTTATTTTTAATAGGTATCAGCAGATGTTACATACAAATTTGGTTTATCTTGCTACGATAGCAGACTCCAATCAAAATATGCAGTCTCTTTTACCAGCAGTAAGTACCTTCCACTGTGATTTAAATTAGGCAGTCTTCACAAATGGTTTTGTCTTCCTTTTGAAACAGTAAATTATCAGGGAGCCAGCATATTAAATGTATTTGCCTTTCCATAGAAAGTGGGAATCTTATTTTTTGTTTAGTGGCCTGACTTAGGGGGTAATCTGGTGATCCACTTGAATACTTTCCTTTTCCTTATTATTTCCCAACTTCCTTTCTCCTCCAGATGTATAGCATTTCTTTAACTGTAAAACTAAACTCTGAATTTAGCATATCTTTTAGTGAAAAGACCATTTTGAATGTTTTAAAAGTTGAACATTTTTTATTCCCATTTGTTTTTCTTTTCTTTTTCTTTTTGCTTTTGGAGGGGGAGAGGCAGGGCAGTTGGGGTTAAGTGACTTGCCTAAGGTCACATGGCTAGGGGTGTGTGTGTGTGTGTGTGTGTGTGTGTGTGTGTGTGTGAAGTCTGAGGCCGGATTTGAACTTAGTTCCTCCTGATGCCAGGGCTGGTGCTCTATTCACTGTGCCACCTAGCCTCCCCCAAAACACTTTTTTTTTTGAGGGCTGCCCATTTCTTTTTAAAATTTTTCCTCAAATGATTTTATTTAATTATAATAAATATTTTAAATTCTTTCTTTTTTTTTTTAATCTTGCTTCATCTCTTTCAGGAATTGTAGTTGAGTTGAGTTATACTAAATCTATTTTCCTTTGAGGTTTTGCTTGTAGATGTTTTGGAACAATTTTTTTTTCTTCTGGGTTTGTGTTTTAAACATTCTTGTCATCCTAATAGCTTTTTATGGTGGGATTCTTTTGTGTTTGCTCATTCTTCCAACCTCCTTTCTGATTTTAGACTTGATGTTAGGGCTGTGCTCTGCATACTTCTGGACAGAAGAACTGGTATGGTCCTCTTCCTGCTTTCTTGGGATGTTGACTGTGTAGCAGCAAGCACCCCAACATCCCCAGGGTGACTGCCAACACAGGTTCTTAGATCTGCTTTTCAAAAGGAAAGCAACTCAAAATGGGTTAACAAGCTTACTTTAATCAAACAAACACACATTACCTAGTTCAGGGGAAAAAGGTCAGCACCCCGAACTTCAGAGTTACAGAACTTACAGATCAAACAGACAGGCTTCCAAACTGTCCAACCATTATATCAATACCAAATCACAGTTACCAGAGAGGGAAGCATCAACATCTGGGTTTTCAAAGCCGGGGGGCTCTCAACAACGGCTTCCCAGAGTCTCATCTGGTCAAATCACACAGCACTTCTCAAAGTGAGCCCCAAAGCAAAGCCTCTCCTCAGGGTTTATATAGCCTTCTCCTGGCTCAGAGAATGTAACAACCTTCTGGACCCACTGCCCAATCACAAAGTATCAAGGTGTGGGCCTTCCTGAAAAACAAGCCTCCCACCACAGGCTCTAGGTGCACTTAAGCTAGGGGCAGGGAAGATCTTTAAATTTGCATTTCCATTACAGACTGTTGCATTATTCTAACCCCTCAGGGATAGCTCAGATTGGGGATCTGCAAACTTTCAGAGCCCCAAAAGTAGTCTGATCCAGGGAAGGTTCTGGTTGCTGACCCCCTTGTCTGACCTCTGCAAGTTCCTGACCTGGATTTGTGTCTGAGCAATAGTAGATGCTGTTGGACTTAGACTCTGTAAGCTAGCTGGGAATTTCAGCTATTCAGAGTAGCAGCACTGTAGGCTCCCCCCTACTCTGGGATTCCTGCTTTGGTTATTCCTCTCCAGGCTTCAGACTGTGTTAGAAATTGAGACCCTGTTCTGCTCGTAGGGTCTCAGCCACTAGCATTTGCTACTGTACACTTCAGAACTTACTCCTGTCTAGGCACACTGTCCAGGATCTTTTCATGTCTCCATCTCCATCCTCCCTGGGTTGGTGACCTGGAAATAGGTAATGGGTAACAAAGCCACCAGTTGACATTTTTTACTACACCCTGCTTGATGTTACATTGTCCCTGAAGTTCTCTTCCATAGCTTTCATTTATGTTATAATGTAATTTTAAAATTCTTATATTTTTTCTTCTAGGAATTCTAATTGTTCTTGTGGGTAAGCTGTTGTTGTGGGCTTATTCTCTTTTCTGGTTTTGTGTCTTGGTCATTTTTGGCTTTATAACAATTCTTTATTTTTTGGTTTACTCCTTTTTGATATTGCGGCCTCTACTCTGAGGGTCCTTCTTTAATTGCTTTCCCTCTTTCTTGGGGTCAGTCTGAGTTAGTACCCTTTCTTTTGACCTATGATCATTATGGCTCCCCTATCCCTAAGTTGGAGCTCCTTTCCTTGGGATGGGAAGAGAGAAAGGAGGAGAGGTCTTTTCTATAATTTTTTGTCACAGGCTCTCCCTCCCTTAGTTGGGGTTTTTTCTTTGTGGGGGGGAATAGGGAGAAAGGACTTTTTATTTCCCTCTCTGTTCTTTTTCTCTGTGCCCTTTTCACCTCCCTCTTATTTTCCCTCTTTGCTCTGAGGATTTTAATATTTTTTTTCTTCCTTGGGAGAAATCTTTCACTTTGATCTCTCTGGATTTCTTACTGCTAAGGCTTTTTTCTTGGGAGTTTCCCTTCTCTAAGGCTTTCACTTTTATATTCATCTCTCTGGGGATTTCTTTACCCTGACTTTTTTTCTTGCTGGAAGACTTTCACTTATACTTTCACTTTTGACCCTCAGGAGATCAGACTCTTTTTTTTTTTAAATTTAATTTTTTTTTATTTTTAGTTTACAGGATTCAATTCCATAGTTCCTTGAGTTTCAAATTTCCCTTCCCTCCCTCCCCCCACCCCCCATGACAGCATATAGTCCAGTACAGGATCTGCAAATACGTTCACAGTAGACATTAGTCAAGTTACAAAGGCGTATTGTACTAGATGGGATGAAAAATGGTAAAGAAGAAATAAAACCAAGCAATGAAAAGAAAAAGATCAGTTAGTTTGCTTCATTTTTATAGGTTATAAATATGCAGTCATATCTTATTTGATACCGTCCTCTAGAGAGCATCTGTTTAATACACTAAATATCTTCCTTTAGGCTCTTTAACACTTGTGGGGACCAGTGTAACAGGATTTCACTCTTACCCCTTGTTCTTACTGTGTAACCCACTTACTTATTATCTATCTATCTATCTATCTATCTATCTGTCTGTCTGTCTCTATCTATCTGTCTACCTATCTGTCTGTCTATCTGTGTATCTGGCATGATCTCTCACCGATCACTTCTTGTACTAGACATATCATGATCATAGAAGGCTGCAACTTAAGTCTTCTCTTATGTCTCTCCAGTGGCTTTTGTGTTACCTGCCATTTTCATTCTTTGGGATGTTTCCTGATTTGTATCCATAACAATAATAATAATAATAATAATAATTGCATCTTATTTGATAATTAAAATAATCCTATGAGGCAGGAACTTCTGATGTTATAGTTTCTTTTCTTTTTTTAAAATTATTATTATTTATTATTATTATTATTATTATTATTTTTTTTGAGCAATTGGGGTTAAGTAACTTGCTCAAGGTTACACGGCTAGTCATTATTTGTGTGTGGGTGCTCATTTTCCGAGGCCGCATTCAATCTTGGGTTATCCCAACTCCGAGGCCGGCGCTCTTACTCACTGCGCCACCTAGCTGCCCCTAGTTTCTTTTTTATAAATGAGAAAATTATGGTTTAGAGAGTTTTAAGTGTCTTTTCTTTATTCAGAGAGCCAGTGTCAGAGGTAGGATTTGACTTCTCATTCCTAATTTTCGAGTCCAACACTCTGTCTTTAATGCCATGGTTTTTCTCATAGTCTTTGTAAAGTTCATCAGGACAGTGTTGTTATTTAAATTTTTTCTTCCTGGCTACTTGTAATATTTTCTCCTTAATCTGGGAATTCCAGAACCTGGCTATAATATTCCTACGATATTTCTTTTTGGGATCTTTTTTCAGGAGGTGATTGGTGGATTCTTTCAACCTCTGTTTTGCCCTTTGGTTCTAAAACATCATAGAATTTCTTGAAGGATATTTATAGGTTCTTTTTTTGATCATGGCTTTCAGGTAGTCCAATAATCTTAAAATTATCTCTCTTGGATCTACTTTCCAGGTCAGTGGTGTTCCCAATGAGATATTTCACATTGCCTTCTATTTTTTCATTTGTTTGGATCTGTTTAATAGTATTTTGATTTCTCATAGTCACTAGCTTCCATTTGCTCCAGTGTAATTCTGTTTTGTTGTGTTTTTTTTTTTTTTTGCTTTTTGGAGGGCAATTGGGGTTAAGTAACTTGCCCAAGGTCACACAGCTAGGTTTTTGTTTGTTTGGGTTAAGTGTCTGAGGCCGGATCCGAACTCAGGTCCTTCTGACTCCAGGGCCGAAGCTCTACTCACTGTGACACCTAGCCACCCCTTCTAGTGTAATTCTGAAGGAATGATTCTCTTCAGTGAGCTTTTGAGATTCTTTTTCCATCAGGCAAATTTGGCTTTTTAAGGCATTCTTTTCCTCATTGCCTTTTTGAGCCTCTTTTGCCATTTGAGTTAGTCTAATTTTTAAGGTGTTATTTTCTTCAGTCATGTTGTTGACTCTCATTTCATAATTTTCTTTCATTGTTCTCATTTCTCCAGTTTTTCCTTCACTTCTCTTATTTGGTTTTCAAAATCCTTCCTAAGTTCCTGTGGCCTGTAAGCAGCTTATTCTTTTGATGGAAGATTTTGGTGCAGGAGTTCTGACTTCTTTGTCTTCCTTCTGTTCCATGCTTTGATCCTTTTTGTCCCCAAAAAAGGAATCCAAAGTCGGATTGTTGTGCTTGCCTTGCTTCCCTAGCTTGCTCATGTTGCCACTCCATTACTTGACTCTTGAGCTTTTTGCCACAATAGAACCAGAGTGGGGAACTTTGTCCCAAATCACTGGGGTTTTCTCAGCTGCTGGAGCTATTAGTTGACCGCCCTCTCTGAAGCCTTCACTGGCTCTGGCACACTGGTCACATCACCCCAGACAGTGATCCAGATCCAAGCAGGTTAAAGCAAGAGCGATTACCTCTCAGGCTGGATGCTTGGTCCCCATACAATCTGCAGGCCTGGAGCTCTGAAGCAGCCACATGATAGTGGCTGCATGTCCATAGCGCCTCAGTGACTTCTCCCTCCCGGGGGCAAAGGCCAGACCATACTCCTGAATTCCCAGGTCCCAGAGTCTACTGCACTGACCTCTCACTTTGTCCTTAGCATCTATAGGTTGCTAATTCTGGAAACTACCACAGTTGCTGGTGATCTGAAGTCCCTCCAGCCAGAGGCTGGTTGTGACCGTCCTGAGCCTAAAACCTTGGGCTCACTCAGAGTTGAGCTTGGTTCCCAGAGTGCTGCGCTGGCCACTCCCTGCTGGCCTCCTGTGTCATTTTGTGGGTTCTGTAGATCCAAAGTTTGTTTACAGAGTCATTTTTTACATGAATTGGAGGAGGTGGGAGCAGGAGCCCCCGTTTCTGCTCCGCCATCTTGACTCCGCCCGCCCCACAGTGTTGTTATTTAAAGATAGAGTTTTGGGGCAGCTAGGTGGTGCAGTGAATAGAGCACTGGCCCTGGAATCAGGAGGACCTGAGGTCAAATCTGGCCTCAGACACTTGACACACAAAAAAACTAGCCATGTGACCTTGGGCTAGTCACTTAACTCCAATAGCACTACAAAAAGCAACCAAAAAAAAAAATGAAGATAGAATTTTGTTATTTTCCAGATATACTTCATAAAGTTCTGGCTCATTTTCTATCTCTAGTGCTTATCAAAGATAGACTTAAGTCATGGGACTGCTCATCCTGCTCATTATTAAACAGCACACATTTTTTATAAAATGCCAGTGGATATTTATTCTCTTTACATTTCTCTTGAATATACTTATATCTGTTCTTGTGTTAGAGTGAAAGCTTTTTGTGACTAGGGATTATTCATTATATTTGTATTCCCATTGCTTAAAAGCTTGTTATTTGATTGACTTATATGAACTAATGCAGAGCACGAGTACAACAATGTAAATAAAATAAAAGAACAAATAGCATGAAATGGAATGCTAGGAATTATAATGACCAAGTTTGGCCCAACAAAAGAGCTGAAAAAAGGTATCTTCCTGTATTTACAGACAAGGAAGCTATGGGTAGTTAATACTGCAGATGCTTTCAGACATAATGTGATTTAGTCTTTGGTTTTACTTCACTGCTTTTTGTTCTCTTACTGTATTTGTACTTTGTTACAAGGAATGACTTGCTGGAGAGGGATATGAGATATATATATATATACATATATATATATAAAGGTACCACAAAAACAAAAGATAATAACAAGATTTTTAAAATGAAAGAAAAAATTTTAAAGTACTCAAAATTGATACTGTTAGCAAAAAGTGCATCTGGCATATTAGCTACTACCAACTATACTACATGTCTAGTTTTCTCATCTCTGTAAAATGTTTAAAAGAACCATCTACACACATCAAAGTTAGGGTATCCTTGATGAAAATATGAGAAGGGAACAGGCTTTTATACACAGTTTTCTATAGCATACCTCCATCATAAATCATAATCAGAAGGTATAGAGAATATAAAGATTGGTAGATTTAAAAAGAATTTGATCTAGTAAAGTGAAACACCTTAAAAGCTCTCTTCCAACAAGGTGTTTTGCGTTTAGATGATAAGACTGCAAAAATTTTTCTTGAATAGATAGAATTGAATTGATAGATGTAATTACAGAGTTTACTTGATTGATCCTTTGGTTATTCCTATCACATGAGGGGTAAGCAGGCTTGTGTTTTTCATTGTTCTAGAGGATATTGCTGTGAAAAATCAAAAGCAGGGATTCTTGACCTTTTTTGGGTCATGGGCTCCTTTTGACAGTCTGTGTAATCTTTGGAGCACTCAGAATGTTTTTAAATGCAAATAAAGTTCTTAGGATCACAAAAGAAACTAATTATATTGAAATAGCAAAATATGAAAAAAACATTCATGGATTTCATAAAGTCTATCCATAAACCCCTTTGTAGTCTGTTGATTCCAGTTTGAGTACTTGTTGTAAAGACAAGAGTAAACCACTTGAGTTTTATTGAGTAGGGGAAGTCACATGGTTAGATTTACACTTAAGGAAAATCATTTTGATATAGACTTGAGGCAGGGGAAACAATTAGGAATCTTTTACAAGAATCCAAGTGAGAAGTGATTAGGGCCTAAGCTAGGGTGGTATCTGTGTGAGTTGAGAAGGAATTGGATAAAAGAGATGGAGAGATGAAAATAAGGTTTGACTGCTGGTTGTGTAAAGGAGAATAAGGAGTTGAAGATAATACTGGGGTTATGAAACTGGGAGCCTAAAAGAATCGGCGAGACTTTCAACATAAATAGGGAAGTTTGGGAGGTGAGTTTGTTTTGGGGAAAAGATAAGTTCTCTTTTGGACTTGTTTGAGTTCTAGATGACTGTGTAGATCTGGGAGAAATTGGCAGAAAAAGAGGAGAGAGTAAAAGAAGGTGTAGGATGAGGAACACTGACAAGGGGATGTGATCTGCATAATGAATCAACATAGGAGACTGAGACAAAGCAGTCAGGAACAGAACCAGGAGAGTAGTAGTACAGTTCCAGAGAGGGGAGAGAAGGTAATAGGGAGTGTCAAATGAAGAAGATAAGATTGAGAAGAAATTAGGACTGAGAAAAGACCATCAAATTTAGCAAAATTGTGACATATCTAGTATAGGACCGCTTTTGTGTTATCTGGCATCATGTAAAAGTAGCATCAGATCATCTTATGCAGATGGATGTATTCATGGTTTAGCACAGAGTAACAGACAGCTTTATGGCATAGTATATGGTGATTACTAAGACTTTGAGAAGCAGAATGGTGGGGGGGTGGAGCCAAGACGGTACAACGGAAGCATTAACGTTTCTTCTAAGCTCCTCCCTGAAGCCAGTCACTGCACTTTAAAAAGTGAATCTGAGCAGACTTTGGAGTGTCACACTCCACTGGGAGACAGAGCACGGCAGAATCTAGCCCAGAAAGTGCCCACGTGGCTGGAGGAAGGTGGGGGAGGAGGGGGAGGGCCTGCAGTAGCTCCTACTAGAGAGCAGACTACAGCAGAGAGAGAAGGAGCCCCAGCTGGCAGATTCACCCATCCCAAGGGTGATTTGCAGCTGTCTCACCATGGGGCAGGGCAGGAGGATCAGTAGGAGCTGGGTAAGAGAAAGCTCAGGGCCCCACAGCAGAGACAGTAACTTCTCCTGGGGCAATCAGCCCCTAGCCTGGAAGTTTAAAAATCACCTGCCTGATTTTCCGGTGGCCAGGACTGCAAAGTAAACTCTGGCTGCTCTGATTCCCCCTCCCCTACCAAGAAGACCCAGAGATAAATGTCCTACCCAGAGTAAAATACTGAAATAGCAGAAATAGCTTCAGGCTTAGGAGTGGGGGGGGGGAGGGAACACCTGACCAGCAAAAGCCTGCCTGAGCCATAGCCCAGGGGCATAGAGGCAGAAATCTGAAGAGTCCAGGCCACCCCTCCCCCACAGATTACTCTGTGAGCCTCAGGGTAACTCAGGTGAAACAGAGAATCCTGGCCTTGGCCTTTATCTAGATACCCAGAGGCTACAGCACAGAAAACTAACAACCAGGTTCCTAGCTCCTAGCCTGAGAAGCTTGGGTCAGAGCCCTCTGTACTCTGGGAGCAGAAATACACTTTAAAGGATAGGAAATAGGCAATTACAATGGGCCCTAAGCAACTTGCAAAGGCAAGACCAAAGACAATAGAATCCTATTATTCTGAATCACTTTCAGGAAACACCATAGACTCTGTTCACACCTGAGACCACAGATGGAAATATGAACTGGTCTCAAGCCCAAAAAGCATTCTTGGAGAAACTCAAGAACGATTTAAAAAGCCAAATTAGGGAGGTAGAAGATAAATTTAAATCTACAGTGACCAAATTGGAAAAAAGTCTCACTGAAGAAAACAAATCCTTTAAAAGTAATATTAGTGAACTAATTGGAGAAAATACCTCCCTAAAAAGGACTTTCAAAAACTAACTGAAGAGAATAATTCACTAAAAATTAGAATCAATCAAATCAAAGCTCAGGACTCTATGATGCACGAAGAGAATCAATCAAACAAAACACGAAGATTGAAAAATTGGAAGAAAGTGTAAAGTATCTCACTGGAAAAACAACTGACCTAGAGAACAGATGCAGGAGAGATAACTTGGTCTACTGGAAAGCCATGATGAAAAAAGCAGCCTGGACAATATCCTCAAGAGATTGAAGGATGTCCTGAAGTCCTAGAATCAGAAGGTAATATAGTTATCGAAAGAATTCACCAGTCTCCTCCGGAAAGAGATCCCAAATTGAAAACCCCAAGAGATATAGTAGCCAAATTCCAAAATTACAGGGTTAAGGAGAAAATATTGCAAGCAGCCAAAATGAAACATGGAATATCATGGAACTACAGTCAGGATTACACAGGACCTAGCAGCTTCTACATTAAAAGATCAGAGGGATTGGAATTTGATATTTCGTAAGACAAAAGAGCTAGGACTGCAACCAAAGATTAACTACCTGGCAAAACTGAGCATAATCTTTCAGGCAAGGAGATGGTCATTTAATGAAATAAGGGACTTCCAGACTTTCCTGATGAAAAAGCCATAGCTCAATGGAAAATTTGATCTCCAATTACAAGACTCAAGAAAGACATAAAAAGGTAAACAAGGAAAACACACACTCACATACTCACATGCATATATGCACATAAATTGGGACGCAATAAGAGCAAAATGTTTACATCCCTATATGAGAAGCTGATAACTATCAATATCGAAATTTAAATGATTATCATGACCTTTAAAAGGGTTATACATTGATAGAGGGTGTGGGTATAAATAAACTAATCTGATGATAACAAAAAAACTTATGGGGGGGGTGGGGTCAAAGGGATAAAAGGAAAGAATGAGACAGAAAAAGGTAAATTATGCCATACAAAGAGCCATAAAAACACACTATAGTAGAGGAGAAGGAAAGAGGGAGAGGAACATCATTTGAACATTATTCTCACTGGTTCTGGTTCAAAGAGGGATCAATATAAATCAGTTAAGTTTAAGATTCTAACATGAAAAGACACAAAAATTCATTAAGTAGAGGGAAAGGAGGGAGGGAGAGGAGCACTGTATGAGAAGCAGAATGGTGTTAAAGAGACCTAACCTGGGAGTTGGGAAAATTTAGATTCAAATTCTGTCTTGGATGCCTCCCGCCTTTGTGAACCTCATCAAGTACCTTAAACCTCTCAGTGCCTTAGGCAAATTATAAATCATAAAAAGATTCTAGAATTGCTTTCTTAGAAAGAAATCCTTACTGGAACTTCTTTACATAATTGAAATTACAGCTCCAGTTAAAAAAAAAACAACAGTCCAGAAACATCTACTGTATGTAGGGAATTAATCTAGATACATGTGTCCAAGAGCCATTTCCTAATAGATAAATGATAAAATCATATGATGATATATAGGTAGAGCAAATACAAATACAAACAAGGGTGACAGTCCCTGCTCTTATGAAGCTTACTTTTTAGTGGGGGAAGACAACATATAAAGGGGAGCCATAAAGTAGGGGGTGACATGGCATGGAGATGGCTGGAAAGTATAGCGTGCAAAGTTGGTCACCTCTAGGGGCAGAGTGGAAGGTTGGAGGAGATGGGCATTAATGGATGGAGAATAGGCAGCATGATGTGTGGATGGAATAATTTCTAAAAGAATTATGAACTTGTTTTTGTTTTTTTGTTTTAACAGATGCTTTATTAACTTCTGGTTTACATCATTCATTTCCAACAGATTTGGAGTTACAGTTTTTTCTCCATCTTTCCCCTACCCATCACCCCAGAATAGCAGTCCCACAAGATATCCCCTCATCCAATCTGCTTTCTCCCATATCTTCTCCCATACCCCCTTCAATTTTACCATTAGGGCACGGTGAATCTCTATTCCCCAAAGCCTGCACATCTTATTTCCCAATTACATGCAAAATAGTATTAATAATAGTATTTATATACATTTGAAACATTTAATTTTAAAACTTCAAATTTCAGATCCATTCCCTTCTTCCCTTGTTACCCACTCCCTCTGGGAAGATAAGCAATTCAGTATGTGTTGTACATGTATAGCTATGCAAAACATTACCATAGTAGATAAATTGTAAAAGACTACTTATATTTCCCACCCCCCCACCTGGTTCATTCCCTACTTTGATCCTGTCCCTCTTTGAAAGGGGGAACTTCCAACCCCTCCTCCCCCCCGAATGCCCTCCACTCCATCATACCCCCTCTCATCCCCCTTCCCTTCCCCCTACTTTCCTGCAGGGTGAGATATCCCATTTAGTATGTATGTGATTCTCTCCCTGAGCCAAATTCAATGAGAATATGGTTTTGCCTTTTTGCCTTCCTGTTCTTCCCCTCCCCTGCAGCCACTTCCCCTTGCCTCTTCTACATGAGACAGCTTACCCTACCCTGTCTCTCCCCATCTCCTCTTGCCACTTTCCTCTCTCACCTCATAATTTCACCCCTTGAGTATCCTCCCTTCCCAACAAATTCAACCTATGCCCTCTATCCATGTATACCTGTAAACATATATACACACATTCATATATGTATTCATATGACCATACACCCTTCTTCCATTATTTTCATACTGAGAAAGGTTTCATCAGTCACAGTTACTGTTTTTCCATGTAGGAATGTAAATAGGTCAACTTTGATAAGTTCCTTTTGATTTCTTTTCCCTGATTACCTTCTCAGGCATCTCTTGCTTCTTGTGTCTGGATGTAAAATTTTCTATTCAACTCTGGTTTTTTCCTCAAGAATGCTTGAAAGTCCTCTATTCCACTGAATGACCATATTTTCCCCTGAAACAAAATACTCAGTTTTGCTGGGTAGGTGACCCTTGGGTTCATTCCCAGTTCTTTTGCCCTCTGGAATATCATATTCCATGCCCTTCGATCCCTCAGTGTAGAAGCTGCCAGGTCCTGGGCTATTCTGATTGTGTTTCCACAATATTGAAATTGTTTCTTCCTGGCTGCTTGGAGTATTTTCTCCTTGATCTGGGAATTCTGGAACCTGGCTATAATATTCCTGGGAGTTTTCTTTTTGGGATCTTTTTCAGGAGGTGATTGGTGGTTTCTTTCAACCTCTATTTTGCCCTCTGGATCTAAAACATCAGGGCAATTTTCCTTGAGAATTTCTTGAAGGGTGATTTCTAGGTTCTTTCTTTGATCATGGCTTTCAGGTAGTCCAATAATTTTTAAATTCTCTCTCCTGGATCCATTTTCCAGGTCAGTGGTTTTTCCCATGAGGTATTTCACATTGCCTTCTATTCTTTCATTTATTTGGATCTGTTTAACAGCATCTTGATTTCTCATAAAGTCATTAGCTTCCATTTGCTCCAGTCTAACTCTGAAGGAATGAATCTCCTCAGTGAACTTTTGAGATTCTTTTTCCATCTGGCAAATTCGACTTTTTAAGGCATTCTTCTCCTCATTGCCCTTTTGGGCCTCCTTTGCCTTTTGAGTTAGTCTATTTTTTAAGGTGTTGTTTTCCTCAGTCAGGCTGTTAACCCTCATTTCATACTTTTCCTGCATCCTTCTCATTTCTCTTTCCAATTTTTCCTCCACTTCTCTTATTTGATTTTTAAAGTCCTTCTTAAGGTCCTCTATGGCCTGTAACCCACTCATATTTTCCTTTGGGGCTTTTGGTGCAGGATTTCTGACCTCACAGTCCTCCTCCTGTTCTATGCTTCTATCCTCTTTGCCCCCAAAATAGGAGTCTAATGTTGCATTTTTCTATTTTATTTGTTTCCTTTGCCTTGGCATGTTGCCACTTAATTACTTGACTTTTGGGCTTGTTCCCACAGTAGGACTCTGCCACCAGACAGGGGAGCTTCCATCCTGAATGTGTGGGGGGCCAACTTCCGTTTCTGGCAAGCTGGATATCCACCCCATGACCTCCCCCCAGACCACAATCCAGATCCAGGGAGGTTAAAGCAAGAGCGATTATCCCCTAAGATTGATCTCGGGATCTCCCTACAGTTCGCAGGCCAGGAGCTGGAGCTGCCACTGAAAACTGCAAAATGGCATATCTCCTCAGAGGCTTCTAGCCCCCAGGGGAGGAAGCTGATGCTCCCCAAATACTGGTCCCAAAGTCCATAGGGCACTAACCTCTCACTTTGTCCTAGGCATATCTGTGTTGATAATTCTGGAATCGCCACAGCTGCTGGTGTTCTGGGGTCCCTCCAGCTGGCTGCTGGCCTGGCCGCCCTGGGGCTAAAAGCAAGGCTCAGGTGGACCTGGGAGCGGCTCTCCCCGCTGGGCACTGCACTGCCGGCTCCCAGACCACTGTGCTGGCCCTTCCTCCAGGGCTGCTGGGCTGTCCTCAGCGGGAGGTTAGCTTCTCTGTGTTGTTCTGTGGGTGCTGGGGCTCCAGAAGTTGTTCAGAGTCCCCTTTTACATAGTTTGGAGGTGATCTGGGGGGAGAGCGCCTTGGATGTGCTGTTTCTACTCCGCCATCTTGGCTCCGCGCCCCCCCGCCCCTTTATTATGTTTGTTGTTCTTTGATTTTCATTCTTAAATGTCCTTGGGATGATTCTGCTTAGTTGGCTAGGCTTTTTTCAAATTGATTTTTTACCCTCCATTGCTTCTTTGTTTAATGAGATGTTAATTGCTTGTGATCTTCCATCTACCAAGGGGTTACAGATTAGTCTGTATTCTTAACTAGCGTTGCCATTGGCTACCATCTCAGCATTATGCAACAAACTCCAGTGTTGTGGTTTGTGAATAGAGTGAGTAGTGAATTCTGTTGAGTGAGCAGGGAATAGAGCACTGGCCCTGGAGTCAGGAGGACCTGAGTTCAAATCCGACCTCAGACACTTAACACTTACTAGCTGTGTGACCTTGGGCAAGTCACTTAATCCCGGTTGCCCTACCTTCCTCCCTCCAAAAAGCAAAAAAAAAAAAAAAAAAAGGAAAGAAATTCCAGTGTTTGCTCGTTAAAGATTTTTTTAAAGATTCTTTTGTTTCCTTATTATGTCAAATGATTTACATAATTTAAGCTTCTTATTAAAATTATTAGTAATTAGTGTTGATCTCCTTTTTCTATTACCCATTTTTCCTTATCAGTTACTTTTTGTTTCAGTGGAACATCACATCTTTTTCTTTTTATTATCTTGCAACTAACTTTATACTAATTTTGATCTTTGTTTAAAGATGTTGATGGTCTGACTACACAGGGGATACAGGAATGACTATATCAGCAACAAATCTTTTATTGTATGTTAAAATATAATCAGTTTCATTTTTCCATGTTATTTGGTGCTCAATATGCCCCTTGCTTCTAGATATAGAAGTTTGTGGTGTTTATGTAGTTTATAATTCTCTAGCCTCTCATTCCTTATTCTTGTCCCAGGTTTTTCAATACATATTCACTCACTTCTACTTTTTTTACTGAAGTAACTAAATATTAAGGTATATGTTAATTTGGAGGGGATTGATTTCTTTGTAGAATTTTCTACTTCTTCATCCTCTACAATTAATTATGGCTACAGATAATGAGCTGCAGTTATTTTTATAGTGTTCTTTGCAAATACTTAAAATGAGCATTGCAATATGAGATGATCAAATAACCCTTGAAATATTTTAAAACTTTGAGTGTATGATAAAACTACCAATTTTCCTTTACCTTTTTTTTTTTTTAATCTTTTTGGTTTATTCCAAAGAATACTGATGAATCATCCTTCCTTTTAACTGCAGTTTTCTTCTTCTGGTTTCATATATAATGTGAAGTTCAAGATTGATCAGATTCACTTTCCTTCAAAATAATTTTTTAAAAATTGTAAGCTTAGACATCTGATAAATGAGCATTTCCGTATTAAAAGTAGAACAGAAAAACAAAATTGGATATGAAACTGCACATTTTTTATTCACAGCTTGCTTTTTGCCTTTCAAGTATAGAATAAATCCATCATCAGGCTTTTGACTCAGTCTTGCTTACCTATATTTTCTTCTAGCTTTCCTTCTCTATTATGCTTTTGAAAAATTAAATTTCTTTGGAACTCGTGAGTATTTCCTCTGTGTATATATGTGTGTATATATAATAGAAAAAGGAAATGTAAATCATTATCATATATATGTCTTGCTTTTCTTTTTAAATATAATAAATTCAACATGTAACTTTTGAAGCTGCCCTGCCTGTCGGTGATTCTAGCCTTCCTTCTGTTATCTTCTGTACGTTGAGAAAATTTGCTTCAATGATCATCTTTTCTTTCTTTTTGATACCGTGTCCTTATGCTTCCCTCTCCTTCATACCCACTTCATAACTGAAAAAAAGAGAGAAAAATGAAACTCTTCTGAACAAATACGCACAGTCAAGCAAACAAATTCCCACATTGCCTGCATCTGAGCAGCTTATTCTGCATCTAGTGTTGTTCACCTTTCTGTCAAGAGGTAGGAGCATGCTTCTAAATTATTGATCCTCTGGAAATATAATTGGGCATTACATTGAGCATAGTTCTCAAGTCTTTCAAAGTTGTTTTTTTTGTGTGTTCTGTATATTGTTCTTTTTGTGTACTTCACTCTGCATCAATTCATGCAGATCTTCCCAGATTTCTTTCTTTGAAATTGTCCCTTTTGTTATGCCGTAATCATATTCTTTTGTATTTTTATATTTCAGCTTTTTCAGCCATTCCCTAATTAATGAACACCTCTTTACTTCCAGTTCTTTGCCATAATGAAAAGGGCTTTTATAAATATTCTTGTACACATGACTTCTATTCCTCTTTGATTTTTTTTTTTGGGCCATAGATCTAATAGTGATATCAATCGACTTGAGGGTATATACAGTAAAGTGACTTTTTGAATATAGTTCAAGATTACTTTTCAGAAGAGTTACACCAGTTAAGAGATCCACATTAGTATTCCTCTTTTCCCTCAGCCCCTTTAACAGTTGTGATTTTCCTTTTTGGTCTTTTTGCCAATCTGTTGCTTATGAGGTAGACCTTCAGAGTTATTTTAATTTGCATTTCCCTAAATATTAGTGACTTGGAACATTTTTTTTTCTTTTTTGGAGGACAGTTGGGGTTAAGTCACTTGCCCAAGGTGATACGGCTAGTTTTTTTGTTAAGTGTCTGAGATCAGATTTGAACTCAGGTCCTCCTTACTCCAGGGCCAGTGCTCTATTCACTGTGCCACTTAGGCGCCCTGGCTTGGAACATTTTTTGATATGATTGGTCATATCTTAGGTTTCTTTTATTTTTGGAAGGGGGTGGGAATTGCCTGTTCATATTCTCTGACTGTTTAACTTTAGAAGAATAGGTCTCATTCCTATAAATTTGAATCAGTTCTTTATATACAGTATCTTGGAAATGAGTCCTTTATCACAGAAACTTGTTGCAAAGATTTTTTTCCCCCAGTTAATTATTTCCCTTCTAATTTTAACTGCATTCCTTTTGTTTGTACAAAAACTTTTAAATTTTGTGTAATGAGGTTTGTCTTTTAACTCTTCTATTCCTTGTTGGGTCAGTCTTCTCTTTGGTCAGTTCTCTTTTATTTACAAAAAAATATTACCTTTCTTTTCTCCAATTTGTCTATGATGTGACTTTATTTCTAAGTCTTGTATCTGTTTGGAGCTTGACTTAGTGTGTGGTGTGATATTTTAGTCTTACTCTAAATTTCTGTCAGTCTTTTCAATTTTCTCAGCAGTTTTCCTCAAGTAGTGAGTACTTATTACATTATTTTTTTTTGTTGGTGTGAAATCATTTCAGTTATGTTATACTCTTCATTTTGGAGTTTCCTTGGCAAAGATACTGAAGTTTTGCCATGTCTTTCTCTAGCTCATTTTTTACAGATGAGGAAACCGAGGCAGACAGTGTTAAGTGACTTGCCCAGGGTCACATAGTAAGAGTCTGAGGCTACAATTAAGCTTAGGTCTTCCTAACTCCAGACTTGGCACCCTATTCACTGCACTACCTAGCTGCCTAGACTTATTTTAGTAGTTGAGCTCTTTGGGTTTATTGTATATTGTGTATCTGTTCTGTTTCACTGATTGACTTCTGATTGACTTTTCTAGTTTTTAACTAGTACCAAATAGTTTTGAGGACTGTTGCTTTGTAGTATTGTTAAAAATTGGGTACTGTTAGACCTTCTTCCCACTTGTTTGCACCCATTATTTCCCTGATATTCTTGACCTTTTGTTTTTTTAGATGAATTTTGTTATTTTTTTCTAGTTCTAAAAGTAATTTAAATAGTTTTATTGACATGACATTGTGAGTAAATAAATTGGTACTGCCATTTTAAATTCTATTGGCATATTCCAAAAATAAGCAGTTGATATTTTTGTCCGTCTTGATTTCTGTAAAGAACATTTTATAGTTGTATTCATATAATTTCTGTGTGTGCCCTCTCAAATGTTTTATATATTCTAAAATTATTTGGATTGGAATTTCCCTTTCTGTGTTTTGTTGATAATATTTGGGAACACTGATTATTTATGTGGGTTTATTTTATCTTTTGTTATTGTTTCAGTTAAATTTTAGTTGCTTTTTTTAGGATTTTCTGTTTAGAATATCGTATCATCTGCAGGAAGTGATAATTTTGTTTCTTCTCATGATTTACTTTCTCTAGTAGGGTGCTCACTCATTATTGAATATTGGGCAAGGATCTCACATTTGGAATACTAACAGCCAAGTCAGAGTTTAAAACTGACTTAAACTTATTTTTTAGCACCCTCTGCCCCTTTTTCTGCCATTCTGCCACTCAGTATAGAAGAGAGATGGATCCACATAGGCTTGTCATGGGAAAAAAAAAACCCACAGACTGAAATTTATGGTATAAATGAGATAGAAGCTTTATTCATATGTTATCATAAGCCATGACAAGAACTTTGATCCTTGGTTTCCTCTGTAAGCTAAGTGAACTCTCACTACATGTCATTTCTTACCAGTATCTATATCTATCTATATCTTACCAGTATCTATATCTATAAATGAAGAGTTAAAAAAAAAAAGGCAAGCACAATTAATCCAGATTATAAGTTTTTTGAAGTTGGCCTTGGAAGACAGGGTATTTCCTTTCTTTCAAAGAAAGAAAATATAGACTTCTAATTATTTATTGGCCTTGGGGGCATGAAGAGGGCAGTTTAATGTTTTTGGGTTTTTGTTTTTGTTTTTTGCTTAGCCTTGCAGAAGAACTGGGGTGGAATTAATATCCAAATATAGAGAAATGAATGTGAGGGTTTGTTTGTACGAACAGAGAATAGTTTAAAGATGGGGTCACTCATGTTTAGAGAGTACAACTACTGAGGACCTGTCCCCTTTGTTTCTTTGTTTCAAGGGTTGTTATGACTAAAGAGTTCATCACCAAGTGGTCGTTCTACTAATAATGCACCTCTTTATATTTTGCTCTTTAGAAAGCACATATAATCTGTTCCTAAGACCAATTATATTGAGTATTCCTAGTGTTGGTAGACCTTGCCAGTGCTTATGCTGTGCATTTGAGAACCAGACTAACTTCTGTGACATAATGCAAGTATCAAAAGTAGGACTTTGTGTCAGTTTAAACCTATAGCACCAAGTAATTCCAGGCAGTCTCTTATCTAATACTGACCAGGCCCATTTCTACCTTGCTCTTAAGATCAGGTGTTTTCAGAATGTTTTGGAAATGGCTACATAGATAGTAGGTATTAATTAAATGTTTTTTGAATGAATGAACTATTATTGTAATGTAAGAAAACAAAGATGTGAAAATTGTGAAAACTTGACCTATTATTGTATTAGATGTTATAGTTTAAAATTTGAAGCATTTTAAACTTATAAAACATACATATTTTATATGTTTTTTTTGTTCAAATTCAGGGTTAGAAGTTTACTTTAATGATATTTTAAATTTTATTCTAGAAGAACATAAACTTAGCATGAAATTGTTCTTACATTGTTTTTGGGTCCCTGAAGTGCAATTTTCTATGATGCCATATTTCTGGCTCTGTTAGATGCCCTCCAAAGCTCTCAGCTGGCAAATTTTATATCCTCATGGACAGTCTTTAGTATAAATGATAAAATATTCATCCCTTGATTCTGTGACATCACTAGTAGAGGGTATGTTAAGGTGTCTTACTGAGCAGGAAGTGTAATATTTTAGTATCACTCTTTAGGGATTTAGAGAGAAGTAAGGTTTATATGTATATTTATCTATCTATCTATCTCCATATATGTGTATATGTATACATACACACACACACAGAATTTGAGAAGGTTGAAGACTGGTGGTTTGTATAGTGTAGAGAGGGGATTCTTTTAATTTTGTTAGTAAACAGGGGAAGAATGCTCATTTTTTTATATTACAGAAAATTTCTGAACTTTCCCCCAGAATTAGGGAAAATTTTTTTTATTATATTGACAACATTTAAAGTGTATTTTAAGTTTTTTTTTTTAATAGGGGGATAGGGAATAGACATGTGATGTTATTAGTTTAGGAAACTTGAGGCTAAGTCAGCACCTTATCTGCAGCTTAGAGCATGAGTTGGCCAGGTCATCAGAAATCAAGTTACTTGCCCAGGATTATGCAGCCATTATATTTCAGAGGTGGGACTTCATAGGCTCTTTATTGCTCTCTGTATACAATCTAAACCATTCTGCATCTCTAGTTTTTGTATTGGTAGAAGATAGTCATAACAAACATTTATATCATGCTTACTGTGTTCCAGGCAGTGTGTATGTTATGATGATTATCCCATTTGATCTTCACAACAGTCTTGGGAGGTAGATGCTATAATCATCCCTATTTTATAGATTAGGAAACTCTTTGAGGCAGTCAGGAGCTAGTGACTTGTCCAGGGTCACATAGTTCATAAATGTCTTGAGTTCTGATTTGAACTCATCTTCCTGACTCTTAACGGCCACTGTTTCATCTGCTTTGCCACCTATAACGCTCAGTAGAATTTCCAATGCCTTACTTGATTTGAGCACTGATTTTTTAAAGTTCTTAACTAGTATTACTAGTGGGATAGTAAATTTATAACATGTTTAATTAGAATTCCAATTGCAGTGATTTCTTCATTTGATTCCAACTAGTTAAAAAGATTTTGTAAGAGGTTATGGTTGTAAATCAAAGACAGGTGTAGGGTTTCTGTTGAGGGTTTTTTATTCATTTAAAAATTTTTATTCATCTTAGGGCTACTTACAAGTGAAAAGCAACTTAATTTAGTTATTTTTGTTACTATGTAAATGAAATATAGAAGAGATAAAGAAATATAGACCGTAATGCATGACAGACATTTAGTGCTTTAAGACTTAAGAAACATTTTATACATATCTTCATCTTTAAAACCACCCTGTGGTATTTGCTACTGGTATTATTGTTCTTTTTTTTTTACGAGTGAGGAAACAGAGACTTAAAGTTTTTTTTTTTTAAGTTTAAAAAACAACAATAGAAGAACATTTTCTGGTAGAGAACACACAGTACAAAAAAATTAGTGTATGACTGCATAGTACACTAATTTCATAGTAGTGCAACTTTAAGTATATATTTTTGTTTCTCCTTTGACCATAAAGAGTTATAACTCCATACTTCAATAACATGCTGACAACTCCTATAGAAAGCTTTTTTTAAAAAAAGGCATAAATCAGATTTCCCCTCATTTGACCAACCCTTCAAGTTTAGATGTTCAGAAGAACTTAGATGTATCCAGAGTAATGTGATTTAATCGGTTTTTGAAATTAAAATTTCAGGAAAATTGCAGTAAGATAAAGTGAATAAAAACATGGAATAATACAGTCCTAATTTTACTTACATGCATATCCTTTTGATGATGGGGGAAGAGGGAAGCCTTTTATGATAAATTAAAGAATAAAAGGGCAGATCATTTGGTATAAGAAATTTAGCAACTTTTATAGAATGTCTTCACTTTGCTGTTACCATTTGTATGAACTCTTTGTAGTTTACTCAGCTATCAATATCAATATCTGTTTCCCTGATTATTTCCTCAAAAAATAGAGGGACAAGCTTTTGGGGAATAATGAGTTCAGTTTTGGACATGTTGAGTTTAAGAAGTCTATGAGACATCTAGTTCAAGATGTCCAGTAGGCAGACCGGAGGTCACGAGAAAGGTAAATGGATAAAGAGATCTGAGAATGATCTGAGATGATATTTGAATCCATAGGGACTGATGAGAATTCATCAAGGGATAAGGGGAGGAGAACCAGGAGAGAGCAGTCTCATGAGAAAACCTAGACAGAAGAGAGTATTCAAGGAGGAGAGAATGATTGTGTCAAATGATGCAGTGAGTCCTAGAAGAATGAGGGATTGAGAAAAGAATGTATGTGGTAGGAAATGTGGAGTACACATGGAGAGATTGAAAATTAGAGCAGAAGTAAAAGCATGGTAGTCTGTTAGGCAAGATTGAATAGATTCACCTGTTCATGTAAAAGGTTTTGTCTTGACAAGGAAAAAGGTATCACCTGTTTACATGAGGCAAAGATGAAGGAAGAGGTGAGGGAGGGTTTCTGAATGGTGTAATGAGGAGGGGATAAGAGGGCTCTCTTTATTTATGTGCCTCAAAACATGAGTCAACTTTGTTCACAAAGAAGGGAAGCCATAGGAAATTTGAGGAGGGATGAAAAATTAGTGTTAAAAGGATTGCCATGTCTCGATGAGGGCCCGTTTGAGATTATATTTTATAAATTTGTAGTGGATTCAGTCAGTATGATTTCATGGTTTTTTTCTGACTTAGAGAAAGCAAAGATCATTTTGCACTGTGAGGAATTCATGAAAGAGTTCATGAAAGAGGTGAATTTTGGTCCAGTCACAAAACAGGGAATAGCATAGTTCTGAAAAACAAAAATAAAGACCTGTGTGTTGGGGGTTAGTTTAAATGTCAAATTATTGTCACACCCTGCTGATTGAGCAGTGTTATCATTGCCTTGCAAGATACTAAATTTATGATTACCTACTGTTCTTGAACTGCATTTTATTTTTAAATCTTCAGACGGTCCCTCAGAAAGGGTTAGTCTACTCAGATTATCCCAAACTGAGGCAAAATTAGTCTTGGGACTTCAGAGTTTCTGATCAGAGTTGTACTTTTGTTACTTTTGTGACTGAATGAAATAAAAGCAAAGAATTAAATCTAAACCTGGGCCTCATGCTCCACAACTCTTACTTAGTGTTAATATGGTGCCTACCACAGTTGTTCACTAATGGGTGCCTTTGTATATTTTTAAAAATGGTGATAATCATAATTTTAGGATAATAAGACCTCAGGTAAAAATCTATAAATATAAAGCATGCCTGTAAATTCATTTAATGTTTATGTGATTCAGTTTAAATGAAAACCAGTGTATTGTATACTTTTGAAAGCTAAGCAATACTTTGCAAAGCTTAAGAGGATTATTAACTTTCTCTTTATTTTTGTTTCTCTCTTAGCACATTTTATTTCATTTCAGTAGTTCTTTCTTTGAAGAACTTAAGTTTCTTTAGTTAGAAGTTTTGAAAGCATGTTGGTTATATACACAGTGGGATTTTACTAATGCAGAGTTCATTTTTCTGTAGTTCATAATAGGCAGCTGTCTTAGAGCACTTTGTTTTATAAGGTGTTGGACTTAGGTTAACTCATTGTATCTTCACAACCTTGAGAGGTGTAGGTAGTCTTATTTACTTTTTATTGATGAAGTTGATGATCAAGAGATTAAATGATTTGCCCAAGGTCACACAGCTAAGTGTCTTCCTTACTATAAGTTTGGTTTCCTTACACACTAGCTAGCTACTGTTAAACTGTGAACAAAATTCATATAAAATATTTGGAGGAAGATTAAATGATCATATTTAAGCTCACTGGAGAGTTTTGAAGGTCAGTTGATTTTTCCCAACCCTGCCCCATTTCCCAGTGTAGCATTGGTATGCTAACATTCTTTGAGACACTTTTGGTTGTAATAGCTAGGGGAATTAAAAATAGGAAATCACAAGTTTTTCTACTCTTTCTTAGACCTGGGTTAAGGTGAGAAGACCTTAGAGACAGATTTTCTTGATATATAGATTCATAGGATTTATACCTGGAGATATCTAGTCCAGTTCTCTTATGGAAACCAAGACCTAGAGTGATGTGAAAAGATTTGCCCAAGGTAACACTGCTAGTAAATAAATAGAATAAGGATTTGAATCCCTAGCCTTTTGCTCCAAATTTGTGATCTTTCATTGTATAATACATCATTATATGATAAAGTAATATCCAGAATTTCACTGTTACAGAATTTATGAAGGAAAAAACAAATTTTATATACATTGTTAAACCTGTATTTAGGGAATTTAAAAAATCCTGCTAATGCTTTTGTTCCTGACCTTAAGTGTAATCTCTGAAACAGGTAGTACTTCTAAAGGAAGTGACACAGGTGATGTTTTTAGCTCAGTACCTTGCAGATAACAGATGTGCAATAAATGTTTGCTGATTTGTGACACACTGGGTTCCTGTAGTGAACACAGTGCAAGAATCCTTTTATTCTAAGAAAATAAGCCTATAACTTTTAGTGTAAATCAGTGAAAAATAATAGTTATTATCATGAATTGTATTTTATGGAAGAAATTAGAGGAATTTTATTTCAAATTTTGTAGAATATCAGTATTTGTAATACTAAAATTCTTTAATGTGTTATTTTGGTGCCTCCTTGTGGAGATTTATATTATTGATAATAATACAAATGAATCATAGAAATTCAGGATTTTATTACTTTGAGAATAATGCTTTGCAAAAAGGTGACTTACAAAAAATATTTTTAGGTACTCTAGAAAGTCAAGATTTAGTTTTATGCCTAATTACTTAAATTAGGCTAGTCTAGATTAGCTAATATGCCAGAATTATTTTTGTGATCCATAATCATCATAATTACATTAGTAACTTTATACACTTCATACTTATGAATGACAGTTTGCCCCTAGTTAAATTTGTATATATTTTTATCCAAAATATTTTAAGTAAATATAGTAAAATATGCAGTATTTGTTTGCTGTTTTCCATTCCTTTTTAGCTTTGTGGTTATGATATGAAAGCAAAAGTATCTTTATTCAATCCTCAGTTCTATAGTTAATAACGGTGTTTGGTTTAGGTTAGATTTGCTGTATTCTTCCCACACATTGTTAGCAATTATAAGAACTCTTAGGTTGGTAATAATTGAGAGCCTAATGATTGTAGTGTATGTTATATTAGGGAAATTTTAAAATAACAATTTTGTTATCAGAACAAGAGCATGAAAATTAAACTTTTTATGTTTTTCTCAGGAACAGAGAAATCAATCCCTTATAGCTTCATTTTTAGAATCTCACTCCTTTTCCATCTGCCCTTCTCATTCTCATAGGATCATAAATTTAGACCTGGAAAGGACCTTAGAGGTCATTGAGTCCACCCCCATCATTTTACAGATGAGGAAACTGAGGCCCAGAGAGGGGAAATGACTTGCCGAAAGTTACACAGGTAGTAAGTAGCAGAACTGGGATTCAAACTGAGGTCTGCTAACTTCCAAATCCACTGCTCTGTCAACTCTGCCATGCATTTGATTTAGTTCCATTGTCTTTACTTTTTCTTCGCCTTCTGTGAGTTGCAGAGCCCAGGCATAAAAATGTAGATTTTGAGCCATAATGTGAGGGAAGAATCTCCAAAATAAAATATTATTTCCAATTAAGTTGATGGGTAAGAGAATAGTGAGGAATTTTGCTTTTGCATTTTATGTTTTTGTGTGATAGCAGGATGGTAAGGTATAGTGTACATTAAGTAGAGAAAAGGGAATTAGGTGGAGAAATTTAGGAAACCCATCACAGTGTTAACAAATAAAACTTTGATAGCCATTGAGATTTTCTTTCTTTCTTTCTTTCTTTTTTTTTTTTTGCTTTTTGGAGGGCAACTGGGGTTAAGTAATTTGCCCAAGGTCACATGGCTAGGTTTTTTGTTTGTGTGTGCGTTAAGTGTCTGAATCCAAACTCAGGTCCTTCTGACTCCAGGGCCAAGGCTCTACTCACTGCGGCACCTAGCCGCCGCCCCCCCCCCCCCCAATTGATTTTCTTAGGAAGGAATCAAAATCTTGAGAAAAGTAGGTAGCTTAAATAACTATAGTGGAAGGATACTCACAAAGGAACTAAAGGTTATGAATTGGGAGCAGCAGAAACAAGATAGCATATTAACATTTGGAAACAAAAAGGAGGAAAGAAAGGGGAAGGTGGGAAAAGGTGGCAGAGTTTAGGGTCGGTACTTCAGGGTTAGTATTCTAGAATATAAGAGTTCATGGTGCTAGGATAGAAGGAAATAAGTAAATAAATAATGATTGAAAAGAGGGAATGTGATAGTACTTAGTGCTTATTCTGATGGTTTCAGGTTTTTTTGAAAAATGAAACAAGATATTAGTTATTAAGGAAGATAGAAATTTTGGGGCAAGGAGTTTAAAATTTAATGGAAAGTTTGACAATATTAAGATTTTGCAAGCATGTTAGGAAGCAAGAATCATAGCAAGGCCTAGTTAGTAAGGACTTAGTGTTGTGAATTTTATAGGGATAGAATCAGGGCAATGTTTTGTCTTTCTGCAAAGGCATTCAGCCTGTGTTTACAGAGAAGCAGAGATGATCCTAGTGGTTACTAAGGACTGGAAGTGATTGTAGATGTATGATGATTCTTTACATATTTCTGCCAGTCTAAAGAGAGAAAGTACTCATTAGATTTCTGTTCTGAAATATCTCCAAGATTGAAGCCAGGTGTTGCAGATCACCTTATGCGTTTGTTCTTTTTCTTTATGTCCCTTTTAGAACTCTCAAGGTTAGTCAGTTATTTTCCTCACAATTTCATTAGGAAATTTGCCAAAGGCATCCTTTCGAGGCAGCTGTCTCTGGACCCTTGGAGGCTATCAGTAATGTGTTTCTAGTCCATGAGGTATTCAACAAAAAGTGTTGGGTTAAGCTAGGTCCTTGGTGTTTAAAGAAAAAAAATTCTCCTTTACTATATATCCATATATTCTTTGTAATAATAAAATGCATCATCAACATTTTAAGGCTCTTCATATTCTAGTTTTTTGGTCATTCCTCCTTTTCAGAAATAAGTGTGCTGTTGGCTATAAATGTAATGTATAGGTATTAATGACAGAAAAGAAGATCAACTCTTAAATTTATTTTATTTTACCCAGTTTTACATCTTAGGAAAAACACATGTTTGGAGGTTTTGCATAGATAAGGAAAAGTCTCTTGTTGGGTAACTTTTAAATTTTTGGCCATTTTCATCATTAAATTTTAACTCGCAGAACAAACCTTAATTGTGGTCTTCTTTTTGGTTATGAGATGCTCTTATGCCGTGTGCATGTTAATTTACACATTATGTAAAGTCGATGGAAATATTAAATGTGTGTGTCACTGAAATTAATATTGAGATATGTTAAATTATTAGAAATAAGAAATTCATTTATCCTTTTCTTCATACCTCAATAATATAGGCAACTGTTATAACACATGTACATCTGATATGTTAGACTAACTGCTTCTCCTGTTTCCCTAAACTGTCTTCTTTCAGCCACCCACACAGAATATGCCTATGGGTCCAGGAGGGATGAATCAGAGTGGCCCTCCCCCACCTCCACGTTCTCACAACATGTCTTCAGATGGAATGGTAGGTGGGGGTCCTCCTGCACCACACATGCAGAACCAGATGAACGGCCAGATGCCTGGTAAGTTTTTCTCTTCTAAGACATTAACACCAGAGTTGCTTAGCAACTGAAACGACATGGGGGCTCAAGGGATACTAGATTGTTGATGACAAAACTGCTTTGAATGCCCCCGAGTACAAGCTCTCTTAGAGTTTGTTAGCTACAGAGCTACGTGACCTGTATTCAGTGTTTATCAGGCTGCCCTTGGGCTTTGATGTAGCTGACACACAGCATTCCTCTGATGAACAGAGCTGGCTAAATTTAGTCTGTCTGAAACCACGAAATATAGCTGGCTTTAAAAGCTTTTTTGGGGAAAAAAAAGTATTGGCCCATAGTTTATCTGTTCATGAATAGATCTTATGAAAGTATGCATTTTATAATGGCTTGTTTTAAGTTTATATTAAAAATAGCACCATGGTTGAAGAAACATAAAAAAAAAGAAATAAAACAGTCTAAATTTGGCACTAACTTTTCTTATTCTTTATTGATGCTATTAGCAATATTTGAGTTTTAAATTTTCATTGAGAGATCATGTCTGCATATTAATGTCAATCTCAGTGCTAATTTTTATTAAACAATGACATTAGAAGGAATACTTGAAAAATAAAACATCAAACAACATTGGAAAAATAAGGTAAGTTTTTATATAATAAGCCAGGATTCCCTAGTGTCTTTATTCCCTTGCTGTAAGTGCAGCCCCTTTGGAAATTTTCTTAATTCTCAGGCCATTGGGTGCTATTTGCTTACTCTTAAATTGCTTTGAGGCATATTTTAAAAATTAGTGATCTTCAACCATTTAATTTTTGAGCATCAGTCTCTTCTATGGCTAATTAGGTCAGTGGGTCCCAATAGTAGAGGAGAAAGTAGAAACAGAAGGAGGGATCACATTATATTCTACCCAATGTTCTTTAACCAACCTAAGCCAAATTTTGGTTAAAAATGGCATTTAGAGTCAGGACAGCTTGATTAGCTGGTGTGCTGCACTTTAGAGGCATACTGCTTTGGCAGTTGAGTTCTGGCTTACCTGTCCACTCACTGACCCAAATGACCCAAATTGTCCTGACAGATTATTTTGTTCATTTTCTAGATTGATGAAGATACCAAGACTCAGGTAGTTGACTAGTTCAAGATGATACAACACATATAGTTGGAAGAGAGCCCAGTTTTCTTCACTTTTGGTCTAGTGCCTTTGTTTTTAGATGTGAAATGGTACAAATGAATGTTTTATTCCACTTCCTCATCTTGCTTTGAAGTTTATCATCAACCAAAAAATTGAAATGTATGACCTTGTAAGGTAGGGCACATTGTATTGTGGCATTTTTGTCTAGGTTTTGGTTCAGGATTTTGACATAAACTCTTCTACATCCTGAAACTAGACATTTAGATATGGACCTTGTGGGAATGATAATCCTTTTTCCCCATCTCCATGTGCCAAAACTACTGTTGACATGGTCTTTGATGAAATCTGTTGTTAGACCATTTAGAATAGTTAAGGATGTTAGAGTCTTATCCAGAAGTTGCCAATATCCATTGAATAGTACTCATGTGGCATAAAAGGGGGAAAAATTAATAACAAGGAACTTTCAAACATGTCTATCTTAGATAAGTGGTGAATCTGGTGCAATTTTGACTGCTTTTGACTTCTAAGTTCTACCCACTAAAAGGTAGAAAGTTGTCTTTCAGGGATAAACTTTACCTTAAGTCCACTTTCCTAATTCCCAGTTTGAGCTAGTACTTATAACACAAATAAACACAGCACACAGGAGGGCTGCTAGCACAGGTTCACTTTTGATCTGGTCAGACAGGAAAGACACTAAGAAGGGGTTAATAATCTTACTTTATTCTAATTTTCTCAGAAGAGGATTGCTAATAATGGGAGGAAAAACTCCTATAGCCTTCCCTAATCACCCGTCTCACAGGGGCTGTCAAAAAGAGGGGGGCAACTCTCCCTAAGTCTCAGTGGGGTCAGTCGAGACAGGCACAACTTGTGTATCCCCCTAAATCTCCTCAAGCCTCAATGAGGCAAATACAGACTACCCCCAAGCCTTGATGGGGGCTGCTCAAGGAACTTCCAGTATTCCAACTTCTTCATTCAACCCTAAGGTTCCCCATTCACTCACCATTGCCCACATGCTTTATAAGGCAACAGAAAAAGAAGGCATAGTGCCAGCAATAGCTTCACAAGTTTATATCACCTCATCTTTGTTATCTCACTGTGTAGTCGCAGTGGATATTTATATTATTTATTATTATATAATGCTGTGTAAGCATGGTGGAGATGTTTTGTACCATAATTGTGGGAACAAGAGATTGTTATGGCTATGGATCCTAACAAAATTTCACTTTACACACACTAAAATCCGAATTACTTATAGTACTATATAATAAAAACTTCCAGAAATCTTTTTTGGAAGGACCATCTATTTACTGAGGTTGTTTATTTTTCTTCAAAGGGCCAAACCATATGCCTATGCAAGGACCTGGACCCAGTCAGCTCAATATGACAAATAGTTCCATGAACATGCCTTCAAGTAATCATGGTTCCATGGGAGGTTACAACCATTCAGTGCCATCCTCACAAAGTATGCCAGTACAGAATCAGATGACAATGAGTCAAGGACAGCCTATGGGAAACTATGGCCCTAGACCAAATATGAACATGCAACCAAACCAAGGTAAACAAATTTTGTTGTTACTTTGTTTATGTCAGAAAGAATAACTGCTTAATTGTTTTAAAACTTAAGTTTCATTTTATTTTTCCATCTAGTACATAAATGAATAAATGAAATAAGTGTCAACAGTGCTATTATACACAAAATAGTTGAATTTGAGATTGACTTGTAGAATTCTTTCATCCTTTGAAATTGTACTTGTTTTCTTTTTTATATTATTTACTTTTTGTTTGTAGGTGATGTTAGTTGATAGTTCTCCTGGGACTATAATTTTTAATTAATTATTTTTGAAAGCTAGAAAGCACATTTTAGTTACTTCACAGGTAATTATAGAGAAGAAATTGAAATAATTATTTTCATAAAAAAGTTTTTGATTATTTTAGCAGTTGGAACCATGTAAAATGCCTTTTTTATCAGAATTTTTTTTTAAATACTTGTTGATTGGCATCTGATTTATCTGAGTATTTTCTGGTGCTGTCTTTCTATGTTATAGTAATAAAAACAATTTGCATTTTATTTCATATATGTAATAGAGAGGCTTTATACTTGGATCTTTTTAGAGGAGCTAGAATGATATGATTAAAATTAGCCATCAACTTCAGGGAATGAAGTTACCTTATTTCTTTTTAATCTGCAAACCAGTAAGTGGCGCTCTGTCCTGCTAATTGTCTCCTTCCACATTTGGCATATTGCCATTCTGAAGATGCTTTTATTAAGGAAAAGGATGGAAGATAGGAACATAATGTACAGTTCAATTTATTTTTTGTATTTAATATGTTCAAATTTTTATTTTTAAAAATGAATGACTAAAATGTACACTTAAGAAATTCGTACGTTTCTTTAACATAAGTCAAATGATTTAGTCTCATCATTAAATTATTAGTGAGAATGATATAATATTTTTTATAAAAACACTAAAAAGAAAGGAAGATTACTCAAAATGTAGCTTTACAAAACTGGCACTTACTCCACATTTTTTTCCAGATTTATCTAGTGCCCATGATGGAATGTTTTCTTTTTCTTATTAGGTCATTTAAAGGTTCAAAGCAACAGCAAGATCCATTCAGTGCTAGATCAGAAGGGAGTTGAGCCAGCTCAGATGTTTCTACATACAGTTTGATTACCCGAAGTGAGAACAAGAAAATTGATAATGATTCTGACAACAACTACAGTAATGATGGCACACTTCTTAGAAAACCTATAGTTAAGAAAAGGTAGGGTGTGTGCACACAAGTGGTTGTTGTAGCATGGTTTGATATGATTCATCACAAGATCTTATAAGCAAAAAATAATGCATGTAGCAATGTGCATGTAGAAAACATTGAATACTTTTTGAAGAAAGAAGTTGAGGCATTGTAGCCACATGTTTCTTGTACTTAGAGACCTGCTCTTTTCACTGCCATGTATCATACTTATGTATTTTTTTCCTTCAGCTATATAGCATTTAAATCATTTACTACCTTATGCTCTCAACTTCAGAAATTCTTCATTAGAAAATATATACTCTACACTAAAGTGGCAACATGTAGGTCTGGTTAAGATGGTAAAAGGTTTTTGAAATGAAGATAGCACATCATTGAGGAAATTTTGATTAAAATATAGCAGTGCTTTATGTCCTTGAATTCTGTGGCAAGACAACTTGTCCTCTTATCATCTGTCCATTCAGCAGTCATTTATTAGCTATGTGTTATACCCACATTCTAGATATTTCAAATAAACTAAATAACTAAAAAAAAACTTAAGAGAATTCAGTTGTAGAATGGAGATAGAGATTTACTTTCTTTAGTCACAAGAATGCTTTATATGAAAGTGATGATTTGGGTCAGTGTGTACTGCAGGATAGGAAGAACAAATTGTATGCTATGATAGAAGTTATCTGTGTTTGGAATTTTCTGTGCTGGTTTTTGTGTTAGAGGACCTCTTCAGATTTTGACTTTGCTACTTGTAAGTGTAGTAACCATGGGGAAATCACTAAACCTTTGTGCCTAATGAGGTTCCTTATTTTTAAAATGAGAGAGGTAGATAAGTTACTTTCTAAGGTTCATTCTAAATTGAAGTCCTGTATCTCCCTAGTTGTCCATTTCCACAATAAAGTATCAATTAAAGGAATTTCTTATACTGAAATAAAGTAAAGCTTTAACCATATTAAAATTTAACTGTTAGAAAAATTGAGTTGCAGTATAGAAACAAGAAATGACAGTAGAATCCGTTGTAAGCATTACCCTGTCTTAAAAGAAAGGTGAAAAATCCTAAACTACTATCAGACTAAAATTCCTCATTTTTTGAAAACTTCCTAATTTTTTTGTGTAGAATTTAGACCTGGAAAGATCCTTAGAGATCATCTGTCCTAACTCCTACAGTTTACAAATGAGGAAACTAAGATCCAGATAGGTCATGTGCTTTGTTTATGTTCATACTGTAATTATGGTAGAACTGAGAGCAGAACCAGAAACTATATAGAGTTTCTGTTTTATATGGTTCAGAAACAGTGTATTGTAACTCACTTTCTGATAGCTCTATATTCCCATGTGCTTATCACTGTATCAGTGAAAACAGGGAAAAGAAGTGATTACCATATTTAAGTTAGTATTATTGAAAGGGCTAGGATTTATTAATTGAAGGAAAGAACTTTCCCATACTATTAACTAATGACAGATTAAAAATAATGAACTATAGAGTTTGTAAATTTTTTAATGGTTTTTAATCATGTTTTATACACAAATTGCTGTACAACCATTTTAATCAAGCAAAAAGCATAAAACCTGGACCATAAAAGCTACAAATACAAACTTTCCCCTCAGTAAATATCAAAATCCAATTAGTGACATTGTTAAAAAAACATTGTGCAAAACGATCTAAGTTTTGTTGGTAATGGCTAGTTCAGCATTAGAATATTTCTCCTTCAAATATCAAGCAGAAATCCTGAGTGATTTACTCCCATAAGTAATTCAGGTTTTGTAGAAGAATGCAGGAAAGAACATTGAAATGACCTACTAGTAAGTGCTCTATCATATACCTAGTATGTATTATATAAATATTGAATAGATATAGATACAGATATAGACATGTATAGATATAGTACAGATTATCCTTAAAATACCTGATTATGTAATAGTAGTATGGGTCAGATTCTTCCTCAGCCCATAATAAATACCAATGAAATCAAATGTGCAAAATCGAATGTGAAGTTGCATTTAAAACATTAATAAACTGTATATATATATTGCACTAGGTCATTGAACATTTAAGTTTTTCCATACACTTTGAGTTCATTTCCCAGCACTTACAAAATTAATCAACTGTGAACTTAAAAGTAGATTCATAGAGCTTCTCAAACAATTCCATGATCATTGGTCCTGGGATTCATAGAGGAGCTTGGCTGCCGTAAGCATGATTGATAACCAGGTGGCTGACTTTTTGTTAGAATTTGAATCTTTGCTGGTAATGAACTTCATCTGGGTCACATCCTGAGCTCTGGGCTCCTTGTACTGGAGAAACATACCTGTAGCTCAGGTATTGCCTCCTCAGTTAGTATCTCAGCATTTGAAATTTGATCAATTAAAATTTCAAAATGACTGTTCTATTCAGAAGCAGTTGCCTCTGATTATTAGATAGATAACAAGCCATCAATTCAGATTTTTTTGGATGTTCCTAGTCCTGCACAAAGGGAGCTCTGTTCCTAAGCTCTTTGAGTTGCTTGTCATAAAGCTCCATGTCTTTCTAAGACATAAAATACTCACTTTGCCCACTGTTGTATGGGGTCCATATGACATCCAAGATGAGGTACTTTGTTGTGGCAATATTTATTGAAGTACTTCACAGTGGATGAAGTCAAACTTGATGTCACACTGCACACATCTTGGACACTCCTTGTCTGGGTCCCACTGCTGTTCATTAAGGCTAAGGGGGGTGTCAAATGCCCAGTGCTCGGGGGCCATGTGTAGCCCACTGGGCAAGTATACCAGCTTCTTGCCATCTTGGTCAGCAAAGGCCATCTGGCCCAGGGCTACCCCAGCTGACATTTTTCCAACCTTAGCTCCCATCTCATCCCACCATAATGAATAGTCCAGCTGCCCTATTGACATGTTCCTAAAAATCTTTTTAAGTTGATAGAAACGAATTTTCAATCCCAGGTGATCTATGGACTTAGGTAGGAAAAGAATCTTTGTTTCAGTCATTATTTTCCTTTGTCATTCTGTATGTTTTGTTTTATGCATTTACAAACATGTATCTGAGCAGGGGTCCCTAGGCTTCACCAGACTGTCTGAAGGGCCTAGGGCACAAACAAGGTGACGAGCCCTGATTTGTGGAACCCTCTCATTTTACACCTAAGGAAACCAAGACTCAGAGGCTAAGTAAGTTGTCTTAAGGTTTCATAGGTAGCTGAAGAGTGAAAAGGACATTCTTGGAGGGGCAGCAGTATGGTGTAGTGAAAGAGCATTGCATGGAGAGGTGGGAAACCTGAGTCCAGTGATGTACTCTTAACACTTAACTGGCTGTGTGATCATGGGCAAATTATTTTCATTTCTATGAGCCTACGTCATAGAGTTATTGTGAGGACAGTAATTTGTGAACCTTAAAGTGCTATATAAATGTGATAAAATTCTTTACGCTAAAAGAAAAAAAAATAGTATTTACAGATGAAAATTATTTTAGAAAGTCATCAGAGGAAATTATCTTGATAGATCCTGTTATCAGGCCACTAACTCTACTACACTTTGTATTTGTACATTTACATTTATTTCATCATTAGTTGATACTGGTTGAGCTTTCAGTGGTATTGACATGGTGTGTCATGCTACACTGAAATTGTTATGTTATCTTGGAAACTTGTGGTTTAAGTTTTAGGAGATTTTGTTAAGGATAGCACAGATTAGAATCACAGCAACATAAATCTCTAGTAGGACACTACTTAAAGGATAAGAAGTATTTCATGTTAGATAGTTTTGAACTCTTAACACAGTGTTAACTTTTTAAACATGGAAATTAGCTCAACATGGCTAATTACATTGCATTTCATTATGGAATTACTTGCATTTGTGATCAAACTTTTCTCCATTGATTATCACCTGGATCACGACAGCACTGGGTCTGGATTCAAAACAATTGATCTATATGATAAGGTGGGAAAGGTTACTAGGAAAGGAAAAGTGATACTAGAGGACACAACTAGAAAGTCAGAGGCTTTTAAAAAAAATCTTTTTACCAAATAAAAGTATATTGACCAGAAGGTGTCTTAGCTTTGATGAAGCTAAAAAGTGAAATGAGAGAAAGGAGATTCTCAGGAGATAATGGTAAGAATTATACCAGATGGCAATAGTAAGTTTTCCTTTTCCCAGAACAGAGAAAAATTTGTGATTTTTTTTTTTTTAATTTCAGGTAGGTGGTGATATTACTAGTAGGATTCCCTTGTGTTTTGCTTTTTGTTGTTGTTGTTGTTATTGTTGTTTTTTAAAGTAAAAAATCTTGGTTGCTTTTAGTTTCCTACACAAATTGAAAAGAAAATAAAACAAACAAGGTTGTCAGGTGTGTCTGGAAGTTTACTATAGTTGCACTTCTACCAAAAGATAGGATGTTCAGTGTGGTCAGGAAAGTGTTGGGGGAGTCCTTTTTAAAAAATCGAGGCGTTTATAACAGAAACTCCTATCTATTTGTTTTAAAATGTATTGATGTTGTTAGTTATTGCAGATGTACTTTACTGAACAGAAATGAACTTTAGTAGAATGATATATTTAAGGAATTCATAGATTCTAAGATCAAGGGACTGAGAAAGTCTTTAAGACTTTATTTTACAGATGAGGAAACTGAAGATAGTTTCCCCAAACTCCAGTAAAAGTAGCAGAGCCTGAATTCAAACCCAGACCTTCAAATGTCAAAGCCTCCTGCCTACTGTGTGCCAAGTAGCATTTGTTTCCAATGCTGTTCTTTATTTTCATTAACTAAGTCACATTTCCTCTAAGGAAGTTCTGCTTCTCCCTCTTCCTCTTTTTATCAATTACATATATTATTTAGAGGTTCTTACCCACTACACATGTGGTTCTGGGCAGATGGACAGTTGCCTAGAAATATTTATGATTGCTCTCCATGTGGCTAGTTATTACTATTACAATTCTAATTTGGATATTCTCATTTTAAGGAGTAAAAACTTTCAGTCTTCCTACTCTCTTGCATATCCATTTTCTTCTCCCCTAACCATGACTTCACCTCATGTTTTTACTGAAGTTAAAGCCAGTAGGCATAAGCTTCTTTCTTTTCTACCTCAGTACTGTATATTTTTGTCTTTTTTACTTCTTTGACTCCAGCTCCTTTCTCTTGGATCTTTAAAATTTCCCTTTTCTATCTCCTGATCTCCTATTTTTTCTTCAGACGTGTGTGTGTGTGTGTGTGTGTGTGTGTGTGTGTGTGTGTGTGTTTTTCTTCTCTTTAAAAAAATCTTTACTTGTTTACTATTTTATTTCCTTCCTTTCCTGGACAAACTTTTAGATTAGGTGATCTGTGCATCGTATTTTCTTTACTCATCCATTTAATCCTCTGAATCTGAATTTTGCTTCTACTTTTCTGCTGAAATAGCTTTGCTAAATGGGGTGCCAGATACATAGTGACTTTTTTTGGGCCTAATATTCTCTGTACTATTTAAAACACTTAACTAAGACTTTTCTTGAAAATCTTTCCTCATTTAATTTCTCTGACATTTCCTAGTTGTTTCTTCTTCCCTTTATTTCAGATGGCTTTTTTCCCCCACTGGTTTTTCTTCTTTCTTAGTTTGATCATTCCTTAAGGTTCTGTCCTATGATCACTAAACTCTTAACACTTTCTCACTCTTATCTCCTTCTCCTACCACTCTCATCCGCTCGCTCTTCTCTTTTATCTCCCTCTTCTTCTCCCTCTGGATTCTCCTTTCCTTACCTTTTCCTTACCTCTTCCTTCTCCCTCTCCTCCCCTTCCTCCCTCAAGAAGGCTATCTAATTATATGCTTTCAGTTTAGCTTTCACCTCAGTGTTAGCAACCAAATTTAGGTCAGCAATCTTTACTTTTTACCTAAATTTTAGCCCACCTTTTCTTTTTTCAAAAACTACATTTTTATTGATATATTTTCCCATCACCTACATTTCCCATTGTATCCTTACCCTAACTCCTCCAGGAGAGCCATCCCTTGTAATAAGAAATAAACTTGGGAAAAATTTTCCATTTTGGAACTATCCAAGAAAAGTGGTTAAGCTTTTTATACCCATTGACGTTGTACATAGACCCAAAGGAAGTCAAGGAAATGTCTCATAAATAGTAAAAAAAAATTCCTGTTCTTGTGGTATCACAATAACTGGGAATAAAATAGCTACCCCATTGATTGAGGAAAGGCTGAATAAATTGGTTTTAGAATATTATTGTATTTTAAGAAGTGAGGAATTCAGGAGGCAAGAACCAAGATGGTAAAGGCAGGGATTCTCCTGAGCTTTCCCCTAAACAACTCAAATACCTTTAAATAATGGCCCTAAATAAATTCCAGAGCGGCCACAAAAAGATGGAGTGAAACAATTTTCCAGCCCAAGGCAACTTAGAAGGTCAGCAGGAAAGATCTCTTGCACCAGGGTAAGAGAGGAGCCCAGTATAGTGCAGGTTGTGCTAGTGTAAACCAGGCCTCAGCAAACCAGGAGCAGGTCTCAGGGCTACTGAGTCAGTAGCAGCAATGGTAGTTTTCAGATCTCATATCCCATAAATGGTAAGGAGGTTGGATAATGGGTCAAAAGGAGATTTATAGAGGTTCCTTTGCTGGCACCAGAGGACTCACTTTCTTTGTCTAAACATGGATCTGGGTCATAGTACTGGGTTGTAGTCCCAATACAAGGAGAAGCACTAGCACAGGAAAGTTTGTAGTTGCAGGGGATCAGGAACATGGTCACAGTTCCAGGGTTGAAAAGAGTACTTGTGGTCTTTCACAAACAGTGTCCTAGTGAGTACAGGAGAGCAGTAAATATATCTCTCCCTAGATCATACCATCTTGGAAGAACCAAAAACTTACAGGTCCCTAGAATTACCTCTGAAAGTAGCTGTACAAAAAACCTGAAGCTTGGGATGGTGACCTCTCTGCTTTGGAAGCAGAGTCCCACTTTTAACATGGAGTTAAAAGTCAAGAAATTGGCTACAAATGAGCAAACAACAGACAGATTCTGACCATAGAAAATTCTATGGTGACAAGGAAAATCAAAATACATACTCAGAAGAAGACCACAGGGGCGGCTAGGTGGCGCAGTGAGTAGAGCACCAGCCCTGGAGTCAGAAGGACCTGAGTTCGCATGCGGCTTCAGACACTTAACACACAAACAGAAACCTAGCCGTGTAACCTTGGGTAAGTTACTTAACCCCAATTGCCCTCCAAAAAGCAAAGAAGAAAAAGAATACCACAAAGTCAAAATTCCTGCATCTAGAGCCTCAGAATAAAATATGAATTGGTCAAAAGGCCATGGGAGAGCTCAAAAAGGATTTTAAAAATCATGTAAAATTGGGAAGAGGAATGAGAGTGAAGCCAGAAAATCCTGAAAAAAGAGTCAACAGCTTGGTAAAGGGGGCACAAAAAAATGCTGAAGAAAATAACACCTTAAAAACCAGAATAGGCCAAATGGTAAAAGACATTTTTTACAAACAAAAATCCAATGAAGAGAAGAATACCTTGAAAGACAAAATTGTCCAAATGGAAAAAAATACACAAAAATTCACTGAAGAGAACACCTCTTTAAAAAATAGAATCGATCAAATGAGAAAGGAGATGTACAAAAGCTCACTGAAGAAAATAATTCCTTAAAAATTTGAATTGGACAAGTGGAAACTAATGACATTATGAGACATCAAGAAATAAGCAAAATCAAAAGGATGAAAAAATAGAAGAAAATGTGGATTATCTCATTGGAAAAACAACTGACCTGGAAAATAGATCCAGGAGAGAAAATTATGATAAAAAAAAGCCTAGATATCATCTTTCAAAAAATTATCAAGCAAAACTACTTGATATTTTAGAATGAGAGGTTCGAATGGAAATTGAAAGAATCCACTGATCACCTCTTGAAAGAGATCCCCAAATGGAAACTTTCAGTAATACTATAGCCAAATTGCAGATCTCCCAGATCAAGGAGAAAATACTGCAAGCAGGCAAAAAGAAACAATTAAAATATTGTGGAGCCAAAGTTAGGATAACGCAAGATTTAGCAGCTTCTACATTAAAGGATCAGAGGGCTTGGAATATGGTATTCTGGAGTGCAAAAGAGCTAGGATTAAATCAAGAATCATCTACCCAGCAAAACTGAGTATGATCCTTCAGGGCAGAAAAACAGGAAAGAGAAATCATAAGGGATTCAATAAGGTTAAACTGTTTATATTCCTACATGGGAAAATGATATTTATAATTCCTAAGAACTTTCTCATTATTAGGGCAGTTGGAAGCAGTATACATAGACAGAAAGCCGAGGTGTGAGTTGAATGTGTATGATTATCTAAAAAAATAAAATTAAAAGATGAGAAAGAAGAATGCAGTGGGAGAAAGGGAGAGGGAGAGGTAGAATGGAATAAATTATCTCACATAAAAGAGACCTGAAAGAGATCTTACAGTGGAGGGGAAAGTGGGGGAAGCAGGGAGGGGAGGATATGAGCTTTACTCCCATTGAAATAATATACATGCTCAGTTGCATGTAGAAATCTCTCTTACTGGAGCGACTAGGTGGTGCAGTGAATAGAGCCTTGGAGTAAGGAGGACCTGAGTTCAAATCTGGCCTCCGACACTTAACAGTTACTAGCCATATGACCTTGGGCAAGTCACTTAACCCCAATTGCCCTGCCCTTCCCCCTCCAAAAAGCAAAAAAAAAAAAAAAAAAGAAATCTCTCTTACCATACAGGAAAGTAGGAAGGGAAGGGGAAGGGGGCAGTTGGGGATGTGACTGGTAGAAGGGAGGGCAGTTTGGGGGAGGTAAGAGTCAGAAAAAAAATACTTTTAAGAAAGGACAGGGTAAAAAGGAGAGAGAATAGGATGATAAACGAGGAAGTTAATATGGAGGAAAAGACAGTTGGTTATCATTGTGGAAAAAATAATTTTACAGTGAGTTTCTCTGATAGAGACTTCAAGTATCAAACTTAGAAAACTGAGTCAAATTTATAGAAATAATAGCCATTGCTCAATTTATGAATAGGCAAAGGATATGAACAGGCAGTTTGTAGACAAAACAATCAAGGCTGTTTTTAGTCATATGAAAAAAATGTTCTAAATCACTGTTGATAAGAGTACAAATGAAAACAACTCCTAAGCTACAACCATACACCTGTCAGATTGACTAATATGACAGAAAAAGACAGTGATAAGTGTTGGAGGGGATATGGGAAAATTAAAACACCAATGTACTACTGGTGAAATTGTATACTGATTCAGCTATTTTGGAGAGCAATTTGGAACTATGCCCAAAGGGCTATAAAACCATACATATCCTTTGATAAAGCAATGCCTCCTAAATGCCTTTTTATCCGAAGAGATAAAAAACAAAAAGGAAAACTGCATATTTGTACAAAAGTATTTATAGCAGCTCTTTTAGTGGTTGCAAAGAATTGGAAATTTAGAGGATGTTCATCAATTGGGGAACGACTGAACTAATTGTTGTATTTGTTTGTGATGAAATATTCTTGTGCTTTAAGAAATGATGAGCACATGCTCTCAGAAAAACATGGAAAGACTTATATGAACTAATACAAAGTGAATTGAGCAGAACCAGGAAATCATTCTATATAGTAACAGCAATATTATATAATATATGAATAACTTAGCTATTTTCAGCATTACTGTGATCCAAGACAATTCTGTAGGACTTATGATGGAAGGTGCTGTCCATCTCTAGAGAAAGAAAGGGTAGAGTCTGCATGCTGATCAATCATAACCTTTTCTTTTTCTTTCATAGAATAACTTCTATGGAAATGTGTTTTACATGAATACAAATATATAATCTATTTCAAATTGCTTGCCTTCTCAATGGGAGAGGGACAGAATTTGAAACTCAAACTTTGAAAAAAATGAAAAAGGATGTTAAAGTTGCTTTTTTACATGTAATTGGGTAAAAATAAAATACTAAATAATAAAAAAGATATGAGGAATTCAGAGAAATATGGGAAAACCTATATTGATTGATACAGAGAGAAATAATTTTTAAAACCAGGAGAAAAACTGACACAATTACTTCATTAAATTACATAAAATTAGGCCATATTTGAACTTAAGACTTCCTGACTCCAGACTTGTCATTCTGTCCACTGCACTTTCTATCTATAATGCCAAAAAAATATGTCTCTATCACTTCTCTTTCAGGAGGTAGGTAGCCTGCATTTTTAAAAAAAATTTATTTTAGACTCAAACCTCAGAACACAAATACAAAATAGAGAAAAGAAACAAAAACATATCATTAATGTAAATATTGGAACTTAAATACAAAGTGAGAAAAAAAAGCATGTCATGTACATAGTAGAACACGAGAATATTCAAGATATGTAGCAATAAATTTTCATTTCAAGAAATCCTGTATGATAAATACAACATGTTGTGTTGAGAACTGTCTTTCTTTGCTTCCTTGTAAGTTTTCTTTTGTTCTCTGCTGTGCATTTTTTACTTTGTTCCCCCTTCTCCCCCAGGCTACAACTAAATTTGGATATGTTTCTCTATAACTATAGATACATACACGTATACACATACATATACATATATAGACATATTCTTTCCCAAACAAATTCTCCTGATCTCTTTTTTTATGTTTGTACATATCTCTTGTTTCCTATCCTTCCTGCCCCCTCACCTTTATTTTTACTTGCTGCCTTGCTTTCCCATTACTTGCCCTCTAAGGAACCCCCCCTCCCATCCTCCCATTCCCATAAATCTAAACACCCTTCTTTACCCTCCTTTTACCTATTCCTTCACCTTCCCCTCTAAAGATCTCTCTCTTGTCCTCTCCTCCTTTCCTAATCCCCTACTGTTTTATTTCTTCTGAATTTAGAAGACTTTTATACTCTTCTAAATATATATGTATTGTTCCCTCTCAAACCCATTTCTGATGAAAGTAGCCTAACAGAACTAGCCCTCCTCACTCATTCAATTCCTCTGTATTGATTCTTCCTCTTGCACCTCATTTGTATAGAATAATTACTCTTTCCTAAATGGTTTTATTTTTTAAATTCATATCATACTCAGGTTTACCCTAATCTTTCTTATGAACTACTCAATTATCAATAGGAATCTTAGACATACATTTTACATTTTATATAATACAAAAAGTAAATGATCTGTCCTTATTGAATCTCTTATAATCAGTCTTTGGTATATACCTCATATTTCTCTTGGGTTTTATATGTCAAATCTTCTGTTAAGTTCAAGTTTTTTTTTTTTTTAAACAAAATCTTGAAAGTCTGATAGTTGATTCAATGTCCCATGTTTTTTCATTCAGGATTCTGATTAACTTTGCTGGGCGTGATATTTTCAGCCAGAGCCCCAATTCTTTTGCTCTTTGGTATATAGTGTTTCAACACCTGTGGTCCTTTAATATCTCCACTGCTAGCTCCTGTGTGATTCTGATTGTGGCACCATTTTATTCTTGTTGCTTTTAATATTTTATTCTTGAGCTGGGGCTTTCAGAATTTGACTATGGTATTCCTTTTTTTTTTTTGCTTTTTGGAGGGCAAATGGGATTAAGTAATTTGCCCAAGGTCACACGGGTAGGTTTTTTTTTTTTGTTTGTTTGTTTGTTTGTGAGTGTTGTGTTTGAGGCTGCATCCGAACTCAGGTCCTTCTGACTCCAGGGCTGGTGCTCTACTCACTGCACCACCTAGCCGCCCCGACTATGGTATTCCTATGAGTTTCCCTCATAGGATCTCTTTTAAGTGATGATTGATGGATTTTTTTCTATATCTACTTTCCCTCCTTGTTCTAATGCTTCAGGACAATTTTCTTTAATTATTTCTTGTATTATTGTATCAAGAATTTTTTTGATCATAACTTTCAGTTAGTCTGATTATTTTTGTTTTCTCTTCTTGATCTCCAAATCTGTTGTTTTTCTTATAAGATGTTTAATTTTCTCTTCTATTTTTTCATTATTCATATTTTGTTTATTTTTTGATTTCATAATTTCACTGACTTCATCTTGCCCAGTTCTAATTTTCAAGGTGTCATTTTCTTCCTTAAGATTTTATATCTCCTTTTCTAATTGGTTGACTTTCCTTTCATAATCTTCTTTTTCTTGGATTGTTCTCACTTTCATTTATTTATTCATTCATTCATTCATTCATTCATTCATTCATTCATTCCTTTATTTATTTATTTATTGCCCTCCATCCCTGTCATTTGATTTAGTCTTTTTTAAGATCTTCTGTGAATCCTTTTTGGGCAGGTGACCATTTGATGTTACTTTTGGGGGCAGAGGGGCGTTTCTTTACTTCAGTATCCTTCTCTGAAGATGAATCCTGGTCTTCTCTATTCCTATAATAGCTTTGTGTGGTTGTATTCTTTCTCCTTTGCCTGTGCATTCTTTTGTGGTAATAGCTTAATTTTTGTAATCATATGTAGCCCAGATTTTTCTGAAATCTTCCTGCTCATCATTTATTATAGAACAGTAGTATTCCACTACTGTCATATACCACAATTTGTTCAGTCATTTCCCAATTGATGGGCATCCCCTCAATTTCTAGTTCTTTGCCACCTCAAAAAGAGCTGCTATAAATATTTTTGTACACGTGGGTCCTTTTCCCTTTTTTATGATTTCTTTAGTATACAGACCTAGTAGTGGTATTGCTGGATCAAAGGGTATGCACAATTTTATAGCCCTGTAGGATTTTTCTTAGAGGGTTTCTTTCAGGAGATAAATAGGCAGATTCTATTTATCTTTGCTTTTGGTTCTAATAGATCTTGGTAGTTATCTTTTAAAATTTCTTAAATTGTAGTTTCCAGGCCTTTTAAAAATCATATTTTTCAAGGAGAAAAATGATTTTTAAATGCTTTCTCCTTGATCTGCTTTTCAGATCAGATGGTTTTGATATTAAATCTTTTGATTTTGTTCTAATATTTCTTGATGTTTCATGAAGTCATTGTTTTCTGTTTGATTTGTTCTAAGTTGTCTACTTTTTGGGTTAGGTTCACCACTTTCTGTTACGTGCTATTTATTCTCAATAGCTTTTATTTCATTATTTATTTTGTGCTTTATTTCTTATAGGTCTTCGTGTAGTTGTGTAAAAGTACATTTTTTTGAGGTTCTGCTTACTGGTTTCATGGATTTATTTTGGGAGGAATCCCTAGATACAGTTTGTTTTTTTTTTTTAAAGCAATTGGGGTTAAGTAACTTGCTCAAGGTTACACGGCTAGTCATTATTTACGCGTGGGTGCTCATTTTCTGAGGCTGGATCTGATCTCGGGTCATCCCAACTCCGAGGCGGGCGCTCTTACTCACTGCGCCACTTAGCCGCCCCTTTAGGGCAATTGGGGTTAAGTAACTTGCCCAAGGTTACAGGGCTAGGTTTTTGTTTGTGCGGATTAAGTGTTGGAGGCCGGCTCCGAACTCAGGGCCTTCTGATTCCAGGGCCCGCGCTCTATTCACTGCGCCACCTAGCCGCCCCCTAGATACAGTTTTTGATACCAATTTGTGTCTTCATTGGTTCACTCATTTGGTTGGTTCCTGAATTGAGATGTATCCCTTGTGCATTGGGATGGAATGATCAGTCTTGTTGCATCGTCTGGGTTCGTGCACTGACATATGTTGCCTGAGTTTAGGCACTTGAGTCTCTGAAGTTCAGAGTACTGGATCTTCAGGATCCTCTCTGGTATTCTGACAGTCAGAGACTTAAGAATCCTTGGGCCTAGGCTTGAGAACTTCAGACCTGCTCTGGTAACGTTGCTGATCCTCAGTGCTTCCAAGGTCTCTACCCTGTGGCTTTCTGATCCTTTTGTGACAGGGAAGTCCTTTATAATTAACAGGCTATTTGTATTGTGGCTCTAGTCATGCTACCCCAGGCTAGAACTGACTTTTTGTGTCATTTTGATATGGAAGAATTTATTTTTTATAGTTTCTCATTCTATTTCTTGATTGTTATTATGTCTGTTGTAAACTTAAGGGGTTTGTTGGAGTATGTATGTGAGAGCAAGGTAGTTAGCCTCCTGTTCAGGAATTTTATCTTGGCAGGAATCTACCAGATAAACACATTTAACCTAATTGTGCGTTATTAAACTAATCTACTCTTGTAATACCTCAGAGTCTCTTTAGTAAAATAATCAACCTAAACAGGTCCATATAGTTAAATCAATAAAGAATTCACATTATGACATCTCTTTTTGGAGGGAGGGAGGGGTAGCCTATTAGTATGGTTTACCCATATATTTCCCTTGTGTACATACTGCCAATGGATGATGAACCTACTCCTGAGTTGAATAGGAGTAGAAGATTGAATATGATTGTGTTTGGGTTAATTGTGTAGAACTTTCATTTTTCCCAAATATTATAATCTACCTCAAAATATTATAATCTACCTCAAAAGCCCATCTTTTGAACACTGTTGATTCTATGGTAATTCTTTTTTTTTTTTTTTTGCTTTTTTTTTGGAGGGCAGTTGGGGTTAAGTAACTTCCCCAAGGTCACATGGCTAGGTTTTTGTTGGTGTGTGTTAAGTGTCTGAGGCCGGATCTGAACTCAGGTCCTTCTGACTCCAGGGCCGACGCTCTACTCACTGGGCCACCTAGCCGCCCTTATGGTAATTTCTTTATGACTGCAAATCCTTGAATAACTCCAAGACCCGAGGAAAATCACAATTGCAGGTAATCCAAACCCACTCATGGGTGGGTCTAAGTAGACTGTCACCATTGCCATTTACACCTGATTCTCAAGAAATGGTGTAAAAATATCACTGAGGTCAGATATAATTGGAAAAGGAACTGGACTATCCGTGTAGTCAGAGTAAGGCATAACAGAAGGAAAACTTGAATATTTCACTAAGGTGAAATATTCAAAAAACTCTTCGGTGTGTTGGGTATATATATTTTGTGGAGGATTTATGGAAAAACATTGGTAAGAATCACATAAGTTGAAAAGATGTAGATGTGTTGCAATCTGCATTGAGAAAGGGTGAGGGGAGGGGAGAATACCACCAATATCAATAAGGGAATTGATTAAACTCCAGTGCTTCTTAAACTGTGAGTTGATATCCCATGGAGAAGCCAAAAATTTGGCAATAGTAAAAGGTTTCTGAATGCACAATGACCAAAAATTAATTAAAAATCAAACACATAATGCATCCAAGGTGTTTCTGGCAGTGCTTGTCTGATGCATTGGGCAACTTCCCTGCAGCCTTGGTTATGAACACAAAGCATAAGCACTTTGCATTGCTCGTGCCCTCGGGCCATGTAACACTGCATAAAGAGGGGTCATAAGTGGAAAAAATTGAAGAAGCCAAGGATTAAAAAGTACATTAAAATGTTTTTTTAAAACTCCAAGCTTAAATTCAGGGACCCCAGTGAAACCCCTTTGTATTTCCCTTGACTCCTAATTGTAGATTTCCAGCTAGTCCCTGTAATGCAGTGTTAGAATTTTTAATCAGGGATAGTTTTCCTCTCTCTGCCTCTGAGCTCTATATCAGTGTACCTCCTGATAACTTTACCTTAAAATAAGGGGCAGAGTTGGAGATTATATTGCTACAAATTTAAGATGTGACTTTTTATACTTGTATGTTTATTTGGTTTGTGTAGACTTAAAAAAAGATCTTATATTTACTTTAATTTTTACATGTTCCTTAGAAAATTGTGGAAGAGTTTACAGTATAATTAATATAGTGTTATATTCACAGAGAATCAAATAAGGGATAGGAGCTTTGCTTGGGGTAGATGGTACACTGATACCTGACAACAGAGAGAAGACAGGTGCTCATTTCATTTCTGATTTTTCTTTCTGTTTCACTGCAAAGGAGAAGGACCTTACATTGGAAATGATAGAACAAAAAATGACCTATGGAAAGATGATACCCAAGAAAAGTAGGGAGATAATGAGAGAATACCTAGCTGTCTTTGATGAATGCAAGTTACCTAGGCCAGTTGTATGGAATTCTCAGGTCCTAAAATAATTGGTAGCTGTTATTAATGAGCCGTAGTTAGTGATACTTGGATGATCGTGGAAATAGAGAGAGTGAACACAAGATTGGAGAAGGATAAGTGTCCCAATTTTTTAACAAGAGAAAAGAACAGACTCTGCAGGCTAAAGGTTGATGAGCTTGACTTTGATTCATCGGAAAGTTCTAGAATAGATCGTTAAAGAGATGGTTGGCCAACATCTAGATATGGAAATGGTGTTTTAAAAGCCACCATGGCTTCAGCTCATTTTCTGGTTTTGACAGGGTGATTAAATTAGTATTTAAGGAAAATGTGATTATAGTTCAACTAGATTTTAGCACAGCTTTTGATAATATAGCTATCTTGTGATACTAGTGTTGTGGAGAAGAGGTTGAGATACGGATTGATCCAGCTAGGTGGAGTCAGAACTGGTTAAATGGCTATAATCTATATCAGTGCAGGAGGAGATCTCCTGTGGTGTCTTTCAGGAATTTATGCTTGACCCTATCCTCTTTAACATTTTTTCAATGATTTAGATAAAGGAAAAAATGGTATGTTCATCACATTTGGAAATAATATAAAGCTGGAAAGGATAACTAACATAGTAAATAATAGGATCCAAAAAGATTTTGATAGACCAATAACATTGGGTTGAATCTAATTAGATGAAATTCAGTTGAGATAAAAGCAAAGTCTTAAGAGTTGGATGTAATCAATCAAATTCACAAATACAAGATGGAAGAAGCTTTGTCTTGAAAAAGATCAGGTGGTTTTAGTGGGTTGCAATCTCAGTGTGAGTCAGCAATATTGTGGAGCAGCCGAAAATAAGGTGATCTTTAAGAAGTGCATAACTCAGGACTAGGGAGGCAGTGCTCATGCTGTCCTCCCTTCTCATCAGAGGTCATCTGTAACTTTGTGATTCAGTAGTTTAAGAAGTACATTGATAAACTGGAAAGTATTTTGAGGAGGGTGTTGTTTTCCCTCATTTTTGAAGAGGACCAGTGACATCATGAGTATCATGAGTGAATTGGATTAAAGTGAGGCAGAATTTAACAAAATCATCAGCCTCACTCTCTTCCTGAGTTATTGAGGTCTGATGGCAGGACAAAAGTCAGTATGATTGGTGATGGCCCAGGATGCAGGGAATAACCTTGATGTCTTTGATACCTGACCAAGCTCTGAGTGCACCACAGTGCCTGCTTTAGCTGTCTTCTTGGCTATTGGAACAAATTGTTCTTATCTGCCTGTTCTGCCAGGGAAAGTCTTCATATGCTTATGGTAACTACCCTACTAAGTCACCAACAGGTTTGAGACCTGTCATTTACCCTTACCCTGTTTTAGCCCCTCTGCTGAGACGATTTATCAGGTAATCAAAATGATGAAGCATCTTCGAGTACATATCATATGAGGATAGTTTGAAGGAACTATGAATGTTTAGCCTGGAGAAGAGAAGACTAAGGAGAGATATGACAGGTATCTGCCAGTATTTGCAGGGTTGTCATGTAGATGGAAGGGGTCAGACTTTTTGGTGGAAGTTGCAAAAAGACAAGTTTAATATCAGTAAAAGAAAAAACTTAGTAAGAATTAGAGCTGACCAAAGGTGGAATGGTCTATTTTAAGGTGGTTGGTTGTCTGTTCTTGCATGTCTTCAAATAGAGGCCAATTAATCATTTGGTGAGTGTGTGATGGTGGGACTTAGAATAATGCTTGGCACATATTAGGTGCCTAATAAATTTTTTGGATTAAATTTAATCTCTAGGATGAAAAAGTTGAATTTGATTATTTCTAAGGTGCCTTTCAACTTTAAAATTCTATTTTTATAGATCACTGTTGACGTGATTTGTACTTTATTATAACTGTTGTTGCTCTTGTTTTTGGTCTGAAGATACGGTTTTGTTGTTGGGTATGAAGAACTCCTGGTGTGGAAACTTCTTGCACCAATTTGTCAGCAACTCCTCTGTAAGTTGTAGTCTTAGAAAGTTTTATTTGTTACTAAGGAGTTAAATAACTTGCCTATGTTCTTAGAAGTAATAGGTGTCAGAGACAGCACTTGGAAGTTTTATTATTTATTGCCTGGCTTTCTGTCCCACCTCAACACAGCTTCTCATGGAGACTTTATGTAGAGTATTTGTTTTCATCAAAATGTTTGAGAAGATGTGTTTATCTTAAATCTATATTAGTTTTTGAAGATCATACTAATAATTTTTTAAATACATTAAAACTTAAATATCTTAAACTTATAATAAGTTTTTAGAGAATGATTTTCATTTACTTTCCACTTTAATTTCACTTGAAAAATTGCTGAAAAATTTAGCAGTATAAGTTTTACAAAAATGTTTTAAATTCATTTCATTTGCGCTTTTAAACAACCCTGTGAGGTAGGTATTTCAGTTGTTTCCATTTCACAGATAAAATAGTTGCTAGGTGGTACAATGTGTAAAACACTGACTGGACCTGGAGTCAGGAAAACCGGAGTTTAAATCCAACCTCAGACATTAGCTAGCTGTGTGACCCTAGAAAAGTCACTTAATTTCTGCCTCAGTTTCCTCATCTAGAAAATGAAGATAATAATCACCCTTCCTCTCAGGGTTTTGTGAAGATATAATGAGATAATATTTGTAAAGCATTTTGCAAACCTTTAAATGCTATATAGATGCTAACTATGATGAAGAAGAAACTGACTCTCAAACTTGATCGTATGATCCCACATTCTTTTTTTCCTAGTAAATAATATTTTATTTTTTCCAATTACACATAAAGAGAGTTTTCAATACTCATTTTTTAAAATAAGATTTTGAGTTCCAAATTATTCTCCTTCCCTTTTCTTTCCCTTCCCCAAGACAGCAAGCAGCCTGATATAGGTTATAAATGTACAGTCAAGTTAAACATATTTACACATGAGTTATGTTGTGAAAAAAGAAACCGAACAAAAAAGAAAAACCATGAAAAAGAAAAACCAAAAATAATATGCTTTGATCTGCATTCAGACTCCATAGTTCTTTCTCTGGATGTGGATAACATCCATCTTTTGGAATTATCTTGGATTGTTGTATTGCTGGGTAGAACTAAGTCACTCATAGTTGATTATCATAAAATATTGCTATTACTTTGTGCAGTGTTTTCCTGGTTCTGCTCCAAGTCCAACGTTCTTGTCACTATGCCATATTTCATCTGCTGCCAATTTATGCATTCATCTTTTGTGGGAGGAGCACTATCCTAACTCCTGCCCGTGCTGTGCAGGTTAGGTTGACTTCTCCTTAAAATGTATTGAGTCCATCCTCGAGACTCATTTGGCTCAGGGGATTAAAGACTCAGGCTGTTCACATTACTTTCTTGTTACTTGTTATGAGGAACTCAAATATTTGGCTGGTGGATCATGCTGGACCCCTCAGGCAAGAGAGTTTGCTTAATTGAATCCACTGGATGTGTCTATCCTTAGTTGAATATTATTCTTCTGCCTTGACTGGAGAAATCTCCTTTTGTTAATTGCTGTATGACTTAAGAGTATCTGTTTGTTTCAGTATCTATTACTGTTTAATTTAAATAAAATGAATTTCAACAATATTTTAAAATTATTTCAAAATATTTCACATTGACAGTGATATAGAAAAATATATCACAGAATAGTGAGGTATAAAACAACATGAATATGGGACACATTGGACCAGCACATATAGTACTTGTCCTTGTAATACCCATTCACATCAATATATACTCAATATCTAAGTAATTTGGTGGGCCATCTTTTATATTCTCTTTTGAACTCGGAGTATCTTGACATTAAAAAATGTTTGATGGTAAAGGTCACTAATAGTAGCTTTTGAGTACACTATAACTGGGTAGGGTTTTCATTTGTTTAGGAATTGGCTATAATAGGTTTTAATGCTTGCATCTTATTTTTACTTAATATGAATAGCTTTAAGAGTTGCAGATTTTTTTCTAGGAGTGTCCCAAGGGACTTACACATTGCAACATGCTTTTTTTTATTATCATACAAAAAAAATACTATAGTGTGATACATACACACACATACTGTCTAAAATAATCAGAATTGAACAGTCATAATTTTAATTCTTTTTTAAAATATGGATAAGGCTTCAAGGAAAGAGATCAAAAGTTTCTTGCTTTAGGAGTGCTGTCCTCCATTCTCTCTGCAATTCCTGGCTTGAAAGATATTGAGGGGAGAACCAGAAGGAAGGAGAGCAAAAAGGAAGAAAAGAAGGGTAGTAATTGAGCTCATTGGGATTGGAACTGCTGACAGTCCCAAAAGATAAAGGGATAAGTGGCAGGGACTTTTTCACCAAGGGATTTAGTCTAGAATTGCTTTTCTCCTTTAGAACAAAGCTTAGATTGTATTTTTCCTTCCTTTTTAATATTTGTCCAATGTGTCATATTTTTATTTTGATTCTGTTTTTATTTTTGAACACTTTGCGATTTTAAAAATTAAATTTGTAGTTACCTATTTTTAAAAGGGGAGTTTCTTAGACATTGTTTATGCTAGTTTTGGGGAAGGCAGCACAAAGCAGTAGTTTTTGCCCATTTAAGGAAATGCATTGTATAATTACCTAATATTGTGGCTTACTGAAGTCCAAAGATCAGCGTCTAGTATTTTTGCTTCTTACTTTGAAGTTTTTGGGTTTTTTGTTTCTGAAACTTTAAAAAAACCCAACTTTTGATGTGTACAGTATCTTGTTTTTTATACCACAAACACTATTCATTAACCTCTCTCATAACCTGTATAAAAACCAGTAGATGATACCTCATTTCTTCCTCCCCCATTTTTTTGTGTTCATGTGCCTTTTTGATGGATGAAAAATGATATATCCTAGAGTTGTTTTAATTTGCCTTTCTCTTATTAATGATTCTGGAACTTTTTTCATATAGTTGTTAATAGTTTACATTTCTTATGGGATTCATTTATTCAGAAATTATGGATGGAAGGGTACTAGTGGGGAACGGAGTAGTCTTTCTTTTACAAGAGAGTCTCCAATAATAGCATTTACGTAATAGCACTTTGAGTTTTGCAAAGCATTTTACAAATATTGTTTTATGATCACAACAACCCTGGGAAAAATAGGTGCTATTATTATTCTCATTTTATAGTTTAGAAACTTGAGGCACACAGAAGTTAAATGATTTGCCTGAGATATTACACAACTAGTAAGTATCTGAGGCTATATTTGAAGTCAGATCTTCCTGACTCTGGATCATTGCATCATCCACTGTACCACCTAGCTACTTATAATGGACATGTTTACTATTCCTTAGGGGACTGAAAGATGTAGAAAATATGGAATCCCACTGTGCTTTGTTAAAAGCATTTGATTAGGTAGAGCAAATTGCCACCTTAAAGACTGGGCTGTCTACCAGCAAGATGTTTCCCATTTTGTATATCAAAATAATTTAAGATTCCTTGAAAGATGTAACAGCAGAAATAATACCATTCAATGATCCTTTAATCTTATACATCAGGTGAGGCATAAAACAGGAAAATGTATACTCACCACAGATGTTCATCACTTTGTTGAAGGAAATCCATCAAAGAGTTGAAGTTAAGGAAATATTCCCTGTGTATGGTGAGGTTCCTCAGATTCTCCTGTTAGTGAATCATGTCCTGGAATATTGCAGAGATCTTAAAAGAGATTTGTAACAGTTCAAAAGTGTTTGACCTGACCATCTTTACAAAAAAAGACCAAATGGTTGAAAAGTATCTATTATCAATTCAAATGCATTCCATAATCTGGATCTATGGCACTTATTCTCAGATTGTATGTCTGGGTCAGATAGTATAGACAAACGGTAAGTTGAACCTTGAATTGATAGGAGGATGATAGTGGGCTAGACTACAAACTCCAGGTTTCTCCCCAAACAGAGGTCTCTGTTTTTAGTAACATTCTACTAGTGTTGTTGTATACCTACAAAACTTGGAATACCACATTTCTTTTTGTTTCTGAATTGAAATAAATAATACACAGGAGGTAATGGGACAGTCCTATGGTTGATATAATGTGGCTATAATTTAAAAACAATGAAGAACTTGAGAGAAGAAAAGGAATCCTTAGGGAAGTATGTGCTGCAAAGAGCAGATGTGGTGCTTATGTAGTAATGGAGAAGAGGGGTGACAGAGGGCTTCATTAGTATACACACAATGCCAGTGAAATTTAAAAAACAAAATCAAACAACCCTTCCAGCATGTTGAGTGGGATTTTCTGTATAGAACTTAGTTGGAGGATGTGGATAAGAATCACATAGGTTGGGCAGTGATGGATGAGTAGCTCATATATCCATTTAGAAGAGGAAGCCTATTCTCATGAATTCTCCCCCCCAGTCATTCTTGCAAAAGATAATTTTTTTCTTTAAAAAAGTCTCTTATTTTTAAATCATGTAATCATTTAAAATTAATTGTTTTACATGGTTTAATATACTGTTCTAAATCTATATTCCACCAAACTCTTTTGCAATATTTTCAGTAATTTTTATTGAAAAGGGAAAACTTGTTTATCTAGTTTCCTCTGCTCCAGAGAGGCAGCTTGACAAAGTTGGATAGATAACTTGTCTAGAAGCCAGGAAGATCGGTGTTCAAGTCTTGTCTCTGATACATGATGGCTTTTTGACTGTGGGCAAGTCACTGAACCTCTCAGTGTTTTGGGTGATTTTCTAAGACTATTAAGTTGCAGACAAGATGTCTTGTCTGCATTGGTAATGGCAGTTACCTCACGTATATATTTATGAAATCCTGCATTTAGTCCCTATTCCCTATCTGTGGATTTATTTTTTCTATTCTTTTTTTTTTTTAGATTTTTCTATTTCTGTTTCTTCTTTCTTTCTTTCTTTCTTTCTTTCTTTCTTTCTTTCTTTCTTTCTTTCTTTCTTTCTTTCTTTCTTTCTTTCTTTCTTTCTCCCTCTCTCTCTTCCTTCCTTCCTTCCTTCCTTCCTTCCTTCCTTCCTTCCTTCCTTCCTTCCTTCCTTCCTTCCTTCCTTCCTTCTTTTGTTTTAGGAGCGGGGAAGGAAGGCAAGGCAGTTGGGGTTAAGTGACTTGCCCAAGGTCACACAACTAGTGTCAGGTGTCTGAGATTGGATTTTAACTCAGGTATTCCTGACACCAGGGCTTGGTACTCTATTCACTGCTCCACTTAGCTTTCCCTATGTTTTTCTAGCCTTATAAAATAATTCTTTGATAGTTTGGTATGGCCCTGAATAAGTAAATTAACTTGGATATAATTTTTGTTTTTATTGTATTTGCTTGGCTTATCCATGAGTTATTAATATTTTTCCAATTATCTCTGTGTGAAAAGTGTTTTATAATGGTGTTCATATAATCAAATAATTCCTATAATCCAAGTTTGCCTTGGCATATGGACTCCAAAGTATTTTTTATTATCTGTAGTTATTTTAAATGGAATTTATCTTTTGGTGCTGGGTTTTGTTGGTGATATATAGAAAAAATACTGATGATTTGTATGAATTTATTTTATATCCTGTAATTTGCTGAAGTTGTTAATTGTTACAGCTAGTTTTTTTTTTTTAGTTAATTTTCTAGGGTTCTCGTAAGTATACCATCATCTCATCTGCAAACAGTGATAGTTTTGTTTCATTGTTGCTGATTTTTATTTCTTTAATTTCTTTTTCTTGTCTGATTTCTATAGCTAGCAATTCTAGTACAGTATTGAATAATAGTGGTGGTAATGGGTATCTTTGTTTCTTTTCTGTCTTACTGGGAAGGCTTCCATTTTTTCCCCATTATAGATAATGCTTGCTCTTGGTTTTAAATAGATGCTACTTATCATTTTAGGAAAGGCTCCATTGAATCCTGTATTTTTAATAGGAGTGAGTATTAGATTTTGTTAAAAACTTTTCCGGTACTTATTGATATAATCATATGATTTTTGTTGTCTTTGTTATTTATGTAATCAGTTATTCTGCTAGTTTCCCTAGTATTGAACTAATCCTGCATTCCTGGTACAAATCCCACCTGGTCATATTGTATGATCTTTGTGATGTAGTCCTGTAATCTCCTTGCTAATGTTTTATTTAAAATTTTTGCTTCAATATTCATTAAGGAAATTGATCTTGTTTTCTTTCTCTGGTTTGCTCTTCCTGGTTTAGGTGTCAAAACCATATTCATCATAAAAGAAATTCTGTTAAGACGCTTTCTCTTGTTTTTCTCCTGTTTTTTCCAATAGTTTGCATAGTATTGGGACTTATTGTTCACTAAATGTTTGGTAGAATTCACTTGTAAACCTATCTAGTCCTGGATATTTTCCTTGGGGAGCTCATTGATTACTTGTTAAATTTCTTTTTCTAGGATAGGGTTGTTTAAGTATTCTGTTTCCTTTTGTGTTAATCTGGGCAATTTATATTTTTATAAATATTCATCCATTTAACTTAGATTTTCAGTTTTACTGTCATGGCATAATAACTCCTAATAATTATTTTAATTTCATCTTTATTGGTGCTATATTCACTTTTTTCATTTTTGATACTGATAATTTTGTTTTTTGTTTTTTTTTTCCATAAAATCATCTCCTAGTTTTATTTATTAGTGCCATGGTTTTCTTTCAGTTTTATTAATATTTCACTTGCTTTTTAGGACTTCCATTTTGTCTTTAATTGGGTATTTTTAATTTATTCTTTTTTTAGATTCTTATAGTTGGATGCTCAATTCATTGATTTGCTTGTTCTTTTATTGATTAAGAGAGATATATTTTCCACTATGTACTGTTTTGACTTGCATTCCATAAATTTTGGAATGTTGTCTCATTGTTGTCATTCTCTTCAATGAAATTATTGTTTCTGTGATTTGTTGTTTGACTCACACATTCTTCAGGATTAGAAATTTTGTTTCCAATTAACTTTAAATCTATGCTTCATGGCTCTTTATTAAATATAATTTTAATTACATTATGGCCTGGAAAGGATGCCTTAACTTTCTGCTTTCCTGCATTTGGTTGTGAAGTTTTCATGCCCTACCTAATACAAGGTTAGTTTTTGTGAAGTTGTTATGTAGAGTTGAGAAAAAAAGTATTCTCCTTTCTATATCTGTTAATTTTTCTCCAGAGGTTTATCATCTTTAACTTTTCTAAGAGTTTGTTCATTTCCTTGATTTTTTTCTTGTTTTTTTTATGATTAATTTAGCTCTGAAAGGGGAAAATTGATTTCCCTCACTTCCTCCTGTAACTCATTTAATGTTTCCTTTAAGAATTTGGATGCTGTATCATTTGGAGTATATATGTTCAGTATTGATATTACTTCATTGTGTCTTTAAGCAAGATGTAATTTCCCTGCATATCCCTTTTAATTAGTTCTGTTTTTGCTTTTGCCTGAGGTTATGGTTGCTGTCCTTGTCTTTTTCAGTTCAGCTGAAACTCTAGCCCCTTAATTTTTATCTATTTCAGCTGTTTTTCTTGTAAATAGCATATTGTTGGATTCTAGTTTCTAATTTATTCTGCTGTCTGCTTTCATGTTATGGGTGCCTCATCACATTCACAGTTTTGATTGCTAACTAACTCTATCCTTTTTTTCTTCTGTTTATCCTTCTTTCTCTTTACGCTGTTCTTCTCAAATCTGTTTTGCTTCAGATCTCTGCCTTTTATCTGCCCCCTCCCCTTCTCCCTCCTCTTATTTCTTTTCTCACCTACTTCCTTGTTGGATCAGATAGATTTCTATTACCAATGAGTATCTATCTCTGTCTATGTTTTCCCTCTTTGAACCAGTTTAGAAGTAAGTGAGGTTTAGGTGTTGCCCATCCATCCCCATTTCCCCCTCCACTGTAAAAGCTCTTCCTTGCATACTTATTTTATATGGGATAATTTTACCCATTCTTCCTCTCTTTTTCTCTTCTCCTTGGGCATCTCTCTTTCTGGCCTAGCCTTTTTCCCCCCCAGTCCCTTTTTTTTTTTTTTAAATATCATCCCAACTTAATCAAGCCACTTCCACATCCTCTTTCTATGTGGTATAGAATCCTTCTAACTGCCCTAATAATGATAAAATTGTTAGAATATGCATGTATCAAATTCCCACATAGAAATGTCTACAGTTTAACGTTGAGTTCCGTATGATTTTTTAGGGTTCCATGGTGCTCAGATCTTTATTTTGAGTATTGCTAAATTATTAGTAATGCATAAAATTTTCAGAGAAAACAACTGAAATTTTATTTTTCTATTGACATTTCTAATGTTGGTGCCAGTGTTTACCAATAAAAACTAATTATATTTTTAAAAATTTTACTTCAGATTTTGTGAGGTTTAAATTAATTGATACAAAGGAGGAAAGTTGGAGCTAAGATTATAATTGGGAACAATGACCAAATTTTGAGATTTTATGATAGAAATGGTTACTTGTATTTCTATTTTATAAGATTAAAATCTTATGTGTAATTGATGTGTGTATATATATATATATATATATATATATATATATTTCTCAGGTCCAATGATGCACCAGCAGCCTCCTTCACAACAGTATAATATGCCACAGGGAGGTGGTCAGCATTATCAAGGACAGCAGCCCCCAATGGGAATGATGGGTCAAGTTAACCAAGGGAATCATATGATGGGTCAAAGACAGATTCCTCCTTACAGGCCACCTCAGCAAGGTAATGTAGATATTTTCTTGATTATTCTAAATAGTGATTTGTTTGTTTGGTTTTTTTTGGAGGGCAATTGGGGTTAAGTAACTTGCCCAAGGTCACAAGGCTAGGTTTTTTTGTTTGTGTGTGCGTTAAGTGTCTGAGGCCAGAACCGAACTCTGGTCCTTCTGACTCCAGGGCTGACGCTCTACTCACTGCGCCACCTAGCCACCCCAATAGTGATTTGTAATGTTTTAAATTATTTTCATTTCTAATTAACTTTTCAACTTAAAACATAATAAGACAAAGTTGAGCTTTTTGTCTCTGGCACTTTTTTCTTCCCTAAAATGTAACAGAGTCATTAATTCAGTGGAATTGAACTTTGTGGTATACATTTCCTTGCTTATTTGTTCTTATTTAAAGAAAAAAGTAATAAAAGTTTTTAGGTTTGTTTTTTTTTTTTGGAGGCCAATTGGGGTTAAGTAACTTGCCCAAGGTCACATGGCTAGGGGTGTGTGTGTGTGTGTGTGTGTGTGTGTGCACGCGTGTGTGTGTGCGTTAAGTGTCTGAGGCCGGATCCGAACTCAGGTCCTTCTGACTCCAGGGCCGACGCTCTACTCACTGCGCCATCTAGCCGCCCCTTAAAGTTTTTATCACAAACACATTAACACACACTAAAGAATTCTAAAAATCTATTTTATTGCAAAATTCCTCAAACACCAAAAGAAAGTAAAACAAATGTTTAACCTTTTAGTAATCATTTTTATTGTCTTTGACTTTTTCTTTTTCTTGCCACAAGATTCCGTAGTGTTGATATTGTACATATGTTCTTTGGATTAACTTTAGTGTGTAAGGAGCCAAGTAGAAAGGCGACAAAATGTGTTATGTGTGTTTGTGTATATCTATGAAATAATAGAACAATAAAAATGTCTGAAATGCCAAGGAATGGGTTGGGGAGTCTACATTTGAGAAATATATCTCAAGATCAGATTAGAAAGAAAGCCTTTGATAACAGAGAGAACAAATTATTTACGTCTTGACTGGTTGTGGTTTTTCAGGCCCACCACAGCAGTACTCAGGCCAGGAAGACTATTATGGGGACCAATACAGTCATGGTGGACAAGGTCCTCCAGAAGGCATGAACCAGCAATATTACCCTGATGGTAATCTCTCCTAATGTTAACTTTCCCATTTTCTATAACTGCCCAATATTAATGTAGACAGCTATTAAAAACCATTTTAATGGGTTGAAAAAGTTAGCAATCTGTTTCAGTAACAGATAGCTTTTTAAAATAAGTCAGAAATGTTTATAATAATTTAAGACACCAAGGATAATTTATTACAACTAACTTAAATTAGGTTTTGTGTAATACGTATTTCCACATATGTGCCACTGAGCTTCATGTTTTATCATTAGAATTTCAACAGATAAAAAAGGATCCTTCACTGCATTCTCAATTGTTAATTTTAACCAAAGCAGTTTTGTTATATGGATTTGTGGTATTCCATTGTATGTACACATAGAGAATACAGTTTTTGAATAAGTTATTTACAGGTTGTATCATTTCAGTAAATTTTGACTACTGATCAGGAACTGTGTTGCATTGTAAGATATTATAGTTGCTATCTAACAGATTCTGTAGTTTTAGTTTACTGATTCATAGAAAATTCATGGCACAGTTACTTTTGTATTTTGAAGAAGAATTTGGGAATCTGAAAGGCTTTGAGACAATTGTTAATACAGGTGTTCCCTGTCTTAAGAAAACCCAATGAGTATCACAGTCCAAATGTTTAAGATAGATAAATTCAGAAATAATTATTCATATCAAAAATATTCTTCACTTTATAATAGGATTTACTAGAGGGTACCATTGAATAGTAAGCTTCTTTTAATTTAAGTTGAATTATACTTGACTTAAGAGATTTAGAAGGAAAGAAACTTAAGACTAAAATATTTAGGAGCTTCTAAGAATTGAAAGTAAAGCATTGCTGAAATTGTAATGTAAGTAGATGAAAACTTTTGTTTCAGTGTATAAAAATTTATTGGGAACATAGCCTAATGCATAAAGCGAGGTACATCAGTTATTAATATTGTTCTAGTGATATAGTATTTTGGCACTAACTGTAGTTAGAATGAAGTATGCAATCGGAAAAGTTATCAAATGAATTATATAATATCTTATGCTAGACATTTAGTAAATACTTATTATTCTTGTTAATTATTCTTATAGTGATAATGGTTAATTTGATGATTGGATAATTCATATCAGAAAAATCCCATTTTTCCATTATGATATGTTTTTTTACTTCAATTAGCTAATCGACTCATCTTTTTATTTTCATGTGTGAATATAAATATAGCTTTAAAATTTAATGGAAAATTTCATTATATAGTACATTACAAGTATTTCAAGAAATATAAAGTCTTCTTTATTAAATTATATGTATTAGCATGACTACCTGATTATAGTTAAGCCAAAATAATAGTTTTAATCATATACTTTTAAATTATTTTTAAATAAATGAAATGATTGAGTTGAGCACTACATAGACTTGCATAGACCCAATTTATTATTTCAAAAGTATATTAATAAAATCCAGTTCTCTTTCATAGCATACCTTCTTAAATCTGAGGATTACTTTGCTAGATACTTGACCTGTCTGCTTCAAAAAGATAAAGGTTAATCATGCAAATGTCAAACCTTAAAAATTACTAAAGATAGCTTATTTTACTGTTCTTCATTAAAGATTGTTGGTTAAAAGTGTTTATTTGCATAGATATGCTTTTGTATATGTGACATTTACACAGATCATTTATTCTTTTAAGTTCAATAATTATGTTAAGCAGCATTGAGCATGTTCTATAATTTCTGAATATTTATGCAAATAACAGCATAGGTATTTCTAAGGTAGTTTTTTAGAACACATAGAGCAGAACAGTGACTATAATACTTGCCCTTATTTAGTTATTCTTCCAAAATTTTAGCACTTATTTTAGCTATCTGATTGTTTTATCTGAGCACAGTTGTGAATTCAGGAATATTTTTTGGTGCTTCTCTGTAACCTTGCAGGAGAAATGCATTGTCTTAAAACAGCATACAGGTCGGGTATGTCTTAAGTTATTAAGGTAGCGGTAACTTCGAATCTCTGTAAAAACTGTAATAATTTTCTAAAGGTTGTATGTGAAAAATAATTCAGAGATTTTAGAAAAGGAATATATTTTCAATTCCTAATGCTTTAAATGGGAAAATGTAATGTAAAAATTTTGTCTCAGTTTCTTTCAGGGGAAAAAAAACGTTATGAAGCTCTGTTATATTTTGTATTGTCTTTAGCATATGCTGTGGAATTGGAGATCAGCAGAACAGGTGTTTGACAAAATATGATAATTGCTTCCTTTGTTCATTCTAATTTAATTCAGGTTATTTACATGTGAAAGGCCTAAATGCTTTCATTATCTTTTTTTAATGGAAGATAAAGTTTTTTTTTTCTCCCAATGAGGATTATCAGAAGTTTAAGACTGTCCCTTTCTGTGGTGTTTCTAAAACTACTGCTTTTTACTTTTAAAAAAATCTGCACGTTGACTCAATATGAAATTCAGTCATATTGGTAAATATTTGGCTAATGCAATTGAAAAAAAATTTTTTTAATGTATTTCCAGTTAAATTTTTTTCATTTTATCTGAAAGTTTAAATATTTTAGGGTTTTCACTCATTGGCCATTAACGTTTCTTCCTGTCTCTTGTCGAATTGATGTAGGTCATAATGATTACGGTTATCAGCAACCGTCGTATCCTGAACAAGGCTACGATAGGCCTTATGAGGATTCCTCACAACATTACTACGAAGGAGGTATCTATATACCTTCACACACATATATGCACATATATCTCCTCCCCCAGGAATGAAATTTCTTGCACAAGGCAGCTTATATCCAAATAAAAACTCTTGTAGAGTACAAGTTGCTGAATATCTTGAAAGTTATGGAGTCCCTACAGCAATCAAAATAATTTTCTTGCAAACACCTAAAATGTATAACCATAATTTGCCATTCTCTAACAACAGTAAAATGACTAGAAGATCTTTAGAAATTTTTTTTACTCAATGGAAAATTTCTATTTAAACACAAATCCATCAGTTTGGTTTTTTTTTTCCCTGTGTGTGTTTACATATCTATCTATCTATTTATCTATCTATCTATCTATACACATATATACATACATAATTTCATATATAAACATAGTACCTTTAGGAAACAGCTTGCTGATCTTGTGTAGCTAGTGTGTGCTCTTGTAGCTGTCTTTAATTTTGTCTTTTTTATTTTATTTAGCATAGTCATATCTTATGACTGTGATGTTCCAGTAAATGTAATGCTCGTATGGCAGAGACGCTGAAAATGCTGCAGTTCAACCTTGCAAAATTGGCTTTAACTGCAGTTTGTTTGGCCGAATCCTTCTGTTTGGTTTGAGTTTTCTTTGTTTTGTTAACTTTTAAAAATCAAGATTGCATTTCATTTTTGTTCTTGTGTTGTTGGCTGTGCATCTTAGAAGGAAAAATAAATTTATTCAGCAGACCTCTCAATGGCTTTTTTCCCCTCTTCCAATCATCCTGCAGGGAATTCACAGTATGGTCAGCAGCAAGATGCGTATCAAGGACCACCTCCACAGCAGGGTTATCCACCACAACAGCAGCAGTATCCAGGTCAGCAGCCTTACCCAGGACAGCAGCAGGGTTATGGTATGTACATAACTTTTTGTGAATTTTTGTGTGTGTATGGTTGTTGAGGGCTGTCAGACAAGGAGGAGAGAGTAAATTATTGGACAGTAAATGGATTTATTTCTTTGTTGTTCACCCTGGAAATGTAAAATTCAGATAAATTTGTTAGAATCCAACTTTGTTAGGAAATAGAAGAAAAAACTAAGGATACTGTCAGCCTCTTGACTCCCAAGGTTGTCATACACTTAATAGTGTAAAATGAAGTAGGTAGTTAATATTTCTTTTTTTGCCATGAATTACTCTTTGATAAAAATATTTGAGTAAGCTATTAAATACTGCTTTTATATAGATAGAACATTTGTTAAGATTAGGGTTTTTAAATTTATATTTATTAAGGTTAGCTGCTGTTTTAAAGCATGGGCGATACAAATATAAGCAAGATAGTCATTGTCCTCAAGAATTTACATGCTTTTTAAAAAATGGAACACCTTAAATTTTATAAAAATAAATTTTTATGGATATCTTGCTTTTGCATCATTTGAATTTTTTCCTGCATTTTTCCCTTCCATTTTTTTTTTTTACTATTGCAAATATTTTAATAAGTGTTCTCTGCAAGGCATTTAAAACACCAGTTTGTGAGGATAAACTCCATTGGAGAGAGAGAAGACAGAACGCAGGTAGCCACGGAGCTGAGGAATTTTCTTGATTTGGGGTAGGATCTGAGAGTCTACTGTTTTCTGATCAGCCTTGCGCTGCTCTGTAATCTCGTATTTCTCTTTTTCTGTGTCAAAAATCTCTCCTTCTTGGTGTCTAGGTTTACGGAGCCTCTTCTTCTTGAAGTAAGCATCAGTAAGATGATTTGGAATTTTCACACCTGAAAGGTTAACTCGGATAGAAGTGGCAATGACAAATTTCTGATGGGTCCTTCTCAGAGGAACACAGTTGATGGTCAGAGGTCCAGTCACCAGTAGCAAGCCACTAGCCAGTTGCTTTAGGAAAACCACGCGCTTGCCTCTGTGGCGGCCAGTGAGCATGATCAGAACCGTACCGGGCTTGATGCTAGCTCGAAGTCTCCTCACGTGCTGGCTAAAGGGCTTTTTGCCATGACTTAGCAGCTTTCTAGGCACATCCTCAGTAGGGTAATACCTAGGCATTTTGCGAATCTTTACCACTTGAGTTCCTCCATTCTTATCACCACCAACAGGCTTTGAGATAGTAGCAGGCACTTTGTCTTTCTTCTTCCTTTCGATCCGGGTTTTGGGGGCAGCATATTTCCGCTTGTACATGGCTCTCCGGGAATACATGGCAGACCTGGAGTATCTACCGATCCCTCGGGCCAGGACGGGGTTCCGACTGCAATGCTTTTGAGACTTTTTGGCCTTTTCAGCGACATCTTCCTTTTTTTTCTCTTTTTTTCCTTTTTGACCTTCTTTTCCTTGGGTGGCTTTTGGTCTGCCATCTTGAGAGACGGGAAAGAGAATTACGGTCTGCACTTCCGGTCTATAAGCAGGGGCGGGCTCCCTTCCATTTTTTCAGAGCAATCTCATATGACAAATAATATATATATATTTTTTAAAGCAATTGGGGTTAAGTAACTTGCTCAAGGTTACACGGCTAGTCATTATTTACGTGTGGGTGCTCATTTAATAATATATTTTTTTAAAAAGACAGAAGAAGAAAACATAATTAGCAAAACTGAGCAAATGCATTGAAAAAACCTGAAAATACACACAACATTCCACTCATAGACCTCCTAATGGAGGAAGACAACCCGTAAAATGTGACTAGAGAAGGGTATGGATTGGAATGTTTGTGGTACCATAGCTTGGAGGTAGCTGGGAAGTGGTATGAAGGCCTAGTTCTAAGCAAGATAAACTGTCCCAGAGGCTGAGTCCAAAGTTCTGGCAGCAGAGAGATGAGTAGGAGTGGAAGAGTTGTAAACTGTAAGAGATGGCTTAATTACTGAAAGGAAGGAATAAGATCCCTCAAAATACCAGAATAACCAGACTAGTTCTTTACTGAGAATATTGATGCTGTCCAGTGGAGAAAACTTTCTCAAAATCTTCCAGTACTTAAAATTTTTGGCATTATTCTCCTTTCCTATTGTCCAAGGAAGAGGCAATCCTACTTCTTCATAGGACTGATAAATCCCTTTACTTTTGTCCCTTATCACATCCCTTACTATCTCTTCTAGGCCTTTACTCCAACAATTTATTTCCTCATTCCTGAGGCTTAAAAAGCCTTTTCTTGATCCTTTTTAGACAACTTTGCATTTATATCTGATAACTCTGCTTTGTCACCACATAATCTTTCCTTAGCCACTTGAAATATTGCTTCTCTCTCCCTGTTCTTGTGACCCACTCATCAAATCCAGTGGCCAAGCCAGTAGAGGACTGTTGGATTCCTTTCAACCCCTATCCCCCAATCCACTGTTTCCCCAAGCTCACTCCTCCTTGGCCTTTGATTCAGTTTATCAGGTGTTTGTAAAGCTCCTGTTGTGTGCCAGGTACTGTGCTGGGCACTAAGGACACAAAAACAAGAAAGTCCCTCCAATCTCTTAACTCCCAACACACTCTCTGGCTCTTCTTACTCTTGCTTGGGCTTGTTCCTTCCTCTGGTTGTTATCCCCCATGACTGGAATGCTCTCCCTCCTAGGCCTGGAGTGCTTTCTCTCTTCCACTCTTAACTACTGACCTCCTTGGCTTCTCTTAGGCCCCAAATAAATTTTTACTTTCTATAGGAAGCCTTTTTCAATCCCTCTTGATTCTGGCACCTTCCCTTTGTTAAATATTTCCTGTTTGTCCTATATCTAGCTTGTTTGTGAGTGTTTTCTTTCCCATTCGATTGTGAGCTCCTTACAAGCAGGGATTATCTTTTGCCTCTTTTTGTATCCCAAACACTTAGCACAGTGCCTGGCACATAGTAGGTGCTTAATAAATGTTTGCAATCTTCCCTGTTTAATACTGACAAGTTGATTATCTAGTCTATAGTTAAATATTTCCTGTGATAGGTAACTGTATTATACAGCAGCACTATTCTGTTAGCTCTACTAGATGTTAGAAAATGTGTTCTTATATTTGCCAGGTTCTAATTTTTGTAATGTATGTATGCATGTTGGTAGAATAATATAAACACCTTGAGAGCAGAGACTATTTTCATTTTTTGTCTGTTCCCAGTGCTTAGCATAGTACTTTGAACATAATAGGTACTTATTAAATTTTGTTGAATCAGTGCAGATTCTACCTTGGAACTACAGGGGGAAAGTAATCTCTGTTTTAAAGGGCAAGCCTTCAGATATTTGAAGATAGTTACCATATGCTTTGTAAGTCTTTTATTGTTTTTATTTTTTATTTTTTGCTTTTTGGAGGGGGAAGGCAGGGCAATTAGGGTTAAGGACTTGCCTGATTTCAGGGCTTGTGCTCTATTCACTGTGCCACCTAGCCACCCCAAGGCCCTTACCTCTTAAAAACTACAAGTCTACAAGTATTCTTTTAGTCTTCTAAGGAAGGAATCCACAGCTACTTCTTGGTAATCTATCATACCAATTTGTTGTCCTAAGGAGGAAGAAAAAAAGTAGTAGGGCATTTGTTACAGAATTTGCAGCAAAGTGTAAGTATAGCTTCTTGTTCTTACCTCTTGATCATGATAATATCAGACATTGATTTCAAATTCTCTCTTCCTAAACTGTCTCACATATGTATGATGCAAATCACTGGGTACTGTATAGGGAATGGCATGAATTTTACCCATCTCAGGGTATTTTCAGAATATTACTGTAGCAACTGTGTGTTCTCTAAAGTTAAGGTCCTAGAGACAGTGCAGCTTACCTCATATTGACATGGTGTGTACTTCACCTCCACACATCATAATCAGCTTTATTTATTTTAAAAACATTAAAGAAATTCATTTTATTATTATTTTTTTTTTTGTCTGGATCCTCCATTTTCATGTATAGGGAACATTTGATGAGGAAGCTACCTCTACCAATGTAGAACTGCAACTTATAGGTGTAGAGAGTTGTTAGGGAAAATTTAAAAAATACTCCTTCCCCATTTCTTGCTAAAACCTTAGAAATTTTTTCATGTTGTATCATATTTTGTGTATATGCCACTTATCTTATACTTCATTCGAAGGACAGCATTCCCTTTTAGCTCATTACTTTCTCCACTTGAATATTTCTGAGGAAACTTAATATTTCATTGCTATTTAGTTTTGTCTTCTAGATTTAATAATAGAATTTATATACGACTTTTAGGCTTGCAAAGTGTTTTACGTATGTTGCCTTCTCTGATCCTAACAATTCTGTGAGGTGTAGGTGCTATTATTATCTCCATTTTAAGATGGCAAAACTGAGGCACAGACAGGTTAAACTTCTATACACACACACACACACACACACACACACACACACACACAATTTTTAACTTCAGTGCTATCAAATGAAAATAGTGCAAAAATATGTAAAATTTCATTAATTGAAAGGCTTGTAACATTTTAGAAAGAAGCAGATACATTGATTTGTAATAAAAACAATTAATGATCATCAAGGATGATAAGGTAAAATAGAATTAAATATTATTTGTATTAAGTAGCTGCTATGTAAACACCAGGAAAACCTGAGGGAGCTTCCTATTTTGTCTTTCCCTCAGGCCTTAACAGCCAAATATTCTTCTAATGGAAAAAATTAGACTTTTAATGATTAGACTGATGGAATTTATTTAAGGTTAGGACTACTTGAGAAAATTATTTTCTCCCCATTTTAATCCTAAAATGCTGATTTGTTATTCCCTGCTGATACTTTCCTTTGAGATCTGTTTTCTTAAGGCAGGTTTTGAATGGCTAGCTTTCTCATGTTAGTCTGTTGTAGAAAACATTCAAGTGTCAAAGATTTTCAGCTTAAGCTTAAGCTTTATAAAGAATTCTTTATGGTATGCAGTTTTTGTAGAGCTAACATTTCTTTTTGGAAAAGTATGTTTAGACTTGGGCAGAAAAAAGCACATCAATCCCTTACAATCTCTTTCATGCCAAATTATTCTATTTCATGGTCAAATAAGGCATTTAAAATAGTGATACCCAACAATGCTCTGAAGGCACATCTGGCTCTAATATATACAGCTTACTGTTCTTTGAGACCTTTCATTTATTTTTTTGTTAGAATTTTATATTGCAAGATATTCTGCAGAGTATGAAGTAGTCAGTTGGCTGTTTTGGTTAATAGTTTTTGCATTTATACCTCTAAAATCATATAACTGTAAGGTTCACCATTTTATATGTTCAGAGATTTTCAATTTTGTAAATTAGTGGTGGTATGTTTCCTCTTCCATCTTATGCTTCTTGCTTATTACTATTGATAAAATACCACCTCCTACAATGTCTGACCATCATTATGGTTCTTAATTACGTTATAGCCATCAATTTTTGCTATCCATTATAAAAATTTGGGATGTTACATACTAGTTGCACAGAAGGAGAATATTCTATTTAGGTCATTGAAATTGTATCAGTAATATTACTATTTGAAGTTAATCTCTATTTGAAGTTAATCTCTTTCCTGTTACACAAAATTGGAGGAATATGTGGAAGTCTTGTAACAAACTAGAAAAACTAACAATTTTAAAAACAATTTTAAAATATATTTGCTGAGCTAGAATTTAGCTTTTGAAATTTCATTCACTGAATTATATTACTTGGCTAAGTGTTCTTCAGAGGTTAATAGTACCAAAAGAAAGCTTTACTGTCATCCTGTGCAAGTCACTTCACCTTTGTTTACCTCAGCTTCCTTATCTGTAAAATGGGGATAATCATAGTACCTTACTTCCTACGGTTATTGTGAGAAGCAAATGAGATAATTTAAAAGTGCTTAGTGTCCAGTACCTGGCACATAGTAAGCAGTATATATGTGTTAGATTCTGTTGTCGTCATCATCATCACGGATTCAAAATTAGTAAACTTTATCTAAAAATGTAAATGCAGCTCCCTTTTTATGGTTATAACTAAGAAGTAAGACAAGATGCCAAAGAGCCATAACTGGTTTAGAAACACAGGAATCTCCTAGACAGTGTTGTTTGGGCCCATGAGGTCAGATGCCAGTTGAATGCTATATTTGTGCTCTTGTAGCCGTCTATTCCAACCTCTTTATTTTACAGTTGAGGTAATTTGTCTAAAATCATGTGGAAAGAGGGTTCTGACCCAACCTCTGAATGTTCTTTTCACTATGCTGTGCCACCTCTTTATTACTATATGAACCTTTTAATTTTAAAGGACTTTTATAATTAAGATATTTTGGGATACAAATCATTATTTTTTTCTTAACAATCTTACAGGTCCATCACAGAGTGGTCCGGGGCCTCAATATCCCAACTACCCACAGGGACAAGGTCAGCAATATGGGGGGTACAGACCTACACAGCCTGGGCCACCACAGCCACCGCAACAGAGGCCTTATGGATATGACCAGGTAAAGTTACTATGATATATTTCAGTTCTTTCTTTTGGTTCCCTTTTTAGTAATATTGGCTTTTAGGTGTGAGGACTCCATTTTCCCTCTAATATTCTTATTAATGTGTTATTAAGAAAAATATATAAAAGCCTCATTGTACCATATCTCTTTTTTTTAGTGATCATAGCCTGTAAATTCTTCCTTTATGATATCTATTGCATCCATTTGCCTAAATTTCCAGTACAGTTACCCTGTTAGAAGGTTGTTGCCTTCCACCAAAGTTTTTAGCTTTCTAACTAGTCTCATGAGCTCCTCCATTGGCTCACTCTTTCAGTACATCTAGCACATCATCATAAAATTAATCTATCTAAAACACTATTTTCTTCATCTTTTCTAGTTAACTATAACCAGAGGTCCCTGCCTTTTTTTTTTTTTTTTTGAGAAATGTCATTTTCTGGGAGGAGAGGCATTGATAGGACACAATATTATTTATAAATTGTCACTTTGATGACATAACCTCTTTTTTCCCTCCTCTAAACTGATTTTTAAAAAAAATTAATTTTTATTATTATTAAACAATGCTTTATTAACTTTTGGTTTACATCATTCATTTCCACCAAATTTTGAGTTACAATTTTTCCCCCCATTTTTTCCCTACCAACCACCCCAGAATAGCAGTCCCACTAGATATCTACTCATCCAATCTGCTCTCTCCCATATCTTCTCCCATACCCCCTTTGACTTTGCCATTAGGGCAAGGTGAATTTCTGAGCCCCAATGCCTGGACATCTTATGAAACATTTAATTTTAAAACTTTGATTTTCAGATCCATTCCCTTCCTCCTTTGTCACCCACTCCCTCTGGGAAGATTCAGTATGTGTTGTACATGTATAGCTATGCAAAACATTACCGTAGTAGTTATACTGTAAAAGACTGCTTATATTTCCCTCCCACCTGGTCCATTCCCTACTTTGATCCTGTGCCTCTTCGAAAGTGGGTATTTTCAACCTCCCCTCCCCCCAGAATGCCCTCCCCTCCATCATCCCCCCTCTCATCCCCCTTTCCCCTACTCTCCTTCAGGGTGAGATATCCCATTTAGTATGTATGTGACTCTCTCCTTGAGCCAAATTCATTGAGAATATGGTTTTGCCTTTTTCCCTTCCTGTTCTTCCCCTCCCCTGCAACTACTTCCCCTTGCCTCTTCTACATGAGATAGTTTACCCTACCCTGTCTCTCCCCATCTCCTCTTGCCACTTTCCTCTCTCACCTCTTAACTTCACCCCTTAAGAATCATCCCTTCCCATCAAATTCAACCTGTGCCCTCTATCCATGTATACCTGTAAATATATGCCCATATACCCTTCTTCAATTATTTTCATAATGAGAAAGGTTTCATCAGACACAGTTATTGTTTTTCCATGTAGGAATGTAAATAGTTCAACTTTGATAAGTTCCTTTTGATTTCTTTTCCCTGATTACCTTCTCAAGCATCTCTTGCTTCTTGTGTCTGAATGTCAAATTTTCTATTCAACTCTGGTTTTTTCCTCAAGAATGCCTGAAAGTCCTCTATTCCACTGAATGACCATATTTTCCCCTGAAACAAAATACTCAGTTTTGCTGGGTAGGTGACCCTTGGGTTCATTCCCAGCTCTTTTGCCCTCTGGAATATCATATTCCATGCCCTTTCATCCCTCAGTGTAGAAGCTGCCAGGTCCTGGGCTATTCTGATTGGGTTTCCACAATATTGAAATTGTTTCTTCCTGGCTACTTGTAGTATTTTCTCCTTGATCTGGGGATTCTGGAACCTGGCTATAATATTCCTGGGAGTTTTCTTTTTGGGATCTTTTTCAGGAGGTGATCGGTGGATTCTTTCAACCTCTATTTTGCCCTCTGGATCTAAAACATCAGGGCAGTTTTCCTTGAGAATTTCTTGAAGGGTGATTTCTAGGTTCTTCTTTGATCATGGCTTTCAGGTAGTCCAATAACTTTTAAATTGTCTCTCCTGGATCTATTTTCCAGGTCAGTGGTTTTTCCCATGAGATATTTCACATAGCCTTCTATTCTTTCATTTGTTTGGATCTGTTTAACAGCATCTTGATTTCTCATAAAGTCATTAGCTTCCATTTGCTCCAGTCTAATTCTGAAGGAATGATGAGATTCTTTTTCCATCTGACAAATTCGACTTTTTAAGGCATTCTTCTCTTCATTGTCTTTTTGAGCCTCTTTTGCCATTTGAGTTAGTCTTATTTTTTAAGGTGTTGTTTTCCTCAGTCAGGCTGTTGACTGTCATTTCATACTTTTCTTGCATCTTTCTCAATTCTCTTCCTAATTTTTCCCCCACTTCTCTTATCTGCTTCATAAGGTCCTCTATGGCCTGTAGCCAGGTTGTATTTTCATTTGGGGCTTTTGGTGCAGGAGTTCTGACCTCACAGTCCTCCATGCTTTGATCCTCTTTGCCCCTAAAATAGGAGTCCAATGTTGCATTTTTCTGTTTATTTTGTTTCTTTTGCCTAGGCATATTGCCACTTAATTACTTGATTTTTGGGCTTGTTGCCACAGTAGGACTCTGCCACCAGACAGGAGAGCTTCCGTCCCAAACTTGGGGTCTTCACAACTTCTGCAGGTTGGGTGGCCTCTGTAAAGCCTCCACCCTCTCTGGCAAATTGGACACCCATCCCAGACCACAATCCAGATCCAGGCAGTTTAAAGCAAGCGATTAACCCCCAGACCGATTGCTGGATCACTCTACAGTTCGCAGACCAGGAGCTAGCGCCGCCACCGACCCTGCAAAATGGCTTCTGTGCCGCCTTTCTTCAGCAGCTTTTCGCCCCCAGGGGAGGAAGCCGACCCGTTCCCGGAATACTGGTCCCAAAGTCCATAGGGCACTAACCTCTCACTTTGTCCTAGGCATATCTGTGCTAATAATTCTGGAATCTCCACAGCTGCTGGTGTTCTGGGGTCCCTCCAGCAGGCTGCTGGCCCAGCCACCACCCTAGGGCTAAAACAGCGGCTCACGCGGGCCTGGGCTCAGCTCCCAGAGCGCTGCGCTGTTGGTTCCCAGCATGTTGTGCTGCCTGCTCTCAGAGTGCTGCGCTCACCGCTCCCTGCAGGGCTGCTGAGTTGTCCTCAGCGGGAGGTTAGCTTCTCTGTGTCGTTCTGTGGGTGCTGGGGCTCCAGAAGTTGTTCAGAGTCCCCTTTTACATTGTTTTGGAAGTTGTGTGGGGCAGAGCACCTTGGAAGTGCTGTTTCTACTCTGCCATCTTGGCTCCCCCTCCCCCAACTGATTTTTAATGGGGAAAGGGAGAGTGGCCAACAATTTCTCACATGCACCATTTGCCTATTGGAAAAGCTTACATGTCATTGGAATGGAGGCCATGTTGATAGCTACTGGTTCTCAATTTACCTGGTTGATATTAATAATCACTGTCAACCAGTTGGAAAGCTCTGGGCCTTCAGGGTAATAGTTGAAATTGCTCAATTTTTTTTTTGTTGTTGTTTTTTTGTTTGTTTGTTTTGTTTTGTTTTTTGCCTTTTTGGAGGGCAATTGGGGTTAAGTAACTTGCCCAAGGTCACACAGCTAGGTTTGCGTTAAGTGTCTGAGGTCGGATCCGAACTCAGGTCCTTCTGACTCCCGGGGCGGACTCTCTACTCACTGCACCGCCTAGCCGCCCTGAAATTGCTCAATATGATTTATAAACTCTCCATCATCATCTGGCTTTATTTTAACTCTAATTCTGTCGTCCATCTCTTCCCCATAAATGTCTACCACAAGTCCTAGGTAATAACAAGAGTAATAATAATAGTAAACATTATGTAGCTCTTTAAGGCTTAAAAAGCACTTTTTATATATTATCTAATTTTATGTGCAGTTATTCAGTTCTTCTTTCTAGTATCTGCCACTACCTTGAACCCTTTACACTCTATTATCCTTTGATCTTTCTATATAGAATGTATGTTAGCTTATCTTCTCCCAGTTTATCTGAAATATTCATTTTTTGAGACTTAACTCAAATTCCACCTCTTTCATGTTGCCTTTCCAAATAATTGTAGATCATATTAATCTCATCCTTTTTTGAACTTGAATATTGCATACTGTCTTACATTATTATCTGATTGTTTTGTATGTATAAATTTTACCATCTCAGTAAGATATTACATCCTTTACTGATCACCAGTTGATCATATCTAGTATTTATTATAATACTAATTAGTATTTGATATAATTTAGTACTTATAGTACTTATAATTTAAACCACATAGTTGGTGCATAGTTAGTACTTTTAAATTTACTAATTTTAATAGACTTATTGTATTTAATTAGAGTATCCTATACAGAATTATACCTTCTTTGCAAGGTTCAGTTACTGGCATTTTTCATTCCTTGTCCCACCTGTGAACACTAATAGACAATGAGGGCATGAATAATTGAAATAGGCAGAAAGAATAGCATTATAACTGGCAGTTAACCATTTTACCCCCAGACTATCAGAGCTTTCTGAGTAGACAACTTGATTAGTTTGAATTTTATCTTTCTATTTTTTTTTTCTTGTGCCTTGTGGATGGTACTGTTTAGAAGTAAAATGAACCCAGCTTACATAGGAGAAAACAAAGCAAGAAGCTTAATAATCTATGGGTTGAATAATGAACCCTTTTATTCAGTGGAAAGAGCCTTGGATTTCAATTCAGGATCTGAGTTCAGATCGTAGCTCTGCCACTTCTTATCTATGTGATCTTTTAAGTAAATCATCCTTTTTGCCTTAGTTTAAATGAGGACTTGATTTCTGTTGGCCCTTTTATCTCAAAATTCATATTCCATGACAACTATTGATCCTGAGTGAGTAATATATCTATAGCATTTGGATCTGGTGGGTATTCTTTCGTAAGGAACAGATTGCTACCATCCATACTTCATCTTGTAGACTCTTTTCCTTGTTTTCCTATTAAATCATACACAGGACGGCCACCCAGCTTTGTGGCATGGTTTTTTCTTTTTTTTTTTTTGGAGGGCAGTTAGGGAGAAGCAACTTGCCCAAGGTCACACGGCTAGGTTTTTTTTGTGTGTGTGCGTTAAGTGTCTGAGGCCAGATCCAAACTCAGGTCCTTCTGACTCCAGGGCCGGTGCTCTACTCACTCTGCCACCTAGCTACCCCTGTGGCATGTTTTTTCTAATACTTGTCAAAGTGCCTCTCTAATCAGTTCATCTACTTCTAGAATCATTCGTCTCTCTGTTATCTCTTACATTGCTTCTCAGCTGTAAGTCTTTGTACTAGTATAATGCCCTAAAGTGTCCAAATTTAATCTCTTACCACCAAGACCTTTCCTTACTCCACTGACTCTACATTTAAATGTAACTAACCCTAATATTAATTAGTTTTGGGGAAAAGTGACCTGAAATGAAACAGTGTTGCATAGGGCAGAATATTGGTGCCAGAGAAGCTAAATTCAGAGTATAAAAGCTTTATATTGGTCTGTATAGAGACCTGAGATTGTTAGAGGACTAAAGGAGATTTAAATGAATGGTACTTGGATGGGGGATTGAACTAGATGTACTAGAGGAAGACCTTCAGCTCCTACGAAGTTGTGATTTTAAGTCAAGCATAATGGGAGTGCATGGGAATTGGTTGGCTGGAGGACTTAAAAAAAAAAAAAAGAATTTTGCTTCATCCTGTAAAAGAGGTAAAAAAAAAATTCTTTCTTCCCCAGGAACCATTAATCTTTTTTAGATGTTTAAGATGTAGCTAGTGATGACAGTTCTTAGATGAGTTCAATTTAATTTAAAAAGCATTTCTTAAATGCCTGCTGTGTACAAGACACTGAACTGGACATTAAGGATGCCAAGACAGAAATATTAAACATGTGTCACTGGCCTCCAGGAGCTTATATTTTCCCAGGAGGAGATACGGTGATTTTATAGATCAGTGAATAGAAGATAATTTGAAGAGGTAAAAAACTAACAAGTGAAGTTATTTAGGAAAGATTTCACAAAGTCTTCACATAGCCATTGTCCCCACTCCTCAAAATATATCTTGCTCAGAGTTGGAGAAGCTACAATAATCCAACTCCCAAGGTAGGAGTTGACAAGTAGAAAAGTTCTGAGCCCTGGTACAGCTTTGTAGAAAGGAGAAAGTATGTGAATATAACTGGAGTCTGGGGTTTGTGGTGCCAATATTCTTTTATCTTTTCTTGCTATTCAATAAACATTTATTAAGCATCTGCTATATGTCAGACACTTTGGGACAACCATTTTTTTGTGTGTGTGTTTGTGGATATCCTTAAGATATTTTTTGGGGTGTATATGGAGGGTAAATTCTTTTCCCTAGGTTTGGAAATGCCAGGAGATGAGCAACTAACTCAGAACTCAGAATGTCTGCTTTTAGATGACAGAACTGTCATTTTTGCATTTGTATTACCAGTACTTAGCACAGTGCCTGGCACAAAGTAAGCCCTTAATAGATACTTATTGATTTGAATTGAACTTGATGTCTCTTTGTACACTAGACTGCTTCTGACAAAGACAACCCTTTTATTAATGAATAAAGTGTTTTTACATCTTAGTGTAATATTTAACAACCCAAGTGAAAAACAAAGATTCTAAGTGAACACCTAAACTTTCCTGATCTTTTGGAATTGGCTAAAGGAATGATAATAAAGAGTAGCTAAAGAAAATTATATTAGGAATCCCCACTGTTAACAAGGGTTGATTATAAATTATAATAACCTGACATTTATTATAAAGTAAGTTTATGCTTTAAGTTACAACATATCTGTGATAAAAATAATTCTACCACCATTTTATATGTGAGTAAACTGAGGCTTGACATATAAGTGATTTATTGCACATGGAAGCTAAAAGATTTGAAGCTGGAACTGCTAAACTATCTGATTCCTTCTACCTCACCTTATTTTTCAGTATTTTAAAGATGTCGTCAGGGCAACTTTTGGTAGCATGTTTACACAGTGATATTTATCCAGATTTCTTTAAGAATGAATGTGTCTCTTTTTGTAGGAACATTGATGTTTTCATGTTAATAGTGTTCCATTTCTTAAAATATTAAAGTATTTTAGTTGTAGAATACATTTTTTAGCCTTTAATGATTATATGCCTCAGAGGAATTACTCTAGCCATAGGAAGGGAAATCTGATGGATTTTAATAATTAAAAAAAATTTCTTAACTCTTTAATATAGAGTTGGAAGGGGCCTCAGAGGCCATCTAATTTAACGCCTTCTTTTTTTAGATGAGGAAACTGAGGCTTAGGAAGGTTAAATGATTTACTCACACAGGTAATAATCATTAGAGGCAGGATTTGAACCTAGGTTCTCTTGACTCCAGCACCAGTTTGCCATACAATCTGCTTTGTCTATTTAGTGATTATTGATGTAGCACTATAGTAGAATTGAGGGTGTGAAGGTACATATAAGACATAGCTCTTAAGGAGGGAGGGAGGGGGAGAGAGAGAGAGAGTAAGAGAGAGAGAGAGAGAGTAAAAGAGAGAAGCTGGGGGAGAGTAAAACATATACAGAGAATTGTAATCCATGGAAAGAAGTGATAAGGACTAAAGTGGGGGCAGGTCTAGATTTACCTGAGAATAATTTAAGGAAGAAATAATCATTTGTACTTTAGGGATTAGTGGAAAGCAGAAAGTAACATTTGAATTGTGCCCTGAAGAAAGGGAAGGACTTCACACAGTGGATGAAGGATGAACAGGATAGAGTCCATTCTAGTCATGGGGGAAATTTTGAGCATAGATATGGAGTCAAGGAAAAAAAAAACCAGACTCGGGGATAAAGAAGCAGAAATGTTGAATAAGTGAAGAGGAAAGAGAAGTTTGGAAATGTAGCTCAGAGCACATTTTGGAGGGCATTGAATCCTAAGATTATAATATTAGGTATAGATAGAGATATGGCAGCTAGGTGGTGCCATGGATAGAATGATGGGCCTGAACATGAATTTAAATGTGGCCTCAGACATTCCTAGTTGTGTGACACTGGGCAAGTAACTTAACCCTGTTTGCCTCAGTTTCCTCATCTGTAAAATGAACTGGAGAAAGAAATGGCAAATCTCCAGTATCTTTGCCAATAAAAACAACAACCCTAAATGGGGGTCTGAAGAGTTGTCTAGGACTGAAATGACTCGGTCATTATTGTCAGAACCAAAGAAACAGGGGCCCACTAAACTATATGTAAGGATCCCTGTGTGCCACATATTGACTTAGAAAATCACGTTTCTACATATCTTTTAAAAAAAATAATCAACACATTAAAATCATATAGGAACTACATTTTAATCTGGTTCAGGCTATAGGCTGCACTCAGGAGTGTTGTGGGTCTCATGTATTCTGTTTGACACCTCTTATCTGTTTTTTGGGTAGAGGAGCAATACCACCAGAATAGTGGGTTTAGAAGATTATTCAAGTGGTAGTATGCATTGGGGTTGGGAAGTCTAGTTAGTAGGCTTTTAAAATAGTCCAGATGAGAGGAGATGAAGACCAAAACTAGTGTGGTCACAATGAAAATGAAAAGGAGTGAATAAAAGAAAGTGGAGTGGAGAAAGAAAGGGAAAACCAGACATTTTACAAGGATCTGTACTTGGGTGACTTGAAAATGTTGATTTGACAAACAGTGATCAGTGGTTTGTGGGATGGCCCACTCCTTCCCTCTCATCTTCTCTCTCCATCTTCTACTTTCAGTTAATCAATAAATATATAAACATTTATTAAGCACCTGCTATGTGCCAGGCACTGTGCTAAATGCATTCCCTTGATCATAGGAATTGTCTTTCCTCTCTTCCTCAATGCCCCCTCTTCCTCATCTGTATTCCTTCTGCTCACTCTTCCTTCTCTCTGCTCCCCTCACCCCTTACTTCTTTGATGAGGGAGAGAAGAGCCTACGTCCTGGGTCACAGCAGCCACATGCAAGAATACCAACATTCTCCTCTTTCTGGATTGTACCTTTGTGACCTTTATTCCTTGTTGTATATATCATCAAAACAGGGTGGCCAGTTTGTACATCTGCTTCCTCTGATGTTCTTCCCTCATGTTCCTCCTTCAGCTGGTCTGCTTTTTCCTGAGACCAGTGCTCTTAGTTTTTTCCAAGCCTTTCCTGGTAGCCTACCCTAGCTTAGAATCTTTGTTCTAGGTCAGGGACCCACAGTGCCTCACACTGGTTGTGTTCTCTTTTAGTCCCCCATGGTCCTTCATTCTCTAACTTTTATGACTTAAAACTTTCCTACCTTTTGGGATAACTCCCCATGCTGGTGATTGAGACTCTTTTATCATCTAACTAATTATCTTCTTGATTACTGTCAGGAATCAGCTTGCAGGATAATTTTAAAAATATATGTATATTATTCACAGTTGTTTACTAGTTTCTTTAAAAGTGTTTCTTAGTCAAGTTAACCTGTGGATTTTTGTTTTGTAATAGATCTGTGTTCCAGTTCTAAAATTCTATTTTCATTAGGAGCATACAAAATGCTACCTGCATTGTAGAATAAATATAATCTATTTGTTGGACCAGTAGTCTGGTAACTGGGCTGTAATTTATAATATACCTGGGGGGAAATTATTACAAATTTCAAGCACCCAAATTAAAAATAAACTTTTTGAATATAATTTATCAAAAGCTGAGAATTGTATAAATTGTTATTTAGTTGAATACTTATTAAGTGTTCATAGAGTGATAAGTATTAGATGAAAACAGTTAAAAGCTATATTTGAACATTAATCTTTTATAGATGATTTAGATTAACCGAGAAAAATTAAAAAGTTCTAAAATTTAGTCTTCCTTTTTTGGGGGGAGGAATTGTATCATTTTCTTGTTCCCTAACTTGTACTCCTAACTAGAGAATGTGTTGTGAAAGAGTTTAAAAATGTTTGCATTGAAAGAGTGACAAGGGGCAGCTAGGTGGCGCAGTGAGTAGAGCGCCAGCCCTGGAATCAGAAGGACCTGAATTCAGATCCGGCCTCAGACACTTAACACACAAACAAAAACCTAGCTGTGTAACCTTGGGCAAGTTACTTAACCCCAATTGCCCTCCAAAAAGCAAAAAAAAAAAAGAGTGACAGGTCTTTTTTGGTTCATTTTGAAGGACTTTGCATTGTTCGTTCCTTTTTTAAAAAAAATCCTAGACTTTTTATTGTATGACCCATATCCAAATACTGGCATGGCTGTAGGTGAGCTAATAACGTATGCATTTCTAATGAATTAGCAAATAAAATAAAATTTAGTATTTAGTCCTGAATATGCAAGAAATTTTTATCTGAGTAAAGCAGATCTAGAAGTTAAATTTTCATAAATATATTTTAATGTAATGCATAGTAACATTATGTTTACTTATTGGAACATGGTTTCCATTTTATCTTTTAAGACCAATAAGGCAGAAGGCAGTCACTACTGTATTTTCTTTATCTTTCTAGAAGTTGGAAATCTTTTAGTATTATTCTGATGCACAATTCTTAAACTAAGTAGTATTAGATGACACACTAGTATACTGCACATCACAGTATAGATTAAAAATATTGCTTCATAATTAGTTTGACTTAGTTGACAGTTTCTTGCATGTTCACAATTCACAAAATAATTTGTAGTTAAATAGACTTTCAAAAGAAGCTCCAAGGTGATTCAGCCCTTTCAAGTATAAAAAAAATCTTGATTCTTTAAGGTACAATTATTAATTAATTTTTAGTATGGTAAATCTCTTTTTAAAATGAGCTGTCTACTTTTTATTCTTTATTCCAATAGAGGAAATGGTCAAACCTATTATCTAATTATATTTTAAATTTTATTTTTTAGGGTCAGTATGGAAATTACCAGCAGTGAAAAAAGTATTTACATTCCAGTAGCCAGTATCTTTTAGCAGCCATATTGTCACCTCAGCACTGTGGACACCTGCCTGTGAAGAAAATATTTCATTCCGTCTCGTTTTTGGAAAAATCTTGTGGATAAATGACTGTTTTTCATTAAGCAGTCTTTATGGGCTAGTTGTAAAAAGGCTATAGTATCAAAAAAAAAAAAAAGAAAAGAAAAGAAACCTCTGATTTCACATCTCTACTCTAGATGGCAACATTGGACAGAAAATACAATGTAGCCAATTTGCAATGATTTTAAAACTGTGTTTCAAATGGCCTGTTACAGACTGAAAGGTGTGAACAGCTTTGTATGTTTATGAAGGTTAAGGGAATTTAATACTTTTCCACAGATTCTTTTGTAAGGGGAAGAGGGAAATGCACACTTTTTACAGCAGCAATATTTTGTATATTATGTTTATTTCATATGCAAGGCAGTATACTATGCTATGGGCAGGAAACCTCTCTGTTAATGTGGATCTGAGCATGGTAAATGCTTGATTGGGTTGGTCTCAAAATGGTGTAACATAAAGGTGAGGAAGAAGACAAAGCACGCCATATGTCCACTGTTCAGATCTTGTGTAGGAAATTTGAGTCCCTGTTATCTGTAAGATAATCAAGGGCAATGCAATGCTGTTTTGAGTAAAAAGAATACATTTTTTAAAAACCACCTTCTTTTGTGGAGAGAAATCTTTTTGTAAAGATCATTTATAATACAGTTTAAAATGTGAGGCAATAACAGAACTACTTTGGGTTGGATCTGAGAAATCTTTGGTAATAGCTTCATGTAAATGAAGTTATAATCCCTTCCTAAGAGCAATAACAAAACAAACAAATAGACCAAAAGTATTAATTTTACCTGCTTTGAAATAAGCAGGGGGATACAATAAATGTTATCAAGGAGACTTTGATTTAGTAATTTTTTTAGCCATTAGATGGATAATTGGTTTATAATTTAGCATAGGAGACTTTACCCTTATCTAACTTACTTAATTGGGAGAATATCTTTAGAAAGGGGACATTTTTGTGTTTGTCCCATTTTCATATTGGTTAATATGAGACCAAGCAATGTTTAGGAAAACATTTAATGGTGAAATATATATCAGGTTTTGTTGTGAAATGCATTAAAGCCTACAGATGTTGCATGTGAGATAGCTGCAGCACCTTGTTCAATAGCATGGTACCTAGTAGTTATTTGAGAACTCCCTGTCCCTAATAATTTCAGCTAAATTCAAGGATAATATTGAATTATGTAGGAATCCATGCATTCGTGAGTTTACAACAATTTTACATTTATAATTTGAAAACACAATCTAAAGGTAAAACACCGTTTTTATCAGTTGCCTATGCCTTGGAAGGGTATATTCTTTATTACTAAATTTGTCTTTTCCACTTCTAACTAAGAACTCAGTGTATGTGATACCATAGCATTTGAATGAGATAAAACATACAGTGTACTCAAAATGGAGGAATTTAAATTCATTTATTTTAAAAGGAAAAATTTTTTTTCTTTTATTAAGTTGGTCAGTAGGAAATGCACATCAAGGTTTGAACAGATAAAGCATGAATAACATTATTGTGATTGAAGTGCTTGTAGGTTCTGTGCCAATTTTCCACCACTGTGTACTTCATTGCTATTTAAAACTGTATCAACTCTTAACGGAAGAATAAATTATTTGTGATTTTAATTTTCTCATTTGTTTCTTTAAATTAGATCTCTCTCACTCTATTGTCTCGCCTAGAGACTTTGCTGTGGGTTTTTTATGTAAGTTGGTCCAGTAAAAGCAAAACTGTATTTGTATTCTAGGACTTTATCAAAATTCTCTTGCCATGCCCAAGTTAATTAGAATTAACTGTTCAGTAATCAGCATGTTGTGTAGGCTGTTTGTTACAAAATTCTTTCTCAGAAAATGAAGTCCATGAGGCTATAATCAAGATGACTGAATTAGATAAATGAGTCGAGGAGACAAAAATGTGCTGAACCCAACCTGGTGTAGATATGTTATCTCATTTGAAATAAGCTCAACTGACATTAAGAAATAATTTGTCTTGCCAACCCATCTTCTGTTGTCTTATTCTCCTTTTAATGGAAACTAAAATTGCAATTTTAATAAGCAGAATTTCCTCTAGGACTTCCTTCCTGGAGACTAGTGCATTTGCAAGGTTTAATTGTTTTATAACGGTCCTATTTCGTAAAAGTTTTTAATTGGTGGTGACAAAAATTACCTTATTCCTTTGATACCTTGTTAGAAGAATAACTTAAGCCATAGCTTTCTACCAAACTTGGTATTCCCATCTAGATTATATATTTTGAAAATATTTTTGTTTTATTTTTACAAAGTTTATAACAGGCAAAAATTTTTGTCCTTTGAAAATGTAAAAGCTGTAGTATAGGCAAAATCATATTTCTAAAAACAAAAAGTGAATATAGATCAACAATTTGAAAATTAACTACTAGATCCTTTGAGCATTAAATTGTTTCTTATTTTATCATATGGATTTATGGAAGCAGATTGACACCACTGAATCTTTTGGCAAACAAACTCTGCTATTGCCCAAGTAGATCTGCTCCTTGAGGAAATGGGGAACTTCTGGAAATACGTATGCATAGTAAAGTGATATATATGGAAAATAGTAGAACAGGAATCAGGAGACCTATCACATTTCTTTTACTGAGGAAAATAATGTTCAGATTTCTTCATCTGTAAAATGAGAGGGTGGGACTTAATGAACTCCCTGATTTCAGAATGTGAATCTTTTCTTTTTGCTATTGCTAGGATTTCTAACACGATATTGAATAATATTAGTGACAGTGGTCATAATAATCAGTATAAAATTCTTTTGTTTTTGTATTAATTCTTGAAATAAATTTAATTCATGCTGCTTGAAAATCTACTTGGGTCCATTTTAAATAATAATTAAAATGATTGGATGGGAGAGAAAGTTGTGATTACTGTAATTGATGATGTCTTTTTCTTAAGATTAATGAATGCTTGCAAGATTTGGAAAAGTTTTTTTTTTTTTTCCAAATTGAAAATAGTTGAAATTTTTCCATAGAGAGTTTATTGAAGAGTGTTTGTTGTTAAACTCAGGGAGATTATTTTGTGATCTGCTAATTAAGAATGTAATTATCCCTAAAGCTAACTGAATGGTTCTATATTAATTTATTAATAATAATAGCTAGCACTTACATAGTGCTTTAATGCAAAGCCCTTTACATATGTTATATCTTCACAACAACCCTGTGAGGTAGATGCTATTATTAATGCCCATGTCATAGATAGGGAAGCTTAATCTTCGTTAAGTAACTTGTCCAGAGTCACACAGTTGGTAGCAAGTATCTGGGGCAGATCTTAGACCAAACAGTGCATACAATCCACCACTTTCTGATTTGTCAAGAACAACAAGGAATGGGAGTGGGTAGATGATAGGGGTGGTTTTTTTTAGATAAACCGTTTTTACAATCTGGTGAAACCTATGGGGGCCTCCTTCTTTGAATAGCATTTTTAAATGCATAAAATGAAATACATAGGATTACAAAGTAAACCAATTATATCAAAATACAGTTGTCAAAGTAGTTTAAAAAACAAGTTCATGGCTCCCAAATTAAAAACCCCTGACCCACAGTGTGTTGTAGAGGAATAGAAGTCAAGTAGGAGATCTAGATTCTATTTCTGGCTTGGACATCAACCTCACTAGGCCTTAATTTCTTCATTTTTCAAATGAGGGTATTGGATTAGGTCTTCTCTTTTTTTTTTTTTTTATTTTCTGGATGGGGAAAGCAAGGCATTTGGGGTTAAGTGACTTGCCTAAAGTCACACAACTAGTTAAGTGTCAAGTGTCTGAAGTTGGATTTGAGCTCAGGTCCTTCTGACTCCAGGGCCAGTGCTCTATTCGCCTAGCTGCCCCTATAGCTTCTCTATTTTAAAAATAGAATTTTAGTAATTATTTTTGTTTTGCTTTTACATACTGTACATTTTCTTTTCCTCCTCTCCCTCAGAGCCAATCTCTTATAACAAAGAACTTAAAGAAGAATAAGAGAGAGGAAGAAGAGAAAAAACAGCAAAAATAAGCTAGCACATTGAAAAAAAAATCTGGTATCTGTCACATGCAATGTTTCACACCCATGAACCCCACACTGCCACCCCAACCCCCTTTGTAAAGGAGAAAGGAGTAGGGTGGGGAGGGTAGGATATATTTTCATATCTTTTATTTAAAGCCAACCTTGTTCTGTATAATTGAACATTCAGTTTCAATTGTTTTATAGTTACTGTTTATATTGCTGTAGTCATGTGTATTATTACCTTGGTTTAACTTGATTCATTTTGTATCAGTTCATAGAAATCTTTTTCATGCTTCCTGCATTCATCATATTTGTTATTTCTTATGGTACAATATTATTTCATTACTTTATATGTTATGTTTTTTTTAGCTATTCCATGAAAGATGGACATGTAATTTGTTTCTAGTTTTTGCTTCCACAAAAGTGTTTGTTGGACCTTTTAATCAGTTACTTCCTTGTATATGCCTAGTAGTAGAAACTTTGGGTCAGAGGGTGTGGACATTTTAGTTATTTTCTTGACATAATTCCAAATCGTTTGCCAGAATGTTGTACCAATTTATAATTCCACCACTAATGTGCCTATTATTTCACAACTCTTTCAACATAATCTTTTGCCATCTTTGCCAGTTTTCTGGATGTAAAGTGAAACCTCAGGGTTGTTTGATTTGCATTTTATTATTAGTGATTTGGCTCATTCAGATGGTTAATAGTTTGTAATTCTTTTGAGAACTGTTTGTAAATATCCCATTTTTCCGGGGGGGGGGTCTTTTGGAAAGGGGGAAGGCAGGGCAATTGGGGTTAAGTGACTTGCCCAGGGTCACACAGCTAGTAAGTGTTAAGTGGCTAAGGTGGCATTTAAACTCGGGTCCTCCTGACTCCAGAGCCAGTGTTCTATTCACTGCACCATCTATCTGCCCCTTATCTTTTGACTGTTAAGCCTTTGGGAAATGGCTTTTGGTTTTATATGTCGTGTGTGTGTGTGTGTGTGTGTGTATACAAAAATTATTATATAAGTTTTATATATGTAATACATGTATACACATTACACATAAATATAAATATATATATATACCTGCAATGCATGTAATGTATTACATATATACACGGGTTATATTTTATTTATATAGATATCAAACCGCTATCTGAATTATCTAATATGTATCTATAACAAATATGTATGTGTATGTACAAATATGATATGTGTATATATTTATATAGGATATCAAATCATCATGAGAATTGCTATACATTTTTTTTTTCAACTGGAAATTTTTAATCAAACTTTTGTTCATTGACTAAAATTAGAAGGAAAATTCAGAGACAAGCACTCTGTGGAATAATCTTGCCTTCAGATTTTCTTTAGAGGTTACTAGTGTGAATTCTAAACAAAGTTACTATTTTCTAATTGTATAGTTTTCCTTTATTTATTATTATAGATTCTAAACAAAGTTACTATTTTCTAATTGTATAGTTTTCCTATCTTTTCTTACTTTACATCTCTTACCTTTCCAGCTTTTTGTGTTTACACAATTGTGTATTACTGTTTTAAAGATACCTTTCCACAGTACTACAGCTTGATACTGTTTTTCTTATTTATGCTAACACTTGAAAACAGTGATTAACTTCTCTGTTTTGTTGCTGCTGACACAATCCTTGTTGAATCCTGAAACATGAAAATTAATTGTCCTTTGCAATAGAGAACCCTGGACTGTGGAAAATAAAGTTCATTACAGTTATCTTCACTTAACTATGTTATAGTCAAGAATGCCTGTTTTCAGTAAGCTACAGAGTGGTCAGCAGACCTGTCTGGGTACAATAATGGGAAGCACTGATCTGTTTTAAAACACAGCTGTGTATATGTGTTTTGTTTGTGTGGGAGCTCCAATGGTAACCAGGTCTAGTCCTAGTCAAGAATGAAATGGACCAGAATCATAGAATTGTCACCTTAGAATTCATCTAAAATTTAAGAGATTCTAGTCTAGACGCTGGGGAGACAAGGTAACTTGTCCAGGGTCACAGATTTAGGGTCATGAACTGAGGCCCAAAGAGTTTAACCTTTTACTCTTGATTCATCAGTCCAGAGGTTCTTGCTATTTAAAGCCTAGCTGTTCTAAAATGTTTCATATGAAACTACCTTTAAAAACAAAAATCTTTGAAGGAGGAGAAGGGAGTATGCTACAGTGGAAAGATTTGGAATCAGAAGACCTGATTTTAATTCTGCCTCTTAGCACATACATGAGTTTGAACATGTGAGTTAATCTATCTGGGCCTCAGTTTTCTTATTTGCAAAGTGATGGAACTGGACTAGATAGCCTTTAAGGTTCTTTCCAGTTAAATATATGATCTATGATCATATAAATGACCAGTAATTACAAATGTCCTTGAAAGAGTATGTTAGTTGTGACTTAAGATTGAGGAATACTACCAGTTGGGGTTTCTTTATGTTCATACTAACATATTAGAGAGAATTTGAAATTTGGAAGCATTTTTTTAAATACCTGAAAACAGTTATCTATGAGGTGTGAGCATAGGGAGAACATGCAGGTGGTGAGCAGGTGTGGTCAGCAGCACCACAATACTGAAAGATTCTTTGGGATAGTAGCTATTCCTCTTCATGAACCATTATATCCAATAGGGACAAATTTAGTAACTTCACAGGACTCCTGAGGTCAATTGGAGCAAAATACTGTGTATAGTTTTCAAGCATGTATCTTTTCTTCCCCTGTGAATACAGCTACTCCAGGGAAACATTTCTGTTACTGCTTGGTAGCTTAAGAGCAGAGAAGTGTGTGTTGTGACTTTCCCCTCCTCAGTACTAATATCCTTCTATCCATAGAAATCCTATTTCCTGTTCATTAATTTCAGTATTTCTCTCTTCCCCAAGATCTTGCTTCACAGCAAGCTTTCATACTTCAAGCTCTACATGTTAGTGCTCAGTCCTCATTCCCACATAAACACAACCATTTTGAAAACATGAACTGATATTAATTACCCCCTTGGCACCAAAAGTCAGGATTTCCTGATGCGGCACACTAATGTAAAATGCATTAGTGGGAACGCTGGCTCCAAGGGGTTATACTCTCTAAATAAACACAGGAATGTTTTTCTTTATTCACGATTCTCAGGCTATTCTGAAAGACTTTAGCTCTCTGCACCTCCGAAAAAGCATCTTGAGTTTTAATAAGTTATAAATGCTTTTTTCTTGAGGAATTGAATTTCAAGCATGACAATCAATGGTATTTAACCGTTTATGAGAATATTGAAATCTATATGTGTTTTCTGATGATGCTGTGGCTTTGAGCTACCATTCATGTCTCTGGAATAATAAACGAACTTCGGAAGGTGACAATTTTGTGTGTTTATTTTGTTAATATGAATTTAGATTTCATTTCTAAACTTTATGCAATTTCCTTTGGGAATAAAAATGAGAAATCCAATCATTTGCTTTAAGTCTGGAGATTAGATTTTTTTTTTTACAGTTGTAATTTGGATATGCAAAAGAGAACTAAATATATATTATAGCATTATACAAAGATCCACATGGCAACTGACCAAGATATTTATTGATAAACTTACACCCTTTACTGAGATCAAAGCTGTTTGATGAAAATTCTTTCAACTTTATGCTTCTATTCCTTAAAATTGTATTTTTCTCTAACCTTTCTTTCATTTTCCACCTGGCAAATTTGGCTTTTTAAGGCATTCTTCTCCTCATTGGCTTTTTGAGCCTCTTTTACCATTTGAGTTAGTCTAATTTTTAAGGTGTTATTTTCTTCAGTCAGGTTGTTGACTCATTTTTCATGATTTTCTTGCATCCTCATTTCTCTTCCCAATTTTTCCTCCACTTCTCTTAATTGGTTTTCGAAATCCATCTTAAGCTCCTCTATAGCCTGTAACCAATTCATATTTTTCTTGGAAGCGTTTGGTACAGGAGTTCTGACTTCATTGTCTTCCTTCTGTTCCATGCTTTGATCCTTTTTGTCCCCAAAATAGAAATCTAAAGTCGGATTGCTGAGCTTGCTTTGCTTCCTTTGCTTGCTCATGTTGCCACTCAATTACTTGACTTTTGAGCTTTTTGCCACAGGAAACTGTTTCCAGAGAAGAGAGCTTTGTCCCAAATTGCCGGGGTTTTCACAGCTGCTGGAGCTATTAGTGGGGTGCTCTCCCTGAAGCCTCCACTGGCTCTGGCACCTGGTCACACACCCCAGGATCTCCACCCCAGACAGTGATCCAGATCCAAGCAGATTAAAGCAAGAACAATTGCCCCTGAGAATGGTTGCTCGGTCCCCCTACAATCTGCAGGTTAGGAGCTTTGAAGCAGCCACACGGCTGTGGCCACTGTGCCTCAGCCGCTTCTCCCTTGGGGGACAGAGGCTGGACCACACTCTTGGACTCCCTGTTCCCAAAGTCCACACTGACCTCTCACTTTGTCTTTGGCATTTATGGGTTGATAATTCTGGAAACTGCCACAGCTGCTGGTGATCTACTCTCCTGAAGTACCTCCATCCAGGACTGGTTGGGGCCGCCCTGGGGCTAAAACCTCAGGCTCACACGGGGCTGAGCTTTGCTCCCAGCACCCTGCAATGGACCCTTTCCACCTGCTGGGCTGCCGTTAGAGGGAGATTTGTTTCTCTCTGTCACTGTGGGTTCTGTAACCCTAAAGTTTGTTTAGAGTAATTTTTTATAGGTATTTGAGGTGGTTATGGAGGGAGCACATGGAGTTTTCCTGCTTCTATGACACCATCTTGGCTCCTAACCTTTTTTTCTTAAAAGGAGCGGGTGGCTTCTGTGTGATGAGCTAGGCTTCTAGATTGTTCTTCTTGCTTTTTTCATGATCTTCTATCAGCTATTCATTCTCTCTTTCTCTGCCTCTTCATTTAATCTTTCTCTTTACTAACTCCTTACCTCATACTTGTATATATGTATGTATGTATGTATGCTCAGGTCTACATAATCCTAAGCATAAAAAAGTCTTGGCTCACCTCCACCCATTTTCCCCCCAAACTTGAAAAATCATCTTTACTTGTTTGTCATGAGACATTGCTCAGATCATTGAAATTTATCCCCCATCCATAACCATTCTTTTGTGTTTTCATGATGCTCCCTCTTAGTTCTACCTGTCAGACCATTCCTTCTCATTCTACTGAATCATCACCCATATCCCACCCCATTTGTGGATATAACCCTGGACCCTCTTTGCTATGTCTGTACTTTCTTCCTTGGTGATCTCACCAGCTCTCGTAAGTTTAATTATTATCTCTATGAAGATGACTCCAAGATCCGTTTATCCAACCCATCTGTTTCCTGAGCCCTACTCCCGTAACAGGCAAATAACATATTAAAGATCTGTTAAATGCCAGTGTGCCAAATACCTATTGGATACTTCAAAATTGTTGTTCTACATGCACCACAAAGTCAACATTATTCATCATTGTCTCTCAGATCCATCCTTCTGAATTTCCCCATTTCTGTGGAGGGTGCTGCCATTTTTCTAGTCATCCAGGTTCAAAACCTTAGGATCATCTTCCTCACACTTCCAAATAAGTTCCCATATATTAATTGTACTGCTGTATTTCTAGCCTCTGTCCCTTTCCACTCAGTCACCACCCTACTTCAGGCCCTCACCTCCTCTTCTCTATTCCAGTAGCCTTGGTCTCTTTGCCTCACTCTCCTCTCCACTCCATCTTCCACACATCTGCTCCAAGGGTACTCCTAAGGCACAGGTCTATGATCTGTCTGTGATCACTATATTCCTGCTCAATACAATCTAGTAACTTCCTATTGGACTGCTAGGTGGCACAGTGGATAAAGTGCTGGACCTGGAGCAAGAAAACTGAATTCAAATAGTCTCAGACCCCGGGCAAATAATTTAACCTTTGCTTCAATTTCCTCAACTGTAAAATGGGGTTACTAGAACTTCTCTCCCAGGGTTGTTGTGATGGTCCAATGAGTTTATATTTGTAAAGCACTTAGCATAGTGTGTAGTGCACAGTAGGTGCCTAATAAATGCTTGTTCTCTTCCCCTTCTCTGTTGCTTCTAGGATCAAATGTAAACTTCTCCGTCTGGAACTTAATGTTCTTTATAACCTGTATTTAACCTGCCTTTCAAGGCTTATTTTACATTACTTTTCTTTCATGCACTCTTTCATCTAGCCAAACTGGCTGCCTTGCTACTCCTCAGATAGCATTACGTATTCTTGTCTCCATTTCTTTGCCAGAAGTGATGGCAAGCAAAATAGGACTTTTTTGCTGTTTTTCTGGATTTAGGTTTTAGCTAATCAAGTGCCTTTGAGCCTCACTTTTGATTGGAAACAGTATACATTGTGTTGCCCTTAATAGGCCTAAGGGAGTTTGAAGATCTCCCCTGCTCCTTAATAGGCCAAATGTAATCACATGGGAGCCCATGGTGGGAGGAGCTTGCAAAAAAGGTGGGACTGGAAGGAGCAGATAAGAGCATGAACTGAGTTGGGAGCAGGCAGAACCGAGAAAGGGAATGTTTGTGATGTTGGTGCTCTGTTGATCTGTGTTGATTTCTCAGACTGTTGGTCTGTTAATTCCACAGACAGAAGCCCTGACTGTTCTGTATTGATTTCTCAGAAAGTGAATTGAGATGATAGTGCTGTAAATATTGTGTAAATATTGTTTTAGCCATGTTTAGCTTTGTTTTCCTAGAAACAGAATCTGCAAAGAGCTTGGAGTAGAGCAGTCCCTGTGAGCTGAGATATGGGACAGAGCTGCCTCCGTGTGAATCCAGGCAAGAGTTGGGAGCATCCCATGGAGAAAGAACCATGGGATTTGGAAGCCAACCTCTAGTCAAGATGAAAGAAGATTTTGGATACTCTGTATTGATTAATGAGATTACCGTGACCTAGGGGTGGATGGTATTTGTACTTTTATGTTACCCTTTAAGGATGATTGACTAAAGGATGATTGGAAGCCAGCATCTAGTCAAGATGAAAGAGGACTTTACTTGGATACTCTGTATTGACTGAGGAGATTGTAACTTAATACAACCTAGGGGTGGATGGTGTTTGTACTTTCTGCTACCTCTTAAGGATGATTGACTAAAGGATGATTGGAAGCCAGCAACTTGTCAAGATGATAGAGGATTTTACTTGTATACTCTGTATTGACTGAGGAGACTGTAACTTAATATAACCTAGGGGTGGATGGTGTTTGTATTTTCTGCTACCCCTTAAAGATGACTATAAGTTACACTGAATAACATGTTTTGTTTAAGACTATGTAGGCACCTTAGTAATAAGTTGTTATGTTATCATGAATATTATGCATTTGTTTCTTGAATGTTATGCTTTACTTTATTGATGAATAAAATAGAGAGTTCATTATACTATGAAATTAGACCCTAAAGTTATTCACAGCAGCAATCCTCAGGAGAGCTGCCATGATTGGCTTTACACCAGGCTGGAATGCATTACTGGTGACTTCCACTTTGTAGAATCCTAGTTTCCTTCAAAGCTTAAGTCATGTTACCTCTTACATGCATCCTTTTCTGATTTCCCCATTTTCCAGCTGCCTGTCCCCTCTTCTCAATTACATTGTCTTTATTTTGGATATATTTGTTATATGTTGTTTTCCTCTATAAAATGTGAGCTCCTTGAGGCCACGGACAGTTTCATATTTGTCTTGAAATAGCCAAAGTCTAGCATTATGTCTGACTGACACAGTGTATACACCTATTAATATTTGTTGATTAATTTGACCTGATCTCCAAAAAACTGGCTAGCATTAAAATTCCATTATAAACTATTGTACTAGTACTTGATAATTTGAGATAATTTTGAGTGCTGCTATATTAACTCACTTTTATATAAAAATAACTGACATCTATATAGTATTTTGTGCAGCTCACAAATCTTATATAATTATCTTATTTGAGCTTCACATCAGCCCTGTCAAAGATAGTGAAATCATTATTTCCCTCAGCTTTACAGATGAGGAATATAAGAAGAACTGTGTAGTCTTATAGCTCATAGTCTTATAGCACACAGTGAAAGGTTTAGGTCCTTTGACTCCAATTTGACTCCAGTTCTAGTGTTCTTTGTGCTGTAGCATAATGCTTTACCAGTTCACTGAATTGAAGATTTGAAAGGGACCTTATAGGTCCCATATTCCTAAATGAAACTCCTTTCTACAGCAGTCTTGACAAATAGTCATTTAGACTTTACTTGAAGATCTATAGTAATGGGGAACTCTACTGAGGCAGCCCATTATGGTTTTGGACAGTTTGTTTAGGAAATGTTTTAATTCTTTTTTTTTTTTTTTGGAGGGCAATTGGGGTTAAGTAACTTGCCCAAGGTCACACGGCTAGGTTTTTTTGTTTGTGTGTGCATTAAGTGTCTGAGGTCACATTCAAACTCAGGTCCTTCTGACTCCAGGGCCAAGGCTCTACTCACTGCGCCACCTAGCCACCCCTGAAATGTTTTAATTCTTTTGAGTGAAAATTTACCTATCATGCTACTTCCAATAATTGTGTCTGCTCTTTCTTTTTGGGCCAGGTAGAACAGGTCAAGGTCTCTTCTATATGCCAGTTCCTCAAATACTTGCAGTTACTTGATAAATGTTGCTCAGCCTTTATATATTTGATGACAAATTATTGCCATATCTTTTGTACGTACTAACATCATTTACACTTTTAAAAAAGAATTAATTTTAGTTTTCAACATTCACTTCCATAAGATTTTGAGTTTAAAATTTTCTCTCCCTCTCTCCCCTTCTCCCCCCAAGGTGGTATGCAATCTGATATAGGTTCTACATATACATTCACATTAATTATATTTTCACATTAGTTATGATGTGAAGGAGAATTAGAACTAATGGAACTATGAAAAAGAAGAAATGAAACAAAAGGAGAGCAAATTAGTCTGCTTCCATCCGCATTCAGACTCCAGAGTTCCTTTTCTGGATGTGGACTGCATTTTCTATCATGAGTCTTTTGGGGTTGTCTTAAGTCCTTGCATTGCTGAGAAGAGCTAAGTTGATCAAAGTCAGTCATTGCACATTGTGAATGTTACTGTGTACGAAGTTCTCCTGGTTCTGCTGCCCTCACAGCCTCAGTTCATATAAGTGTTTCCAGGTTTTTCTGAAATCCATCTGATTTTCATGTCTTATAGTACAATAGTATCCCATTACATTCATATATCACACAGCTTGTTCATCCATTCCACAACTGATGACCATTCTCTCAATTTCCAGTTCTTTGCCACCATAAAAAGAGCTACCATAAATATTTTTGTAAATGTGGGTACTTTTTCCATTTTTATGAACTCTTTGGGATATAGACTTAAAAACAATCAAAGGGTATGCACAGTTTTATAGCCCTTTGGACAAAGTTCCAAATTGCTCTCTAGAATGGTTGGGTCAGTTCACAACTCCACCAAACATGGATTAGCATTCCAATTTTCCCACATCTCCAACATTTATCATTTTACAGTTTAGTCATGTTAGTCAATCTGATAGATGTGATACCCCCTTAGAGTTGTTTTGATTTGCATTTTTCTAATCACCTATTTACACTTTTAATAGTTACTTTTTTTTTTTAAAGCAATTGGGGTTAAATAACTTGCCCAAGGTTACACAGCCAGTTTTTTTGTGTGGGTGTTAAATATCTGAGGTCCTCCCAACTCTGGGGCTGGCGCTCTTAATCACTGTGCCACCTAGCCTCCCCTTAATAGTTACTTTTGAGATAGTAGGGTCCTATAATGCCTTTTAGTCTTAATTCTTTGTCATTTGAAAAGTTTTGACCACAGGCATCTGGAGTCTAGCAGAAAGTATCCTCAGATTTTAAAAACTCCTTGAGGATAGGGACCATATCTTCTCTGTTTTTTGTGTTCTCAGTAGCAACTAACACAATACCTTATAAATAATTTGTCCATCTATAAATTTTCACTGAAAGAATGGTTTAAAAAAGTCTCATAGGTTCTAATTTAGTTTTATGGTTGATATAAATGTTTAATAAATACTTGTTGGTTGATTGCTGATTTTGCATAAAGTTCAGTGACTGACCAGCCACCTAGGTTTTTATTTGTAGGAACAGGTCAGCAGTGTAAAGTTGATACTAAAAGAGTGTTTCAGGGAGACCATATTTGGATGAAAGGGCTTTTCAGAAGAAAAAACAAACACCAACTTTCATAACTTGTAAGCCAGGCCTCACATTAGGCCATTCTAATGATTTGAGTTTAAGATTAGAATGAAATGTGGTACTTAGGTCATCTAACAGCAAAAGGGTGCTTACTTAGCTACAGCATGGAAAGGATATTCAGCAAGGATACAGCATTGATTTAGTGGGGTATAGTTTCTCTGTTTCTATATTGGCCATTTTGCTATCAGGTCAGAAACCTTAGGGGGGAGTTTTGACTCCTAGGCTCTTCTAGCTTTTCTACTTAGACCAGCCTGAACCAATTAAGTATCAAGGATATTTGATACCTTTTAAGGAAAAAACATTAGCTTGCTTAGGAGAAAGCGTTATGCTATTGCTCCAACCTCAACAATTGTACTCAAGTTTCATTTTAAGACTCAGGCACGCCAGCATGGAGGTTGAATGGACATTGGGCCTAGTACCCAGCTTTGCTTAGCACCACCTTGGATGAGAAATGATCTTGGACAAAATGCCACAATTTTGTGAAATTTCACTCAATTATTGTTGGACAACAATTCAAAGGGACTATTTCCAGTTCTGAGATCTCTCCAGGAAAATGTAAGAAGCTCCAGACCAGAGATTCTGGTATTTCCTCCCTATCAACTTTTTGAAGTCTTGAAACACACCAAAATTCATGGAGATTGAATTTAGCGAGATTGTGGAGCGGTGATTTCATATAACTGTTAAAATGTCATTTGCAGGCCTAGCAGTACCAGGTCTCAAACTGCACCAGAAAGCAGTTATCACTAAGATTCTTTGGTACTGGTTAAAAATAGAAAAATCATTCAGCTGAACAGATTAGATATACAATAAAAGCAAGGGTACAGAATATGCACATAGTGTTTGATCAATCCCAAGAACCCCAACTATTTAACAAGAACTACAGGGAAAATTGGAAAGCAGTCAGGCAGAAATTAAAATTAGGCTTACATCTCACAACATATACCACAGCAAATTCCAAATGGACATAAAGGTTCATATAAATTAAAGAAGCAGGGATGCAACCATGGATAGAAGAGGAGTTCTTGATCAAAAAAGTTTAATATAAAAAAAGATAATCACAGGGTCAATTTTGAGCAATTTTGATTACATAAAATTGAAAAAATTTTCAATTAAAATCCATGCAGATAGCTGAAGGGAGGCAGTTTGGGGAAAAGATCTTTGCAGGATCTAGAGATATTAGATTTTATACAGACCCAGAAGAGGACAAGTCTGATATCCAGGATATACAGAGAAATGATTCAAATATATGAGAACAAGAGCCATTCCTCAACAGACAAATGGTTAAAGGCTATAAACAGGCTTTTCTCAGGGGAAGAAATTTAAACTTTCAATAACCATATAAAAATATTTTAGATAAGTAATAATATAAATATAAATTAAAACAATTTTAGAGGTTCAGTCTCACCTTTCAGATTGGAAAAGGTGACAAAAATGGAAAATAACAATTGTTGGAGGGGCTATAAAAGATATGCATACAATAATGCACTATTGGTGGAACTGGGAATTAGTCCCAAATAATTTGGCACTATCCCTCTAAAGTCATTAAACCCTTGACCCAATGATACCACTATGAAACCCACACTCTAAAGAACTCAAAGAAAGATGGAAAGAGCTAATATGTACAAAAATATTTATAGCAGCACTCACTTTCTATTGTAGCAAACAACTGGAAACTAAGGAAATGTCCATCAACTGGGAAATGGTTAAACAAATCATGGTCTATGAATATAGCAGAATATTATTTCATTCTGAGAAATGACCAGAAAGCATGGATTCAGAAAAACCTGAGAAAACTTGGGTGAACTTAGGCAAAGTAAAGTGATCAGAAGAGAACAATTTATACAACTATTAATGGTAGCTGTAATTATACAGTTACTATGACTAGAACATTGTAAAGAACAATTATGAAAGACAAAATTTCATCAATGCATTGACCAATTATTCTTCCATAAGACTAATGAAACAAGTTATCCATCACCTGACATAGAAGATCAGATCTATAGTATGAAGCATTTATATTTGGACATGGTCAATGTATGGATTTGTTTTCATTGAATATGAATGTTTACAGAGTATGTTTTATAATTGGGAAATGGTGTTGGATGAAAGGATGCTAGTGATAGTACTGCCCCCCCCCCCAAAAAAAAATAAATGTAAAGAAAGGAGCATCATTGAGGCATTTTTAAAAAGTACACAGAGGAGAACAGAAGGAAATTCAGAGGGAGATACAGACAAGCATGATAACTTTGAGTCAACTATCAGGTTTATTATATAACAACTACATAATAAATATCTAATTTGTGATTTCACATATAATACTCTTTTTGTTCTTGTATGTTGGAATATTCATGTTTGTTGGTGTTTGGGAATTTCAGAATAGCATCTGTAAAAATAACTAAATCACAACAAAGAAGACTTTACTTGAAGTTCCAAACTCATCATATCTATTAACTTAGTGAATTAATTGCTAGGACTTTATTGCGATAATCATTTTTAAAAATGCTTTATCTGAAAAAAAAATGTTCATAGCCACCCTGTAATGGTGGAAAACTGGAAACAGCCTTTATGTCTGAATACTGAGGATTGTTCAAAAAGTAGTGGTTTTAATATAATAACAATAGTTCACATTTATAGATCTTTTTAAAGTTTGCCCATGTTATTTCATTTGATGTTCACAACAATCCTATTTTTTAACCAAAGCTGAGAAAGGTTAAATAGACTCATTGAGGGTCACACAACCAGGAAGTGTCTGAGTTAGGGATTGAACTCAGGTGTTCCTGAATCCAAGTGAAAGTCTTTATCCACTACTTCCATAAATATTATAAATACAAAGCAAAGAAATCTAGAAATACCTATACTAAGAGATAGAGTACAAAATCTTGAGAACCAGACTGCATCTTCACTGAAAATAAGAAAGAGATGAGAAAAACAAAGCTAGAAATACTAGATTTTATACAGACCCAGAAGAGGACACAAAACAAAGATTGTTCTCTACTTATTTGTCATTTTAAAAACTAATTTTTCCCTTTTGTCCATAGATCCAGAATTGGAAGAGAACTCAAGAGTCCATCTAGCTTAATCTTCTCATTTTACCATTGGGGAAACTAAGGCCCAGTTATTTGCCCAAGAAGGTTAAGTGACTTCAGATGTGGGATTTAAACTCAGGTCCTTGGATTCCAGAGAATGTTATTCTTCTATACTAATATTGTTCTCCCTGTTTGGTTCTACCTTCTTGAATCTTTATTAGGGGTTTCATGAAAGATTTTACCTCTTATTTTGTAGGCATATTTGATTATTTTTACTGATTTTTATTAACTTACAATAAGATACATTTTGGGGGTTTTAAAAAAATTTACATTCTACTAGAATAAATTTCTTGGGGGAGACACTATGTGTTTAGTTCTCTTAGTGACTTTGAGGCAACATATATGAAGAATTTTGCAATCATAAAGTAGCATAAAGAGGCACAGGTTGGTATATAGAGGAAAGAAGACCAGATTTAGGTTTATTTCTTAGCTATGACACTAGCTATATGACTAAGATGTTTAACCTTTGGAGCATTTATTATTATTATTTCAATCCCTCACAGGTAGATAAAGCCTTTATTAAATGCTAACTGTATACCAGGCACTTAGTATATACCAGGTACTAAGTGCTGAGGATACCAGGATAAGCAAATGAAATTATGCCTATCTTCAAGTAGCCTGTGTTTTAGTGGAGGAGAACATTAGAAGGAAGAGTGGTTGCATTATGTGAAGATGGCCTTGATTCAGGCAATATTAGATGAAAGTTCCACTATCAGAGCCAGGAGACCCAGGCTTAGAGTCCAAAGTTCTGGTTGGGGTTGAAGGGAGATGAGGATGGTATAGCACCATTGCAATATTCACAGTGCCCACAATCACCATAAATATACTTGCATGGTGCTCAATTGCAAAATAACAAACTCTCCATTTAGAAGACAGAAGCAAAACATTTATTCAGACACCAGAAAACCAAATCCCAAAACCAGTAAACTGATTCCATCATAGTAGCAAAGAAGTTAATAAGCCACAACACAGAGAGCCACAGCATCCTTTAGCCTTCCCACAAACCAATATAAGACCAATATTTACTCACATACCTCTCTGTCTCCCTGGGCCACATCTTTTCCTCCTCCCAGTCTAGCTAGCTCTGACTCCCAGATTCCTGTGGACTCTGCTCCACTCTTCAACAAACTCCTCCCACTATAGGCTCCATGTGACTACATTCAGCCTTTTAGGGGGCAGAGTTTATTTTCAAACCAGGGAAGGTCTTCAAATTCCTTCAGGCTTATTAAGGGGCAAGGAAGATCTTCAAATTACCATTACCATTATAGATGGTTAGCCAGAAGGTAGGGAGCAAAGTGTGCACTTATCACCAGGCCTTGCCATATTAAGTTTTCAATAAGTGTTGAATGAATGAATATAAAGGATCCCACCAAAGTAATCAATTTTCACAATGTTCAATATAGAGAGCCCTGATCCTACCTAATATGTATTCTTCTAAGCTTTTATAAATTCTGTCTGAGACACTGAAAAAATATAATTTTCCTTATCAGCAAATAGTCTTGAATTATTACATACTTTTAACCTTTTTATACTTATAAGTTTTATAAACTTTTTTGCTTATTAGCTCAGCACAGTAATTCTATTAGGTACAATAGGTATTGGCTACTAGGTGGTGCAGGAGATAGAGTACCATGCAGGAAGACCTGAGTTTAAATCTAACCTCAGACACTTATCTAGTTATGTGACCCTGGGCAAGTCACATTATTTGCCTCAGTTCCTCATCTGTAAAATGAACAAGAGAAGGAAATGGCAAACCACTCCAGTATCTTTGCCAAGAAAACCCCAATGGGGTTCATGAAGAGTCAGACAGGACTGAAAAATGACTGAACAACAATAGGTGTTATTAATCCCATTTTACACAGGAGAAAACTGAGGCTCGGGTTGAGTAACTTGGCAGTGGTGACATAGCTGCTAAGTATGTGAGGAAGGATTGAAAGCTGTGTTTCTTCTGACTCCTAGTCAAGCATTATTTTTCCTTTCTGCCATGCCACACTTCCTTTCATATTTCCAGTTAAGCACAGAGATAATTTCTAAGCCAAGTCATTCTAACAGAAATTCTTTTGAAAGGGCTGTTGTATTGAGCCTGCTGCTGATCTCTTTTCCTCTGAAACTTTTTTCCCCAAGCATTTTTGATACATAGCTTTAAAACAAAATACAGTTTCTTCTTGAAATGGTGTTCTGTTAAGTTTTTAACATTGATTTTTGATTTTAGCATCCACACTCCTAATGTCTTTTACTATTATCCAATTTGTTCTTTATTTTGTACAAGAATTTCATAGTCAAATCACTGACCTAACAGAAACCTGACCTCAGCTCTCTGAATACATTGGAGGAAATAAGATGGCAGTCTTGGTCTTGTTCTTCTTGAATTCCCATTTACTCATAAGCAAAGTCTGTCTGCCCCTTTAAATTCTATGCCAGGGTCACCATCAGGGGAAAAGGATACTGAAGCTCTTAAAATGTCTCCTCTTGCATGCAGTTTTCAGAATTCTCTCTATGTCATGCAGGTCTGAAAGGTTAAAAATAACTGTGCCTCCAGAGACTTCTCCTTGGGCTGTATTCTTCCTTGGGATCCTATAAGCTTTTTCCACCCAAACTGGGTCATCATCCTTGCCTAATTTTAAAATCTCCAGGATCCAATGCTCTACAAAAATCAATGAGATCTTTCCCACTAGATAATCCCAGCAGCCACACATTATATTCTCTGGCCTGATTCTGCATGAGTTTGATTTTATGTACTCTATTGTAATAATTTATTAACTTGATAAAATCTGCTGACTCCTCCTGGAAAATATTCTGTTTTTAGTTTATATTTCCTTCAGCTTTCTTTCAGCAGCCTTTATTATTATGGGTATTTACATGAGAATAGGGTCTTTGTTTTTTTAGAGTTCATCTGTGCCTGCTGTTTATCGTCCCCCCCGAAGTCATAGCCCTCTGTTTGTAACATACTTAGCACTTATATAGTGCCTTTCATCTTCAGATCACTAGATAAACTCTAAATAATTAATCTTTACATTCTTTTTGTGAGCCAGTTAGGTGAATAGAATTAGCCCCATTTTACAGGCAGAGTAACTGAGAAAATCAGAGTTAGTAAGTGTTAATATTATTAGTTCAAGGGTGCCATGGTCAGAGTCAGTGGCTCCTACTTCTTTGATTAGACAAGCCCCTTTCATGTATCTTAATGGGTTACTACTAAGTAGTGGGAATGGGGACATGTTTACAGAGTTATTGTTATAGAAGAATGCAGTTTCTGTGTAAAGAGTGGTAAGTTTCCAAAATAATCTCTTATTCCTTTTCCCTTTCCCCAGTAGTGGGAGTTATTGGTTAATTGGTGCAGAAAAACTAGAAAATGCCATTATGCTGAAACTGTCTTACAAAGACTTAGGCCCAAGATTTCATTCTGATCTATAATTAATCTTTGACTATTTCCACACATACAATTGGATCAACTATTTGCAGGTCAACAGCTGAGCAACTTGCTAGAGAAGTGGATCTAATTTACAGCCATTCTATCCTTTTCAATAACCAGAATAACTAGACAGGTTCTGATTATTTTCATATTTAGTCCTGGATAGCATAAAGGATTTGGTTACTGATTTTTTACTTAGGAATCAATTGCTGTGATGGTTGAAAATAATCCAGCAGCTCCTAACAGTAAATTCTTAACAGTAAATCGAATTGTACAGCCATAGTATACTTGGAGATCAATCTGTCTATCAATCAATAAATATTTTTAAGTGCCTACTATGAACAAAGCTTTGTGTTACATGTAAGACCCCAGTCTCAGTTCTAATTTATCTTGCAAGTATTTGGGATACAAATTAGTAGAATCTGGAGTTTAAGGCACTAATTGCATTCAGGAACTGATTTAAATTTCCTGATGATGTCTTAAATGGCTGTAAAGCTTAGAAGGACAATCAGAAACATTTAATAAAACCATATTGTAGATGGAAAAGACCCAGGAAGGAAGATTAGTACCTTCTCTGATTTGGATTCCATTAACATTCCCCTGGCCCTTTCTATTTTCAACAGCATCAGGATTTGAAGCAGCCTTGACAGTCTGGAGATGGTTTTTTGACATAGTCACATTATAGTCCCTAAAGGGGCCTGGGCTTGGAAGGATTGTTGGGTTTCACAATAACTCTGATGGAAGAAAAAATGAAATGAAACAAAGCTAGAAATGGTTCTATTATTGAGAGCTTACCTCAAACAAATCCAGGATCTTGGTTCTTCTGAATGTTACAGTTTTTGCCACTTTAGTCTGATAGAGTCTTCCAAACGTGTAAATTCCAATTTTCAGAAAGAGCAGACTGGTCTTAGGAAGAGATCAGGGCTAGTGAATGGGAGCTCTGTTTGAGTGTCATCTGTAAAAGGAAAAAAAATACATGACGGGATACAAATAATGGTGAGAGGGTATCATGTCATATCTATCCAAGAATTAATTCTGCTGCTTTTCACTTACCTTTAGGAGTCTGGGAATAACATGCCTATTGGTTATTTGTGTTAGAACAGATGTAAAAACAATCAATCTGGCTGAATGTACTTGGCCTCTTTTGGCTAATGTGAAATTTAAAAATATTTTCCTGAAATACAGAAATCACTAAAAAAAAAGATCCAGTCCTCTAAATTACCCTAGTGGTAGGCCAAACTATTGTCAGTCATGAAATACCATATTTATTCATATTTCTCCTCATGTATTCTTCTAGTCCTTCCTTAGTCAGGTAATTTAATAAGGGGTTTCTTTCTTTTACATAATCTCTAATTTTCAGACTCCCTTTCCCCTATTGTATTGTCTAACCTGGAGTGTGGTTACAGCAGCAGTTAAGACTTTTTCTAAAGGTTTGGTAAAAGCAGTTGAGGTGTGAAGAAAACTTCAATTCCTCTTACCAATTATCAGACTCACTCTTATAGTCAAATTATACTGTGAATTCAGTGTCTTCTGTTCCCTCTCTATACCCTATCAGTGGTGGCAGGTAGAGTCTATTGTCATTTTAGTGTTAAACGCTAGCTTAAAATAAGAAAAGGAATGAAGTATTAAAGACGAGATTTTTATGTTGTTCAGTTGTGTCCTACTCTTTTTTTTTTTTTATTAAAGCAATTGGGGTTAAGTAACTTGCTCAAGGTTACACGGCTAGTCATTATTCATGTGTGGGTGCTCATTTTCTGAGGCCGGTTTCGATTCCGGGCTATCCCAACTCCGAGCTATCCCAACTCCGAGGCCGACGCTCTTACTCACTGCGCCACCTAGCCGCCCCTAGTTGTGTCCTACTCTTGACCCTATTTGGAGTTTTCTTGGTAAACTACTGGACTTTGCCATTAATTAGATGGTTTACCATTTCCTTCTCCAGCTCATTTTATAGATGAGGAAACGAGGCAAATGGGGTTAAGTGACTTACCCAGGGTCACATAGTTAATAAGTGTGTGGGACCAGATTTGAACTCTGATGAGTCTTCCTGATTCCAAGCCTAGTACTTTATTCACTGTCACCTACCTACCAAAGTCAAGATACCTCTCCTTGATTGGAGTCTACCAGCTTTTATATTTTGAGCTACTCAAGCAAAATATTCCTTGAAAAAATGCAAAAAATAAGGAACGATGAAAGTTTCACATGAAGCAGCTGGGTTCAAATCCAGTCTCAGAAGTTTATTAGTTGTTTTGACCCCAGGCTAGTCACTTAGCATCTGTCTGCCTCAGTTTCCTCTGCTGTAAAATGAGGGTATTCATAGCACCCACCTTCCTTTTAGGGTTATTGTGAGGATCAAATGTATTAATATTTTCAAAAGTATCTGCCATATAGTAGGCCCTTGAAAATGCTTATTCTGTTCTCCTGACCCTGTTTGACCTCACTAGTCCTGGCTCTCCCCAGTTCTGTCCTTTTCTTTTTCGGTCAGTGTCTCTCTGTTTCTTCATCTCTGCTGTCTGCTCCTCTCAAGAGAATAAAGAGTTGTCAGCATAAGAAAGTAGCTGCTTCAAGATTTGGAATGAACTCTTCAAATTTGCAGTTGATATGACATTAAAGTTACATCTAAAATGGCTTCCTGAAGCTTTCCCATTTTGAAAGCTTTATGGACCAAAAGAGAGGTTCATCTCTGCTTTTCCAGCAACAAGTATAACACAGTATCCACACTTCTTCCAGTTCTGATTAGAAAACAATAAAACCCAGATGTGGGAAAACTAACATTTGGATTTTCAATATTGTAGTGGTGCTGTTTCAAAGGAATAAAGTCATTCCAGTGGAATACAAGGCACCATGTCTATACTTCCCCTTCTGTTTCCTATAATGCAGCTTTTTTTATAGATTCTTAATTGGTTCTGAATAGAGTAAGGCTCTTATTAAACCCCAAATTAATAAGACAGTCACATACTGTGCCTTTGGCATTAACATCTTGTTAAATCAGTTCTGTTCAGTGGGCATTTATTAAGCACCTATTTATGTGAAAGATCCTGGGAATTTTTTTTGGAGGGGAGAATGGTTCAGGTGATTTCATCAGTGGAGGAAATTTCTCCATGAATATCAACATATATGTATATAGTTGTAATTTATAGTCATAGAGAGTTAATGGGAGGGCATGGAGATCGAATGACTGCTCATGGTCATTGGTTATTTGGTTGGTGTCCTTTATTCTTGAAGAGGACCAAAATGACATTACTATGCTAAAGTCTAGTTTCAGTATGTCTGACTGTAGCTGATAAGACCAATACGAGTTCAGTATGCTCTGCCACAGGTTGGGCACAAATAGTCCATGTGAACATCTGGGGTAGATTGTCTAAATTTGTGCATCCTGAATTGTTTCAATTCTGCTTTGCTATAGAGCACAGCACCTTCTCTGATGTGGACGTGCCATGCTGGGCAGTCCTGTGTCAGTGTCTTCCATGTCACACAATCAATTCCAAAGTTCTTGAGAGTGTCCTTGTATTGTTTCTTCTGACAACCATGTGAACACTTGTCCTGTGTGAGTTCTCCGTAAAACAGTCTTTTTGGCAAGTGTATGTTTTGCATTTGAACATCCTGGCCAGGCCATTGGAGTCGCGCTCTCTGAAGCAGAGTTTGAATGCTCGGCAGTTTAGTTTGAGTAAGGACTGGTAGCTATGTGCCAAAAGCAGGACTGGAACCCAGAGCTTCTGACTGCAGGGCCATGAAGTTTATCAGCTGTGCTGTGCTGTCTCTCTGATACCCAGGAAACTAAAAGATAAAGAACAAAAATAGGTACTTGCCTTGAAAGAACTGAAATTCTGGGAAAGAGCATTGAACTTGATTTTAAATCTGGATTCTGGTGTTTACCTGTATGACCTCAGGCAAATTAGCTAACTTGCCTGACTCTATTTCCTTATTTGTGAAACGAAAGGATTATACTAGATGGCCTCTGTAGTCCCTACCAGCTCTTGGTCTACAATCCAATAAGTTATGTATTTAACTTACAGTTTCACAGACAATCTTCTTTGTTCTTTTTTTGTAATAAAAATAATAGCAATGATAACATTTATATAGCACTTTAAGGTTTGCAAAGCATATTTTATTTTAAAAATATCTCATTTTAGCCATTGCATATAGAAACAATCATGTCTGTTGTTTTATAAGTTCATAATAAAAAGATTTTAAAGCATTATTTATAAATATAATTGAATAAAAGATAATTTGACGTTGGAGAAAATATTCTATTCATTTTACTGTTCTTCCACTCTAACAGGTGAGGGAGTTGTGCCTTCCAGGCATGGGGCGCAACCCATGCAAAGGCACTAAGGTGGGCGGTGGAATACTTAGTCTGGGGAATAGCAAGGAGGCCAATTTGGCTGGAACAGAGAGCAGGTGAAGGGAAGTAATGTGAAATAAGTGTTTAAGTGTATGTAGGGAGGGAGACTAGAAGAGGTTTTAAATGCCATCATCATCATTGTTACCCTCTTCAAAGTAATATTGGTTCGACATTTGCACATGTCAACTTTTAAAACCTTTCTCGAGGTACATAGTCAGTGAAATTGTCTATAATTTGCCTCTGCTAGTCTGTGAAATAATTGAATATTATTGCCCTGATTGTTATAGAAAGTCCTCCCCACCCCCATCCACCCTCTTCCTGCAGCTAATGCTCACAGAACAGAGGCTGACATTAAGTATTGCAGAAGCCATCCTTTGCTAGAGTTCTTCTTAGATGTTTCTTTATATCTGGAAGATGACCTTGGGTTCTTGAAAGTGAAGTTCTGTCATGTTCTGTCAGCCTGGGGAGGTTTTCAGGATAAACCCAGCAATAGACTGCGTGTCAGGCATGCAAGGCCCAGCTGTGCTCCTCATCAGAAAGCTGGCCACCAGGTAATGAACTGTTTTGATCCCAGCATCCTCCAAAGACTATCTACTAAAGCCTGGAGGGTTGTCACCTGTATTGTTAATGTGAGGATGTACTAATGTACAGTAGAAGCCATCTGAATTGATCACTGACTGGCTTTGACTTTCTCTAAGACTTACAGTCACTTTTATTCCTCTTCTCTCCACATCTGAGACTTCTTCCTGAACCGTATTTTGGTCGACATCATATGATCGTAAGCTCTAGAACTGATAGGGTCCTTTAAGGCAATCAAATGCAACCCCCTGGTTTTATTGATAAATCAATCAATAAACATTTATTAAGCACCTACTATGTGTTAAGTGTTGGGGATATGCAAAAAGCAAAAGACAGACTCCCTGTCTTCAAGGAGCTTACAATCTAATGCATAACCCAGGGAGGTTTAATAATTTCCTCAAAGTCATACAGGGGACAGAGTGTCAGATTGAACTCAGGTCCTCAGACTCTGCTTGTTCAGAATATATATGATACCTCTAAGAAGTTTCATATTCTTCAGAACCTTGATTGGGGTGTACTGGGGATTCAGGGAAGACTAACACCTCACTGTGATTTCTTGCTGAGCCCTTTTCAGGAATACTCATCTTTTGGTGTCCACCTGTGGCTCCAAGATATAGCATGTGCAGGGGCCTCACCCTGGTAAACTGTCTCAGCTAAACCAGGTTGAGGGTAATCACTAGGCCTCAAACTAGTCGGTGAATTAGGGATATGTGTACTCCAATTGTGTGAAGACTTCTGATAGAATGGGCAGATGAGAACAATTTGTTCCGCCAATAGCCATGAAGGCCACCAAAGCAAGCAGTGTGGAGCGCTTAGAACTTGGTCAGACACAAAATACGCCATCTGTTGCATCCTGGGCCATAGCCAATTGTCTTGACTCTTATCTTGCCACTAGACTTTGATGACTGGAAGAGGGAGTGAGGCCGAGGACTTTGTGCAACTCTGCCTTACTTAAATCCAATTCACATGTGAGTCTAGACCTCACCCGGTGATGTCACCAGTCTTCTTCCAAAAGAAGGACAGATAAGAAAACCTCAGAAATCCTTCTGGGTTCTGTAAGATAAATAGCTCTAGGGTATCCTCAGGTTCCACAAAGAAATTCCTTTGCACTAAATTCTCTTCCAGATTATTCATTTCAGAACATTGAAACTTTTCCAAATGTCTGGGCTATGATAGTTAATATTTACATTTATCCAAATTATTTTCAGAAAAGTAATTTGCAGGTATCATAGATGAGCTTATGATGGCACATTGAAAAACAATACAGCAAGTGAATATGCAAAGAGATCTTAGAAATCAGCTAGGCCAATCTCATTTTATATAGGAGGAAATGGAGAGCTTGTTATGATCACATAACCAGCTTATATGCAGTTCCTGACCTGACTGTGGATAAGTAGCAGGTGGAGACCTGGATGATGTTCAGAGAGAAGGGGCACTTCATATTCTGTGTGCAAGATTGTGTTTATTCATATTTTCTCCATAATAATAATAATAATACTTAGCATTTACATAACACTCCAAGGTTTGCAAAATGCTTTACAAATATTGAGATAGGTGCTATTATCCCCATTTTACAGTTGAGGAAACTGAGGCAGACAAAAGTTAAGTGACTTGTCCAGGGTCACACAGAACTGTAGGTGGGGCTGTTGAACTCTCATCTTCCCGACTCCATATTCAACACTCTATCTACCATATTGGTACTCTAATGACGAAAGAAAAATATGAAAGAAAAATTCAGTTTGCTTTGAAAAATTTGAAATAATTCATTTGAAATTATTCTAGTTGTTGAGGAAGAAAAGAAAAAGATATTATTTTACAGCTCAAATTGGTTATCAATCTACAATACCGAATAAAATGTGAAAATGAATCTGACTTCACATAAACGCACAATTCATGATACATTGTCATGTTATCAGACTCAAACTGAGGACTCATTTGCTTCTGCTTGGTGTCCATGGTCATGGGGGAAGGTGTCAGAGAAACTTTTTGTAGCAAGGTCAATGTAAGGAGAACGAATGTATTTCTGAGCTTATAGAAAAAAATGCATCCTTTCTGCATCCCTCTTGTTTTTACCCTCAAGGTTGGAACATACAATTCCACCCAATTCTTTCCCCACCCCTCCCCCGCCTCCCCAGTCCCAGCAGGCGTAAAAGTTGAAAAGTTTTCTGGCTTACATCTTTTAGTACTGGCTCGGGGGAAAAGTCCTCTCAGAGTATCCTCTCTGACCCAGACACACACTGAGAGGGAATGGCCTCGGAATCGCTGGCTCCCGGCAGGCAGAGAGAGGATGAGCCCGGGGCACTTAGCTAATCACTAATCCCCTCTCTTGCCATGACATATGCTAGGACCACTGGCAAACGTGGCTGCAGCCACACCAAATGAATATATATCAAGGAGACGTGGAAAGGACAGGCCTTGCTGGTTTCCTTTTCTATCAGGGAGGGGTCCCAGCAGTACACAGAGCTCCCATCCTGGAGAAACACGCCTGGGGATCCTGGGCACCAGCTGTGGCGAGTTGCTGCAAGAAAGATCCCAACTGATTCTTCCTCTGACTTTCCTTGCACTTTATCACTTAGCATCAGCTGCATCACAAATGGGTTGGTCAATACCGGCAATGATTACATTCCCTCTCCAGTTGAAATATATGGGCTGCAGACAGCCCCTGTGAGAGGGGAAATGTGGAGACATTCTCCCAGTACAAATGGCTATACTGGCTCCCTTCCCTTCTTTTCTCCACAGCTGGACATTGCCTTCCCCATTATATTAAAACTGCTTATGCATGCGGATCTTAGGTATGCACAGAGGATAGGCCAGGTTCATAGGCACATAGATTTATGGGCTCGTAGATTTAGAGAGAAGTTACCGTAGAGGACCATCTCATTCCTTATTTTGAGAAAACTGAGGCTCTCAGAGGTTAATTGGCTTATCCTGGGTCATACAGCTGGCTAGTAAGTGTCAGAGGCGGGATTCAAACTCAGATTTTCCTGACCCCCAAGTCTAAAAATCACATGTTTATTAAACACTTTCTATGTCCCATACACAGTTCTAGGTACTGGGGATACAAGTACAAAAAATGAAGCAAACCCTACTTGCAATGAGCTTATATTCTACTGAGAGATAAGTACATATAAAAATATATGTGGCGTAGATATAAGTTGATAAATACATATAGACACAAAAGTAGCTGTAGGTAAATACAAGGTAGTCTGGGGGAATTAGGAAAAGCTTGATGTAGAAGATGGTGTCTGAGCTGCATCTTAAAGGAAAAGAGAAACTCGATGAGGTGATGATCAGGGGCATACGCTCCCTGGGAAGCATTCTCATTGGCCCTTCCTTTCTCCTGAGGCTTCTGGAAAGTGCACAATGATACAAGCAATTGGATATCTATACACTTGAGAAAGTCCTGACCTTATTATGCAAATGCAGCATAGCCCTTCTGATCCAAAACAAAGATCATAGCCCCCCAAAGGGAAAGACTACTGAGAATGCTCTTCAGGGTCTAGCTGGCACATTTGGCCCATGCTCTGTGTCACCCATGTTGGCATAAAACAGGTAAATTTTGTGGACTCAGCAGATATGACCTTGGCTACTTGACCCTGGCAGCTTATTTGTTGTTGTTTACTCATTTTTCAGTCATGTTTGATCCTTTATGACCCCATTTGGGGTTTTCTTGGCAAAAATGTTAGAATGGTTTGCCATTTCCTTCTCTGGCTCATTTTGCAGATGAGGAAACTGAGGCAAACAGTGTTAAGTGACTTGACCAGAGTGACACAACTAGTAAGAGTCTGAGTCCAGATTTGGATTCAGAAAGATGAGCCTGACTTTAGACCTGGCACTCTATCCACTGCACCACCTAGTAAACACTATATATTTAGAAATATTAAGTCCGGGGGAAAAAGGGAAAAATTCAGAAAATAAAATAAGCCTGATGGGGGTGGTGTATGACTGTAATTCCTGATACTGGGTAGGCTGAGGCTGGTGAATTGCTTGAGCTCAGGAGTTGAGTGTCAGTGAGCTAAGCCAATTAGGTAGTCTGGCACCAATATGGTGACTATCCTGGAACAGGGTTTGGAGGTGGGTTGAGGAAGTGGGACAAATTGGCCTAGGTTTGAAGTGAAGCAGATCAAAACTCATGCTAATCAATAGTGGGATTAGGTCTGTGAAAATTCACTGCACTTCCAGCCATCCAAAACCCCGGGTGAGGACAGGGAGACTGGGATTCAAAATGAAACAAACAATACATGCTCTTTGACTCCTGCCCCTGCCCTGAGGATCCTGTTGGTTGTCTCTCTAAACTGGGAACAACAACAAAAAAAGGTTTTTCCTTGAATTTCTCCTACTCTTCTTCCCCTCTCCCCCTTCTTTACATTTTTAAACATATTAAATATGATCGTTTTATGAGCAAATCAAATTTATCAATTTATAGCTATAAGGGAACTCACAGGTCATTTAGCCAAAACACTTCACTTTGAAGATGAAAAAACTGAGGTCTGAATAGGTTATGTTGGCTTGCCCAACATATCATATGACCAGATTATGACTTGCATGCCAGAAGTTATTATCCAGGAAATATATGATAGGAAGAGGAGGTACCAGTTACTTACATCATTTTAAACAAGGAAAGCCTCCAGCACATTGGGTGGGTCTCAGCGAAGATTCATGGGAGGTTAAAGATGAGAGTGTATCAGGATGAAATGGAGGTGTAGATGGATGTTAATTCATACCATGGGAGGTACCATGAGGATGAGATTTTTTAAAAAGCGTATGGACATGTCTTTGTTTTTGTAATCATTTTCAGTTTTGAATATATTCTCTTCCTCCTCCCTGCTCGCTTCTTCAGTTAGTCATTCCTTGTAACAAAGAATAAAAAAGAAGGAAAAAATACTTTGACAAAAGTACTCGACATCAATGAAATCTGATAGTCTGCATAGTATTCTATATACTCATAGTCACCTGCCTTTTCAAGGAAGGGAAGAAGTTGCATTTTTTCCTCTCTTCTTAAGGGATGTTTGGTCATTAATTTACATAGAGATCAGTTATGTTTTTAATTCTCTCCATTTACACTGTTGTCATCGGGTATATTTTTTCCTGGTTCTGCTAGAGTTTTTACTCTATATCAGTTTTTCCCTGCTTGAAAATTTCCATTTCTAGACACAAATGTCACTGAAACTTCCTTGATCCTCCCTCCATCCCTGGGAGCTAAGTGCATTATTTTCCCTATTTTACAGATGAGGAAACTGAGGTTAAATGACTTGCCCAAGGTCATGCAACTAATAAGTGCTCTATCCATTGCACTATACTGTGTAACTCCAGGTACCTTAGGAGTATTGCCAACGAATGTTGTCCTATTTGATTCCAGAAAAACAGCAAGGTTTCTAGGTGTTTTGGCTGATGAGTTTTGCCCTAATGTTTCTCATTGCTCAGCTCCAATCTTTTATTACAAGACCCCTTTATTTGGGCTGACAAGGTGTCAGGTTACCCAAACCATACCTTCATCTTCTCAGAGTAGAAGTCTTCTATTGACTTTGTGTAGTCAAAGATGGTTCTGCCATTAATATGTGAAACTTTCCATTTTTCCTCCAATTTGTCCTCCACAAACATGACTTTGCTTTCCTTCTTTTCTCTGCAAAATGTAAATAATGTTTATACAGAAAAATGAAATGTTTTACAATACACCTTTTCCCTTAAAATTTTATACATAAACCCAGAAGGATCTATCTTCTGTGCTTGTATGGCTAGATCAAATTCTCTTTCTTCTACTTTGTTTTCTGCCATCTTTCTAAGAAAGAAAAAAAAAGGAAACCTGGTACAGAGTATATACCTATACTTGCTCTAGTTATTAGCCATTACTCTTGCTTGGACATAGTCTAGACCTAATGTCAGTATCTGGCAAGGGTCTGATGAAAACATTACAGACTGACTATGAAACAATCAATGGCTTGATTACCATAAAGACAGAAGCTAGCTAGACCCTCCAAATGAACTTTTTAACCTAGAGCATGACCAACACTGACACTAGTTACCTTAGAAGGTCATAGGGTCTTAAAAGAATAATGATTTTGGGATGGCAACGACAATGAATTATGTGGGTTCCACAGGTAATTCAATTAGGTAGGACAAAGTACTTTATGGGAAGGAGATAGAAGAAACAGGAAATTTCTTATTGTCTCTGGCACCTGTGAATTCTCTTTATCATCCTCTGGAGCAAAGGATACAAGTGTAATACCCCACTCTAGGCTAGTTTTCCAACTTGTACTCACACTTGCAGGTTAGTTACCTAGAGAGGGGCTTGTATTCTAGAATTAATCTTATGGGGTGGCCATTCCTATTGCTATAGCTCACAAGCCCCCACTGATAAGCTTTCTATTAACAATCAGCCTGTGGATTTAAATAGGGTTTTTTGCTTGTTTGTTTTTTAGTAAAGACATTTACTAAGATGGTGTGTTAAGAAGAACTGATACAAAACATTATCCCCTGAAACCTGGTGCTCATTCTCATAAATATACATAATGTCCATGGGAAAAGTAGGGCTCAAACTTAGAGGTACAACTATAGGATCCAATATGCTTTATGGCATGAAAGTCCCTTCTTGTCTTCATATAACACATTTTGTAGTAACTTTCCTGGCATATCCATGGGAGGGATCAAAATGTCACAGTTCACAGTAATTTAGTATCATGGATCAAGAACTGAAAGGGATCTGAACTGACTTATCCAAGAGGTAGCACAGGGACTGCTGAATTGCCAGTAATCAATGGCCCAGAGACTTTTATGGTATGTTTTGTGATAACCATTCTAGGGAAAATGAGAGAGAAAGTATTTACAGCTGTATTTTTCCAAAGAGCCACACCTTTCTCCTTCTTTGTTCTATTTGTCCTAGTAGGCAAGGCGACCTATCACTCTTTTTACATTTCTTTTCCTTACTATCTGTCCTAATGGCTCTGTGCTAACACTCCCTATCAGCCTTGTATTCCTGATCAGCAGGTAGGGCTAGCTGTGATTACTCATGCTTCCTGAGTGCCAGCCAGGTTTTTAGTGGCTCCACAGGACAGCTCCTTTAGTAGAGGACAATGTACAACATATAAATATTTGAGATTCTTCTCAGCACCAGAGGGTACAACCAGCTCCAAATCCCTAAGTCACTGCCCATACCCAGTAGCTCTATGACCCTTTCCCACAAATCCCAGTGAGTGATCCCCCTGATTCAGAAGATCTAGGGTGGGCATAATTTTGCTGATAACATACATTCTGCAGAGACCTCTTAGTTATTCTTTCCTTTAGTGAAGCAAAGACCATTTCTCTCTGCTTATAGCCTGAAGTCTTATAGACATAAGACTTCCTGAAAGGGAGGGCAGCACCATAGAGTTCATACTTTCTTTCACCTCAAGGGATGACTGATAGTGACCTTCTTGAACCTCTGTGACATAATTGGGGTAAAATCAGGCAGGGATATCAGTGTCTTCTCTTCATTTTGTTCACTACCACATGCTATGAGTTGGTGACCCATTTGGGAGAAGTGCAACATTATCCATCTCTCCCTGGGCGAAACATGAAGCCCACATTTAAGGGGATAGGGGTGAATAGAGCCCAATGAATTTTAAAAGTAAGATCTTGTAATGGAAATGCAAATTTAAAGATCTTCCCTGCTCCTAGCTTAAGTGCACCTGGAGCCTGTGGTGGGAGGCTTGTTTTTCAGGAAAGCCCACACCTTGATACTTTGTGATTGGGCAATGGGTCCAGAAGGTTGTTACATTCTCTGAGCCAGGAGAAGGCTATATAAACCCTTAGGAGAGGCTTTGCTTTGGGGCTCACTTTGAGATGTGTTGTGTGATTTGACCAGATGAGACTCTGGGAAGCCGTTGTTGAGAGCCCCCCAGCTTTGAAAACCCAGATGTTGATGCTTCCCTCTCTGGTAACTGTGATTTGGTATTGATACATGTAATGTTGGGACAGTTTGGAAGCCTGTCTGATCTGTAAGTTCTGTAACTCTGAAGTTCGGGGTGCTGACCTTTTTCCCCTGAGCTAGGTAATGTATGTTTGTTTGATTAAAGTAAGCTTGTTAACCCATTTTGAGTTGCTTTCCTTTTGAAAAGCAGATCTAAGAACCTGTGTTGGCAGCTACCCTGGGGATATTGGGGTGCTTGCTGCTACAGATCTATACTCAAACTTTACAAGCTGCTTTCCACTAAGTTTCAATCAGTTCATTACATTCCTGTTCAGTTCCAATTTTTGTATAATGGCCTGCTTATATTGCTTAATCTGGATCTCATTCCATTCCCCAACAAACCCTCCTCACTCCACCACTGCCACATTTGTGTTTGCTCAAATAAGGCCTCATGGAAAAGTACAAATAAAGAAAATTTGAAAATTTAACAAACCCCCAAAGTGTTCATGAATTAAAATCCTGCCAGAGCTATTTATAAAATGTGGATCTGTATCCAAAAGTATTTACTATTTGCTCCATGGATTGTCAAATCTGGTACAGGCCAAACATACTTGGTAGCTCCATGAGACCAAGCCACATGCTTTCGAAATCTTTTGCCCAGCTACATCGATAAGAAAAAGCCTCTCTCACTGTGTGCTCATAAATCTGGCATAAATGGTTCTCCCTCAATCAGGAGACCTTAAGAGTCTTTCAGAAAAGAAGTCATTTTCTGCTTGTATCTCTGTGCTACCTGCTGGCAAGCACATAAATATTAGTATGAAGGCAGAAATTTCAGAAGAATATTCAATTTCCAGCTAGGCAGTGAAACTGGTATAGGGTAGGGAGTCAAGAATTGTGAATTCTGAGGGTTCCCATGACTGGGATAGGAAGGTTGGGAGGAAAAATGAATAAATTAACACAAGGCACTTTGAAATACAAAGTGATATCTAAAGGTCAGATAATCCCAATCATTTAGTGATGCTCAAGCCCCATAGAATCAGAACAAGTAGAAAAAAAAATGCAGGGTACAATGGCATCATTGGGACCAGCCAGCCTGTGGAGGGATTTCGGTGTCCTCACTCCCCATGTTCTGGTGACCCATTCAGATGGCAGAAGCACCATGCCATCCATCTGTACCTCTTTGAAACCAGAATCCCACATTCAAGCATCCCTTTTAAATGGTAGATACAAGAGCCAACTCTTGCTGCTATCACAAGGTCTCACAAGGCTTTTAATCATCAAGAACTGATAGCTACTGTTCTCCGTTTGGATGAATACCAATTAGAGAGATGGGACAACCTGAGGAATGGAGAAGAGAAAGCAGTGGGGAACTGGCTTTGTTGTTTTGGGGAGGGGGTTGCCAAAAATAAAAAATTACCTAGGGCACCAGTGCCCTTCAGGCCAACCCTGAGGGGAGGCTAATGAGATGGTAGAAGAGATCCACAAAGGATAGGGTAGGGAGTGCCACAAAGATGTTATTTATTAATAGAGTTTCTTTTTATAGATGGTAATTGCAAAATCTTAATTTTTTTTTAAAAGAGTTTTACTGAATCAGGCAGCTTCTCTCTAAATATTATAATTCTGTTTACATTTTCTCTTAGCCAGTCTCCCTGAGAGAGGCTGCATGAAGCTCTAGTTGAGCTTAGTTGGGAAGGGTTTGGCAACAGAAGACTTAACCCAATGCAAAAAAGATGAGCCTATTGGGAATTTTTAGAAAAATGGAGTGATCTGCATTTCCAAGTTAAAAAAAAAAAACAAAGCCTCTATTATAACCCTCCCTAAACTTGAAAAAGTACCTTAAAATTGACAGGAGTCTTATAAAAGGGTGGGGTTCAAAGTACAATCTGCCTTGCTCCAGTAAATCTCACTCCCCTCAGATGGTGGAATACAGATCATGGTTCAATCTAAACCCTCAGTTTCTACCTGCATTCTGCTTGATCTTTTGCCCATGATTAGAATCCTCTCAGATCCAGGATAATAGAATCTTAAGAGTATAAGGGACCTCAGAGGCCTTGACATATACTGACCAAAAATCTCTTTTACAAAATCCCTCACAATGAGCATCTAACTTCACTTGAAGAACTCCATTGATGAGGAATCTGCTCCTTTCCAAGTTAGAGCTTTTCATGTTTGGGTAACACTGATTGTCAGGAAGGTTTTTGTCACACTGAGCCAAAATCTGCCTCCTGACTTCTAACTTGCTCCTCGGGCTGTCTTCTGGGGCCAGACAGAACAAAGCTAATGCTTCCTTCACATGATAGCCCTTCAAAGACTAGAACAACCATCATATTCCCTTTACCTTTTCCTTTTCTCCAAGCTCAATGTTCCTGGTTCCTTCAATGGATTTTTGTATGTCATGTACTCAAGGCCCTTCACCCTTCTGGCCATGCTCATATAATGTAGAATAGACAAAATGGGAGGCATTCTTTAACAAAAACAGGTACAAATAAAAGTTGTTCACTTTCACTATTCTTATTCAACAAAGAAACAGACATGACTACGCAGCACTAAGGAGAAGGGAATAAGAATCTTCCATAGCACCTACTATGTGTTAGATTCTGTGCTAAGTGATTTTACAAATATTATCTCATTTGATCCTCACAACAACCCTGACGAGTAGGTATTATTATCATCCTCATTTTACAGTTGAGAAAACTGAGGCAAATAGAAATTAAGTGACTTTCCCAGAGTCACACAGCTAGTAAATAAATGTCTTATGTCACATTTGAATAGTCTTCCTGATTCCAGTCCCAGAGTTCTGTTCACTGAGCCACTTAGCTTCCCCAATAAAAAGAAAATGAAAGGAAAAGCATTGACAATGAAGATATTGAAATAGTATTGTAGTACTATTTTTAAGGTAGCTAGTTGGTACAGTGGATCAAGTTCCAGGTGTGGAGTCAGAAAGACTCATCTTCCTGAGTTCACATGTGTCATCAGACACCTACTAGCTGGGTCTCTCTGAGCAAATCACTTAACCTTGTTTGCCTCAGTTTCCTCCTCTGTAAAATAAGCTGGAATAGGGAATGACAAATCACTCCAATATCTTTGCCAAGAAAATCCCAAATGGGGTCATGAAGAGTTGCCATGACTGAATAACAGTAGTATTTGTAGATGCCATGAGTGAATATCTAGAAAACCCAAGACAATCAAGAACAACAAAACAAACGAGTCAAAATAATAAATGGCTTGAGTGAAGTAACCAAATTCAACCTCAGCACCTTTGGAAACATCCAATGCCCAGATTATCCATTATTGACTAGCAGGCCAGAAGTTAGAGAGAGAACCAATGACAGACCAAGTAGCAAAAGAGAAAAACACAGGAGTTTTTCCAGTATTGTTTTTAGAGCTATCTTCTACTGTCCCAAAGTGCTGACAACACAGCATGGAACTGCTTGGAAAACTTGATTAGGTCCCACAGTGCTGGAGTAGATGGAGTTTCAAGAGGCTAGGAAATTGTAACCACTGGAAATAGCATGAAAAATGGTTCACGTGAGAGGAGGGAAAAAAATTAAACTGAAATAACTAAGAAATATATTAACTAAAATTATGTTTGATTTGCTGTTGAGATTTCTCCCCCTTTTGATGCTCAAGAGAGTGCCTCCATGGGGACTTGAAAAGCCTTCATACCCTCTTCTGAATTGATAGCTTCCCTGGGGCTGAGAGAAATAGTTCAGAAGTGGGATGAGCCACAGAGATCCTTTAATTAGAGGAGAGGCCCTAACGTTAAGGCTGAGAGCGGACAGGCCTGAAAGAAATAAGGAAAAAAAGATCCTCTAGCTGTAGGAGCTTGTCCTTAGTTCTTGTAACATACACTTAAGCATACAATTTAAAGCTAAATGGGGGCGACGGCCAGAGGTAGCTTCAGTTGGTTAACATCCCCCAAGAAGTAGTACCTCCAGAGATCTTGGATGAAAATAGGGAGTTGAAAAACTTAGCTTTGTAGAAATTTCTTCTGGATTTGAGCTGGTTGGTGCAATGTTTACTCAAATGATTTATGGACTTGAGATTATGGAAGTCATAGCAACACAGAAATTGCCAAGTGAAAATAAAACCAAGCCCTGTGTGCTCGTATTGAACATAATCAAGGAGGCAGCTGACAAACAAGCCTCCTTTTTTTTCTTTCTTTCTTTGGTCTATTGAGGCTGTCGAAAGTACAAAGCAGATCTTAGCCTTTTGAAAATCTTCGAAGAGTGTTTGACACTCCAATAACGGGACTGATTAATTTGACTTTGCCAAATAATTCAATCATTTTGTACTTTTCTGTACATAGTGGAATGGACCCCGTGGAGTTTAGTTCTTCTTTTTGAAGATCATTAATGGGTACACGACCTTGGGGACAGATATGATTTGCAGCCTGCTCTGGTGTCAGGCAGAAAGGGAAATTGTATTCCTCCCTTTTCAGTTTTGGGGGTGGGATGGGGAGGACAGCATTGGCTATTGAGGACATGGTGAAGAAGGGAGGAGGAAGACTTCCTAGTTGGCCACATAAATAAAGGACAATGTCACATTGCAAAAGTTGCCCTTTGTAGAAAATCTACCAGATCAAAACCGATCAAAGCTAGACAAATGAAGAAGGAAAGCAAAGTCATGTTTGTAGGAAAGAAACTGGAAGAAGAATGGAAAACTTCATCTGCTTGGGCTGCCAAATTGCAGCAGATTGTGAGATCAGGGGAGACATATGTCAGGATTGGGGAGAAAAGCAATTCATCCTAACAGCAATTCAGGTGCAGAAAGATCAGTCTAAGGAACTAAATTGAAAATGTACAACATCAATATGTTGTCAACAGTTCTGTAGAGAGCTGAGTGAAGGCAGCTCTTCTGAAGAAAGGAGAGGAGACTCAAGGCTCTTGACATGTGGTGGTATTTGTGAAGAATACTTGGGGGTTGCCAAAATGTTGTGAAACTTTGGGGGGATTAACTGCACTCTTGGCTTGACTGACAGGTGGGGTTATAGATAAATAAAGCCAAGGTGTCACTCTAAGGAGAACTGGAGTTGTGTGTTTTTGCTGGTCAGTCTTAATGTTTTCTTAACATCTCTTTGAAAGAGGAACTTGTCATGGTAGATGGTCCAATATTGAAACATTCACCATAAATGGGAAATTTGGATTCTTTTAAATGTTATAATGTTGGACATATTGGATTGTTGGTGGCTATTTCAATTGCTCTAGATATGTGGTATTGTCTTCAGGTGACTGATAGTTCTTATTTTTGGTTGTTTGGGCTAGACTGTCCTCCAGATGGTGTTATAAGGGGAGAAGTGACATTACCTTCGTCTAATTCTCACTGCAACAGAATGTAGTGGGATTTCTTCTTTTTTTTTCCCTTCTTTTCTCTTTTCTTTTCTCTTTTTTTCAAAACCACTACTGAATCTATGGAATCCAGCCAAATCCCTGGAAACAATCCAGACCTACACATTTCTCGCGCCCATTACAACTAAAACAGTAGTAGCAAAGCTGAAATAGCTCTATTTACAAAAAACATCCCATAACAACCCCTCTTTCCCCCAACAATTTTAAATTATGAACTAACACATCAAAACAATATTAGGGACATGTTTAATTCACTTATGTATTTTGAGGGTGGGGAATAGAAAGAACACCTTTTATGCTGAGATCTGTTTGAAGGGAGCTGACTTCACACATTGAATAGAGATCTCAGCCCATAATCTTGGGTTCCTTAGCACACAGCTCCAGTTTAGCTTCTAATTTACTCTCGGGTGACTTAATGGTATTGCTTAATTATAACAGTTGCAAGCTCCATCGTCTAAAATATATCACAGGCAGCCAAACATCTGCAGGGTTTTGTAGCAGGGAGGGTGCCAAATGAAATGCTCATTTTTTGTATTATTTTGCTTTTATTAGTTTTTAATACATATATGTAATAAACAAGACGAGCAAGACAACACTTAAATATGTACCAGTGGTAATCAAACGTAAGATATTAAGTTGCAAAAATGCCCATTCTACGGAAAGGAATATGCTCCTCGGGAGATCTGGTTTGCGACATGGGACGTTTTAAAATAACATTAACTTTTCAGTGACAGAATAGCAGGAGAAGGACTTTTCAACACGGCAAGTACACACCATTGGTAGCAAGGCCCTGCAGAAGTGCCCTGAATGGGCTGAAAAGAATTTGGTTCTTCATCAAGGATAAGATACAACTGCTGAGTAATTAAAGGGCTTGAGAGCTGTACCTTTCTTGCTAGATTATAAGCATTTGGAACATCATCAAGAAACAATCAAATTAAAAATTAAAAGATCTTGGCACTAGTGTGTCTTAGTTTATACCTGAGAAGTTAATAGCTAAGAAAGTTCCCTGATATATCTATTTCTTTTTGTATGAAAAACAAAAATGTATATCTACATACATGTATACATCAAGTCGTCTAATTTCTCAATTCCTAGGCAGTTCTATCTGACTATGAATTATAGAACTGGTGTGTAGTACTGCATTGATACAAGGAATTTGCTATACCCATGAAATTATAGGTGCAGTCCAAATATGTGTACATATATGTACATGTATATTTATGTGTATATCTCCATTCCCAGAGATGAAATTTCTATTTAATTTGGCAATATAAATAATGTCTTTTTTTATGTGCTCAAAAGTTTCTGAAAAAAAAAATTCCTTTTGAATTTGAATGTTGAAACTTTCCGTCTTTCCCATCAGACCAGAAATGTGTTAATTTTATTTTAAAACTGGTTTTGATTACTTTTATATTGTCATGGAAGGAATATACATATATATATGCATACATACAAATGTACAATATATATTTCCACCATTTTTAAAAAATGGAAGACTGATTTTTATTATTGGCACCTTAAAAACAGGTTAAAAAACAAAAGTTAAAACTTCATAGATGACTCATTTTCTAAACTGTAAAAATTTGAAAAGAAAGAAAAGAAAAAGTACAAAATATAAAAAAAATAGCCAATTAAAAAAATCACTTCTGAGTATACTCAGTAGGGATCTGGTAAAAATTAAGCAGAGGCTAATGAAGCTCCAAGCCCCCACATAATAGCACAGAGGGAGGAAGAGCTGGATATTGCCTGCTATGAGGCAAACTGCTTAAGGAAGATTGTGAAAGTCTCACTGAAACCAACTTAGCAAAATCCTCCCTCCCTAGCCACCTTTATGAAGATCATGTCTAATCAGACAATATTGCTATTGCTGAGGTGTTATAAGGTATGACTCTGGAGTTTCCTTCACTTAGTCACCTCCCTGGGCTGTCAAGTGAGCCACATGGATGGATGTTATTAAATATTCTGGGACCCTCATCCAGGTAAATGCTAGTGATTCTGTACCTGATGCTTTTTACCTGTGTGTCCCTGGGAAAATCACTTAATTTACCTGGGCCTTAGTTCCTTATCTTTAAAAGGAGGGCGCTACTGAATTAGATGGCCTCCGGTGTCTCTTTTGGTTCTAGAGCAATGATCTCATACAGAGGGTAAATTAGAAGCCTTTTCCTCTTTTTTCATAGATGACTCTTTTTTTTTTTTTCTTTGTAGCAAGGGCAACAGGACTAATTCTCTGTAAACCCTTCATATTTTAGGGTATTTCTTACAGGCAGCCTCACACTGCCTCCCCAGTCCCCAGAACACTTTCTTCACCTTTCTATTCTTCCTTAACAAAACTTTAACTAGCTTGTGTTCCATTCTCACAGGGCCTTGGCTAAGTGAGTGAAGTGTTAACCTTCAATAGATAAATTCATTTTGGAAGGTGTGAATAGTTGATTGCTCAAAGTGATGTTTTCCCCTCGCAAATCAACTTCTGACTTTCCAGATTTTGCCATCTTGCTACCATCTCATGCCAGAACATCCCTTTGCCAGGTTGGCCCCCTTCTCTCATTGGAGATTTCCTCCCAGGGCCTCCATTTTGGGGAGGAGCAGACTATAACACTCAGTGACAGTACAGCTACCAACCCCACTTTCATTTTTCAGCTGTCTTTTGTATATGGTCTCCCCTGATTAGAATGTAAATTACTTAAGAGGAAGTCCCTCCCCTTCAGTAATTTACTTAAAAAAATGAGAGACTGTAATTATTATTACTCTTTTGCCTGATTTGTGTAACATAGTACCTGGTACACAGGACCCACTCAATAATTGCTTGCTATCTTGCCTTGCCTAGATTCTTTAATGAATATTTGCATTTTGAAGGGTAATTCTGGAGGTATAAATCCATATTTCAAAGAAAGACTCCATAGCTGTGGGAATTTGAGGTGGTATTACTAGCTGCAGTAAGATGTTTTGGGGGCAGTGGGACTTTTTTTGCTGTCATCCCCTACAAATATAAGCAGATATTGTTTCATCTTTATCTCTGTATCCCCTGGCACACTGTAGGCACTTAATACCTGCCTATTAATTGACTGATGGATAAATGGCTACTTATTCTGCTTACATCTAGGCCAGCCATGTGTGACATTTGGTGAAGCCTACGTTTCATGTCGCAAATCATGGTGAAAATGAGAACAGATATGTTTATCTTTAAGTAGTTGCACCTAACTTCCTATGAAATCATTGAAGGGAGTCATTACTCATCAAATGTTTAACTAATGTGTCTATCACTGTGCTAGAAGCAGCTGAGGAATTACTCTGCTCCAACTAGCTCCTTCCCTCTGTTCCTCGAATTTCTCTTATTTCCCTTGAAGAATTATGGAGGGAGTGTGGGGAGGAAGGCGGCAGAAAGCAGAGAAGAAGACATTGAACTGCAAGGAGCCTTGGCCTTGGCCACAAACCAGCTTAACAACAAAAACAATAATGATGATTGTTATTGTTAGCATATATTGTTGTTATCAGTTATATTAATTATTGTTATTATGTTAATAAAGTAGCAATAATAATAAAAATAATAACAATATTGCTTCTTAAAGCAGTAGTTCCTTTATAAGTCTTTGCACTTTATGCAGCATTTTCCTCATGGCGTTGTGAATAAAGTAGATATTATGAGTGTTATTATCCGTATTTGTGGTTGAGGAAATTGAGACTCCAGAAAGGGAATATATCTTATCCAGGGTCACACAGCTAGTAAGCACTCCAACAACAATCAGAATTTGAATCCGGGTCTTCTGACTCCAAATAAAGTGCTCTCTCTGCTACGTCATGCTGCCTGTCCAAAGAATGCTCTTTAGCAAGTCATTTACTAGTTTGGGTTTCAATTTCCTTATCTGTGAATTAAGGGGTTTAGAATAGTTGATTCCTAAGATCCTTTTCTTGATCTTAAACTCTGTACAAGTGCTAGCAGGGTTGGGTGGAAGGGGAGGGATTTGTTGGTTTTTTTTTTTTTTTTGGAGGGCAATTGGGCTTAAGTAACTTGCCCAAGGTCACACGGCTAGGTTTTTGTTTGTGTGTGCATTAAGTGTCTGAGGTTGGATCCGAACTCAGGTCCTTCAGGGCCAACGTTCTACTCACTTCGCCACCTAGCCACCCCAAGGAAGGTGAGGGATTTGGATGTATAAAAATGCCATAATGAGGTTAGCTTACCCCTTTTTTTTTTACAAAAGATGAAAGAGGAATAGAAAGAATTATGTATGTAGTTTCCCTTAAAAACAGAATGGAGAAATATGTATATGTAAAATAAGGAGAGAAGAAAAAACGTGAAGGACCATCACTTCCATTAAAAAGTGGTGTTAAAGAAGGACCAGTTGTTTACTCAAGCTGGGTGTCATGAACTGGGATGTTTAAATTTTTGAAGGGCCATCAGGGATATGGGGAAACTTCCTGACTAATCTTCAATTTTGTAGGCTGAAAACTTTGGTTTTTTCAGTCCACTAAGAGGACACCAAATTCATAGGACTGGTGGATAAACTTTACTGCCATTACATGTACTTAATAGTATTGACTATCTGCAGGGCACTCTCTCTTTAGGTAAAACCATTCAGGAGAACAAATTGTAATATAATCAGATGGTTTCTGGATGAGTAGAGAATCAGAGCAAATAGAGTTGGATGTTCGCATGGAAAATTTCCATAAAGCCAGAGTAGCTTAATGAATTGTTTCTCCTCCCTGTAGAGACTTCTGTATAAAGAACTGGGATCTGCTGATAGAGTACCTGGCTCTTGGAAGGGATAAGGAGAGGGACTGGATCCACTAGAGTAGGGAGCTCCTGTATGAGGGAATCCTCCTTACTAATGCAAATGGGTACATTTTCTGCAACTGTCTTTAGAGATCTGTCTAGAGCTACAATTCCCAAACTATGCACCTGAGGGTCACTTAAACAAACTCTTAGGGGTGTTGGATATTTAAAATAATTTAATTAAATAATTAATAATTAAAATAATTTTTAAAAATTCAAAATTTTCTGAGGGAAACAACACAACTCAACATTTAAAATTTTCTCTTTTGTGATTTTATATATTTTTGATGTTGGGTTTTCAGTAGTTGTATTTTAAAACCCCCAACAACAACTAAACCAGGTACTGAGTGAAAATCAAAGTGGAGCAGTGTCTTAGTGGTGGTGTCTAAGGTTTGAGAGGTTGTGCTGTACCCCATAGATGCACACATCTCATTAGTAAGTAATTGTGGTTATTTAAGTTGTTATGGCAGGCAGAAAAGAAATGGCTGTGGTAAAATCAAACAAACAATAGCATTGTTGCTGTTCTTAAAGTATTGGGAATCATCAGCCTAATCAATGGCAAATGCCTATTTATGTTCTGAAAGAATCTTTGATCAAGGCAGGTTAAGAAAAACAATATTGGAAAATCACAGCTTTGATTTTTTATTAAGTTCTTTTGGCTTAAAAATTTCCAGGCAAGCCCCAAATAATTTTTTAAAAAGTTTAAGCTAGGTCACTTTAGCCATTTTTGAGTTATGTGAGGGTGAAAAAAAATACACTCTTTCCTCTCTAAAAAAAGTACTCTGACCTTTTTGTGCTTATATAACTCAAATAGCTGAAGCCATAAACTTCAAACTGAATGTGAGTAGAGTCCTCATTGAGAAAGGAAAATGATGCCAAATTAGAAGAAAAATGGTTTAATATATTTTTTTAAATGTGAAGATTAAAAATTATAAGTCAGTTTCCAGTCAATGGAATATCCCCTGAACTTTTAAAGCTACTTCAGGCAAGGCACAAATGAAGGTCTTTGAATCTAGTTTTTGACTTTTTTGTTTTCTCTTGATACTTTTTTTCAAGGAAAAAATGAAATGCAAATATGTATGTTAATGTAATGTCCAGAGCAGAAAATGAAACAGGCAAAAGACTTTAAATCCTGTTTATGTTTCTAAATAGAATTCTTAAGGTGGCCCCATTATTCATATTATATGTAGTGAGTACCTTTCCTTTCTTTATTGGGGTGCTTGATGCAGGGATTTGGAGGAGAACATCTTACCTTGTTGGTCTAGAATGGGATAAACAGGGACAAATTTTTGGGAGATCATGTTATGAAAACTTCTAACCAATTTGGAATTTTAAAGTGCACAGAACAGTTGAGAAGGCCTACGTTCTTTTCTCAGCTAAACCAATGACTTTTACTTGTGGCACTAGGAGAGAGAACCTCTCTGAATCTCAGATTCTTCATCTATAAAATAGGGATAATTATGTTGATATAGAGTAGTGTCTGGTCCTTCTAAGTGAGTCATCTCACTCAACATTCAATCAATTAAGCAAGAAAGTAAACATTTACTAAGTAGATACAATGTGTTTGGCTCTGTTCCTGTGTTATAGTTATAGAACCAAAAATGAAATAGTCTCAGTCCTCAAGGAAAATACATTCTATGGGGAAGGAGACAGCATGTACAAAATGAACATGCATAAGAATATATAAAATAGATACAAGGCAATTTAGGTAAGAGGTACTAGTAGCTAGGAGAGCAATCAGAAAAAGCCCCATGTAGAAACTGGTGCTTGAGCCAGGAAGCTAGGAATTCTAATGTTAGAAAGCACATTTGGAGGGAGGTACAAGAATTCTTACATGCTACTATGTACTGCTTGCTAAAGCTTTATTCCAATGTCCCAAATGCTATTGGGCAGAGCCAGTCAAAGCTCTGCTCTAAACATACCTAATGTAACCCATGTCTTAAGCCTGGAGTATTTGCATAAGAAAAATGATTCAATTTGTGTGCCTGGTTAAGGGATGGAATTAGTACAAGACTTTGTGAAGGAGAGACATTCTTTTTTATTGCTTAAAGAGAGTACACTGGAGGTTCTAGACTTTCTTCAGGAAGAGAATTCTGGGAGAGATAGAAAATAGTTTGCAAGGCAGGCATTTAGGGAAAAGCCAGATCTTTAACATGTCACTGACTTCCAGATTGCCTTCTCAGAGACTTTGGGATATTTCTCTTTGGGTGAGTGAGTCCTCTCTCTCGGTTGAGCTGAGATATCTTGTTCCCAATGGGAGAATTTGTATACTTTGTGTATTGTTTGGAATATTCTAATCTGTATAATTTCCTCTGATTTCTGCTTTCTGTCTCCTTGGATAAATGAGTTTACTTGCAAATCATTATTTGTGATGGGAAGTGGTCAAGTTTTTAAATATTTTTAGAATATTTCTCTTCTTTAAGAGATAACAACCAGGAAAGATTACAAGAATCTAAAGTAAACAAATCATTTTCCTAGATTAATGATATTTTTTGGAGGTGGTAGACATAATTTTAGTCCAGTACCCCGTCTCTGAGAACCTCATGGCTCCTTCTCTTCCTCTGTTCCAGGCAGGAATCATTATCTTCCTTGGAGAGGGGTAGCCAAGAATTCTGAGATATCTATCAAAGTCTCCCTATGAGAAGCATTTAGGCAACTCATGGGAATGTTACAGAAACAACACGGAGAATGCATACCTTGCATTGTGATAAATGATCGTATATATTGCTCTAAATACTTTCTTCTGCTTTTTTCACCTTTAAGGTATCTTCTGAGTTATCCCACATTTAGAGCCAGCGTGGTATAGAGTAGATAACATGATGAAATCGATCTCAGGAAGATGTAGGTTCACACGCTGTTTCTACTCCTTACTAGCGACGTGAACGTGAGGAACTCATTTCATCTCTCAGCCTTGGTTTCCTCATCTCTTAAATTAGGGATAATTGTACTCACCTCAGAGGTGTGAGGTTCAAATGAGATTATGCAAGTAAAGCAATTGGCAAACCATAAAAAACTATATAAAATAAATGACAACTCTATAGAATGTTGGGAAATGTAGACATTAGATACCTGACCTTGTGTAGTTAGATGTTTCTGAATATTTCCTGCTGGAAACAGAAATTGGATGGACAACTTTTGTACAGAGATTCATTGGAAGTTAGTCTAGTGTGGCTTCTCTCCCTTAACGTGTTACTTTTTGGGTCTCTTACAAATATCTTTAGGAGAAAGGCTCTATGGAATTACATCAAATAAAAACCTCACCCCATAGATTTTAAAAAGCATGGATTATTTGCCACAGGAAATTTGGCAGTGTTATTGTTGCTATAGAAACCAATAACTACTAAATTTCCTGACTCATACATGTTTAATTTTTCAGTCCTAATATAATACAGTAGAGGCATTTTCAGAGATACTGCTAAGTATCTATCTCTGGATTCCTAAATTCCTAAACTATTGTTTTCTATCTAAGAATTTTCACAACAGAATTAGTTGTGTTCAGTGCATGTCAAAGGATAGCTCCCATTCATATTATACTTTAAAGTTTGTCAGGTACTTCCATACATTCTCCTCATTTCATCCTCCAATGAACCTGTAAAGTAGGCACTATTATTATTCTCATTTTAAAGATAAGGAAATTGAGTGAGAAAAGTGAAGTAACTTGCCTAGGGTCACACAGCTAGTAAATGTCTGAGGGAGTATTTGAATTCAAGTCTTCCTAACTATAATTCCAGTGCTCTTTTCCTTGGTTCTACATATGCTATGGGCTAACTACGTGGCACAGTGGATAGAGCACTGGGCCTGGAGTCAGGAGGGCCTGAATTCAAATCCTGGCTTAAACATTTATTAACTGTGTGACCCTGGACAAATCACTTAACCACTGTTTGCCTCAGTTTCCTCAGATGTAAAATGGGGACTCTGAAGAAGGAAATGGCAAACCATTCCAGTATCTTTGCTAAGAAAATCCTATAAAGGGGGCAGCTAGGTGGCTCAGTGAATAGAGCACCAGTCCTGGAGTCAGGAGGACCTGAGTTCAAAGTTGACCTCAAACACTTTACATAAAACTAGCTGTGTGGCCTTGGGCAAGTCACTTAGCCCCAATTGCCCTACCTTCCCCTCTCAAAAAAAAAAAAAGAACACTACAAAAATTGGGTCATGAAGAGTTGGATATGACTAATATGACTTAACAATAAAAACAACTGGAGGTACAAACATAAAAAACCAATCCTAGGCTTCAAGTAGTTTGCAGTTGAATTGGGGGGAGTATGTAACTACATGTCTCTCTCTATAGGCCTTTGTGATAGAATTAGAGGACAAACTGCTCTAAAAAAATTCAAGAAATCATGTTCATGGAATCAAGGAAGACTCCATGGAGGCTGTGGCTCCTGAAGCAGACCTTGAAGGGAGGTAAAGATTTGAATTGGTGAAAATGAGAAGAGAATACATCTTCATCATGGAGGATGGATTGTGCAAGTGCATGGAAATGAGAAGGACCAGGATGAGATCAGGAAGCAACCAGCATGTCAGTTTGGCTAGGTTAAGGTGAGTAATATGGGCTAATCTGTTAAGGAGAGTACTATGAAATAAAGCTGGAAAGGCACTGATGGAGACTGTGGGAGGTCTTAAATTCCTGACTCAGAAGTTTGCATTTAACTCTGTAGGAAATAAGGAACTCTTGAGAGTTTTTGAAGAGAGGAGTGACACAGTCAGATCTATGCATTCGGAAGATTACTTGGATGACTGTATGCTTCTGTGAAGAGAGACTTGAGAGTTGGATGGTGGTTACCTCAATAGAAGCAATTGTAATTGGGAGTAATTGTGTAGGATAATTGAGAGTGGGTAAGATGATGGGGTCAGTTTGGAATACATTGAGTTTGAGAGGCTGGGGTGAAGTCCGTGTGAAGAGAAATATCTAGAAAATTCCTTCTCACCTGGAATTAGAAGCTGCCTTATAGATATCATAAGGCTTCTGATCTTTATTTCCTTGAGTGCCCAGACTTCCTGTGGTTACATATGACCTCCCAAAGACAATGCTTTAGAGAATCTTTTCCAAATCAAGTTTTGATACTTGGAACTCTCTCCAAAGTGCCCTGAATTGTTTGGGAGATCAAAATACTCTCTCTTTTGCCTCAATAAATAAAAGCAAAAAAAGATGAATCTATTTGGGAATCACATCTCTCCTTGAAGAGTAGATTTTTAGTACAGAGCTGGGGAGGGGGCTGTTTGAATTACACAAATACCATTATTGTTAGGATAAGATATGAGGATAAAACTCTTTCCCACTGAGATAAAAATTTACCCCCTAGGATATAATAAGTTGATTCTTTCCTCAATGTGTTTTTTAAAAAGGCAAAAAGAAATTATAATAAATAAGTAAATAAATAAGCATAAATAGCTTGTGACATTCAGGCCCCAAATGACCTTTTACTTTGGCAAAAACTGTCAACTAGACATAAGAAGCCCGTTTGTGCTGGCACCTCCACTACTGGTCTTGCTGCCTCCACTACCATCAATTCCTTCTCTCCAAAGATTTTCTCTGGAGCAGGAAACAGTTATTATAAGAAATATTGGACAACTACGTTGTGGAAGCAATTGTAGATTTCTTCATGGGAAAAAAAATGTGACTCAACACTTAAAATGCTGTCCTAGTGCTTTTTAAAACAACATTACATATGCACAACTTTCTTGTAGATCTATCTTTCTTTTGGAATAAAGAAGTTATTAGAATTGTTTTAATTAGGACAAAACACTCCAGTGCTTCCCCCTAGAAAACTCAATGCACAAAAAACTTTACTATTCCTTGTTACTAACTGCTGTGGGCGTCTGAATTATTTTCATGGTGACTCTTACTTTTGCCACATTTGGAAAAGATGGAGGTTTCATATGCCACTTATTTATATCTCTTCATTCAATGTCATCTGAAATTTTCTTGCTGAATCAACTTTTAAAACTCTCAGCTTTCATTTCATCAACCTCACCTCCGCTGGTGATCTGTCAGGCCCAGGGATTGAGATTTTTCATTGCCCCAACACACACTTCAGAGATGTTTCAAAATTCACACTTCATAATTAAAATATACATTTTCTGTTCAGCGACTGAGCCATGAAACAGATTCACATGGGACAGGGAAGTGGTAGGATAGAACAGAAAAAAACTACAACACAGAAGCAGTGATTCCTGGGGATTTAACTTTCTTCAAACACGTTTCTCAGAGCTTGGGAAAAACTCATTTTTGTGCTCGTGGTATTATTTCTTTGTTCTACTCTGTCACTTCCTCATCCCACATGGTTCTGTTTCATGCCTCAGTCACCAAGTAAGAAAATGTAGATTTTTGGTTCAGTTTTTACCTTTAAAGTATATCTTTGAAGTAAATATTAGTACCAAAAATGTTTGTGTTGTGGGTGTCAGCTAGAAGCAGGGTTGGCCTATAAGGGGATTTCACACTCAGAATAATCTGGTTGTTGGGAGATCATGTTCTTTAGAGAAGTGTTTTCACTCCCCTTCTCCTTGAACTGGAGAATATATAACTAGGACTTTCTTAAGGCTGGTGAAACATTGCCATGTAGTCATAGAATCATTTAATCTCAGAGTTGGAAGGAGGCACAGACTTCTCACCTGAAGCACAAGTTCTCTCCATATCCCCAGAAGCTGGCCATTTAATGTTGTTCGCCACCACCTTCTTGTTTTCTTTTCCTACCTTGGCTTCTATGACTGCATTTTCACAATTCTCCCTGACTTCTCCATCTCCTTTTCTACTTCTCATTGTCTTGATAGTCACTAAAATGTGGATGTCCTCCTCCAAGGTTCTGTCTTTGATCTTATCTTTCAATAAACATTCTCTCTCTCTCTCTGTCCCTCTGTCTCTCTGTCTCTCTGTCTCTCTGTCTCTCTGTCTCTCTGTCTCTCTGTCTCTCTCTCTCTCTCTCTCTCTCTCTCTGTCTCTGTCTCTCTGTCTCTGTCTCTCTCTCTTTTGTTCTCTCTCTCTCCTCTGACTTTCTTCTCTTTTCTGTGTCTCTCTGTCTATCTCTCTGTCTCTGTTTCTCTCTCTCTCCCCTCTGCCTCTTTTCTTTCTTCTGTCTCTCTTCTCTATCTCTCTGTGTCTCTTCTGTCTCTCTCCTCTCTCTTTCTCTACCTCTCTGTCTTTGTCTTTCTCTTTCTCTCCTTTCCCTTCCCCTTCCCCTTTCACCTACTTCCAGGACTTCCAGCATGGCTTCATCAAGAGCAGGTTATACCACATTAACCTCATTTCCTTTTTTGATAGGGTTTCTAAACTGGTGGATCAAGGGAATAATAATAATAATAATAATAATAATTAATAATAGCAGCAGTCAATATTTACATAGTACTTACTATGTGCTAGGCGCTTCACAAATATTATCTATCCTTGGATTATTTCAATAACCTGCTAGTAGATCTGCTTGCCATAAGTCTCTCCCTACTGCAATTCATCCTCCATTCAGCCACTAAAGTGATTTTCCTAAAACATAGGTCTGATCATACCACTCCACCCCTCTATTCAATGAACTCCAGTGACTCCCTGTAGTCTTTAGATCAAACATAAAATGCTCTGGCATTCAAAACCCTTCATAACCTAGCCCCCTCTTACCTTTCCAGTCTTTTACACCATACTCCCTGGCACATAGTAGGGACTTAAAAATGTTTATTGATGATGATAATTCTAGTAGAGAATAGTATAACATTAAATTGGTTCACTAAGAGATTGGTATGGGAGGGTGATGGCTTGAGAAAGAACTGAGTTGTAGAGAGGTTGGAGGTCATGGTGAAGATAAAGAACAGGGTTAGTGTTCATTAGGAACAGGCAATAATGAGAATGGCATAAACCTGGTATAACTGGATTTCAGAAAAGTATCTGACAAAATCTCTCATGAGATCCTTGTGGAAAAAAATAGAATTAGTATGGATATGGATGGTCTTCCTGATCACACCTTCACTTACTAAAGGCTCATAAACCCTTTTGAAGAACATGTTCTAGAATTTTGCCAGGAATCTATATTGAACTAATCTGCTTATGATTTGAAGGAAACACTCTCTACTCTTTTAAGATATTGAGACAACATTTGCCTACATCTTGTTCCTTTCTCTCTCTCTCCCTCCTTCATACAAATCATTGGCAAAAATTGTAAATACTACAGGACCAAGGATCCCTCAGGTGATCAGTAGGGAGTTCTCTCCATTAATGAGCAACTTATCTCATCCTGAACCCACCCACCAGTAAAATCCAACCTGCATCTCTTCCTCTATCTTTTAAAATACTTAGCTAAAATCTAGGTATACCATGCCTATAGCATTCCTCTGACATATCTATCTGATTGTTTTGTCCAAAAAGGAAATGAGGTTAATCTGACACGGACTGTTCTTGAACACAGAAATATTCATTGATATATTTTGTTTTGCACTAGTGCACACTTTCCAGTGAAGACCCAAACAAGCTCTCCTATTGAGTATCATTTCTGAAAAAGTTTAGCTATTGTTAACAAAAAGAAGGGACATTTTCTTTAACTTTGTCAATAGACATAGACCATTGTATTTAACAACAATTTTGCTGTCTCTCAATGTTGGCATAAATTGGTTTTTTTTGAAAAAATTATTTACTTATTTGTGTGTTACATTTTGAATTCCTAGTTGTTTGCTTGCCTTCCTCACAACTCCACATTAGAGAAGGCCAATATTTGATACAGATATGTATGTATATGTGTATATGTCTATATGTGTATATATGTATATGCATATGTGAATGTATATGTGTATATATGTGTATATATATGTACACACATATACGGAACCATAGAATACATACTGCCATATATCATTTCTTTCTCTGAAGGTGTATAGCATCTTCCTTCACAAGTCCTTGTAGCTGATTTGAATGGTCATATTACTCAGAAAAGCTTAGTCATTCAGTTACTCTTTGAACAATATTGCTGTTACTGTACACAACTTCCTCTTGCTTCTGCTCCTTTCACTCTGCATTATTTCATGGTCATGACCTGTTTTTGATGACCCCATTCTGGGTCTTATCATCAATTCCCTTTCTTAATGCTTACAAGTCATTCCTTTATAATTCAATCATGAATTTTGTTAGGAATTGAAGCCAATCTATAGTTTTCAAACACTACCTTTTGAAATACCAGGAAAACACTTTACCATATCTGGTCCTACAATACCTCTTCTATTCTCCATCATCTTTCAAGGACCACTGATGACAACTCAACAGTCTCATCTACTGTTGCTTTCAGTACCCTAGCATCTAGTTCATCTTGGTATGGTTACTTGAAATCAATGAGGGTTGAGGGTCTTCTCTTAACATTTCCTTACTTATCTTGGTTTTCAACTCCTTGTTGGCCATTTTTGTTCTGACCTTAGTCCAAAGATTACTTTCTATGGTAGAGAAAGCCAAGTCATCGGTGGTCCTTGAAAGATGATGGAGAAGGAAGGAAGAATTTGCTGAGTGCCTACTATGTACCGGGCTCTCTGCTAAGCATTTAAAAAAGATTACTCACTTGATCCTTACAACAATCCCATGAGGTCAGTGCTACTAAGATCCCCATTTTACTTAAGGGGATCATTTTTATTGTGATCAAGACTTTAATAACATTTTAATAACTATAAGGACTTTGTCCTTAATGTTTCATTTAGTACAATAAGTGAAAGTAGCCACTCTTGGAACTCTCATCAACATGTTTTTGAGCACCTTAAGGAAAGTGTCCCAGAGAGCATATAGGTTCTTTTGTTTGTTTTTCTTTTATTTTTGGAGGGCTATTTGGGGTTGAGTTATGTGGCTAGTTTTTGTGTTAAGTGTCTGAGGTCGGATTTGAACTCAGGTCCTCCTGATTCCAGGGCTGGTGCTCTATTCACTGTGCCACCTAGCCACCCCGAGCATATAGGTTCTTGATTAAGAAAGGGGCAAAGAGCCCAGAGTGGCTCTACCTGGTCATTTGTGGCTGTGTTAAAGTTGCAGACAAGATTCAACTTATCAACAACATGCTGGACAAAGTCAATGAGATGGCTATCAGTGGTAGGTGGGTTTTACTTTCCTTAAGGTGCTCAAAAACATGTTGATTGTTACTTGTCTGATGCAGAGAGAGCCAGAGTCATAAAAGACCCAAAGAATGGCCAACGTTGAGAATTGTGAAAACACCCGTCCTATAGTTTTCATCACTGTGAACCAATTCGATGAGAATTCTGAGTAGTTAAGCCGTCTAGGCCTTTACCACACCTGCTGGATAGATGAATTTGGACTATGACCCTGAAACCAACAAGAAATGTGCTTCAGCCATGTGTTGGCCCACATTGGGTCTATTGGGCTGTTTGGGTGGGAAAAGTTTACTCAGAGAATCAAAGACCTAATGACCAATGTGTGGAGGCCCCCACTGATGTCACACAGAAAGTGATTACTTTCACCTGTGCTAAATGAAACATTAAGGACAAAGTCCTGAGCCCTAGATGTGGGACTTAACCTCTGTCTGTTTACTCAACTATGGGTGATCATAAATAAAATGGTCCCCATAAGTAAAATGGGGATCTTAGTAGCACTGACGTCATGGGATTGTTGTGAAGATCAAATAAGGAATATTTGTAAAGTACATAGCAGAGAGCCTGGTACATAATAGGCACTCAGTAAATGCTTCCTTCTTTAACTTGGCATTAGGCAAAATTTCTTCCTCAAGTCTGAGCTGGGACCTTTGAAGCGGCTCAGTCTGCTGTGGACCCTGGGTTTACCTCCTGTCATGTACCACTTGAACTTGTTTAATTTGTCTTAACTGTCATTGAGGTCTGTAAGTAGTTTATGGTTTTCCTTGAGTAGGAAAAAAATTCGAGGAAAGTTAAAGTTGCCATTGGCCATGTTTTCTTTTGAAGTAGGTCATTCTGCTTAGCTTTGTAAGTATTTCAAAAGCTGTTTTTGTCATTACTCACAGTATGGAAACAAGATGAAAGACCAGTTTTTGGTGGAGGGGGAGGAAGTAAGGAAAGGTTGATGAACTGTTAAATAAATGTGTAAAAGTGTCAGCCCCAAAATAAAAATACAACAACAACAATAGAGTCCTCTATTTAACTGTAATAGTACTTTAGGGAATTAATTGTATCCTTATTTCCTTATGGAAATACCAGTGACTAGTAATGCTTTTAATGAAATGCTTATTTTTATAACTCCTCTGTGAAGCCTTCCCAGATTAACCTCACTTATTGCCAACCCCTCAACCCTTATGAATAGGTCTCTACATTACTACCACTACAATTAGTATTGTAGAGTACTGTGGTGTATATAGTAGTATTGTACTATAACAGTTAGTTATGTATAATGTAGAATCATAGAAACTTAAAGCTAGGAGGAACCATAGAGACCATCTAGTTACTTGTTTCCATTTTGCGTGCTCCTGTTTATGGGTCCATGCGTCCCAGGAGGTAACCAAAGTGTAGTGGAGGGATAATTGAACTTGGAGTCAGAATACTTGCTTCAAGTATTTGCTCTGCTACTAATTAGATGTGTGGCCAAGTCACCCTCACTTCTCAGTGCCTCTGCTTCCTCATCAGCAAAATGGAGATATTAATATTTCTATTATCTGCCCTTTAGGTGGGATGTTAGAAGGATCATGAGAGTGAAGACTCATGAAACTCTTTGTAACTATATAGGACCACATAAATGTAAAAGTTCCTTTGAGTCATAGTGCCCATCACAGTGCCTGGCACGTTCTAAGTGCTTGTTCATGATGGGTTGATTGATTGATGAAAGACCCTTGAAGGCAAGGGACTGGGCTTTCTCTTTCCATTCTATCTGCATGATATATAAGTCTCTGTACATCCACAACACTCAGCAAATACTGTTGATTGAGAAGAGAATAAGAGAGAAAGAATAAAGCATATCCTCATGCATTGGCCATAAACTCTCATGTCTGCTGTTGCTTCCTCTGTTACTCTTTTCTTTTTTATATAATATTTTATTTTTCTCCAAATTACATGTTAAAATATACTTTTTACATTTAAAAAAAGTCTTGAGTTCCAAATTCTATCCCTTTGTCCTACCCTCTCCTTCTCCCTCCCTGAGATGGTAAGCAATCATATAAAACATTTCCATATTAGTTATTTTGTATAAGAAGGTTCAAATTTTAAAGAAAGTGAAAAATTTCATGTTTCAGTCTGTATTCAGATCTCTATTATTCTTTTTTATTTTTCTTTTTGGAGGGGGGAAGGTAGGGCAATTGTGGTTAAGTGACTTGCCCAAGGTCACATGGCTAGTTTTGTGTTAATTGTCTGAGGCTGGATTTGAACTCAAGTCTTTCTGACTTAAGGGCTGGTGCTCTATTCACTGTGCCTCCTAGCCTACCCGATCTCTATTAATTTTTTTTGTTTTTTGTTTTTTTAAATAAGCAATTGGGGTTAAGTAACTTGCTCAAGGTTACACGGTCAGTCATTATTTTTTGTGTGGATGCTGATTTTCTGAGGCTGGGACCAATCCCGGGTCATCCCGACTCTGGGTCAGCCCTCTTACCCATCATACCACCTAGCTGCTCCAGTCTCTATTATTCTTGAAGGCAGTAGGCTATAATGGATAGAGCTCTTAACCTGGAGAAAGGAAAACTGAGTTTCAATATTGTCTCAGCCACTTATTAACTTCGGGGTAATGGGTGAGTCTCAGAGCTTTAGTTTCCCTGTTGTCTTTGTGATCCCAGTACCTGGCACATAGTAGGGGCTTAATAAATGCTTGTGGATTAATTGATCTATTAAAAATTGGGATAAAATACTTGCACACTTTACTTCACAGTGTAGTTATGAAAAAATATCTTTGCAAAACTTAAGGCACTGTGTAAATGTGAGTTTTTATTGTTCATTTATTAAGATGAGGAAGATGGAAGAAGCAGAGGTCCAGAGAAGTAAGAAAAGTGGCAGAGCAGTGGCTTGAAGCAAGTCTTCTGACTCCAAATTCATTTATAAAGTGTGCAGTAAAAGGCACTCCAGAATCCATAGGTAACCCCTCTCCCACCAAATCTCCGTGACAAAGGAGCTTACATTCATCATTATTATAATCAATTATTTGCCCAATCATCAGTGGGAAAAATCTGGAGACAAAAGGGGAAGATGCAAAAGATATAGTGAAGGGAGAATTAGTGTGATTTTGTGATGGTCTGAATGGGAAGCTGATGGAGAGAGCAAGCAAGCAATGATGCTGAACTGTAAGTCCAGAGGACCGGGAAGAATTGTTGCTGTTTGTCCTTTGTACTCAATGAGGACCAATGACATCATGAGGTTTGGGTCAAGGTACAGTGTGTCCAGCTGTGGCTGATCAGGCCAATATGAGCTCAGAAGGGTGTGCTGCAGGTCGGGCAGAAATCGTCCATTTGAACATTTGGAGTGGAGATGTCTCTAGATTTGTGCATCTCTCATTTCCTTTGTGCTACTGCAATTCTGCTTTGTTTATGGATCCCAGTGACTTCTTTGATGCAGGCATGCCATGTTAGGTGGTCCTCTGCTTGTGTCTCCCATGGTTTTCAGAGAGACCTTGGGAATGTCCTTGCTTCTTCTAACCTCCTTGTGAGTACTTGCTTTGTGTAGGTTAATAGAATAATAATAATCAATAATTGTGTGAGAATAGTAGAGCTGTTGGTACAATCATAGGTAATGTTTATATAACAGTTTAAGGTACTCTACATACACACATATATGTGTGTTTATATATACATATATATAATCTCTCATTTTATACTCATAATAACTCTATGAGATAGGTGCTATTATCGTTCCTGTTGTATAGTTGAGGAAACTGAGGCAGAGATTAAGTGAACTTTCCTTGGGTCACAGAGCTAGTAAGGCAAAATTCAAACTCAGGTCTTCCTGACTCTAAGTCCAAAATTCTATCTTTGCTATCTAGATACTATAATATCAATAAAAAGTATTAGCTGGATTAGACTTGACACCAGTTTCTCTCGTGTAAATTTTGCATGATCTGGTCTCTTTGGGAGACTGGGAAGGTAGCCTCTCCACATAAGTCTAATATAAGTGTAGAGGTGGGGAATGAAGTGACTAAGGGGAAGCCATCCCTCTACAATAAGGGTTTGTGACCACTAATTTCTTTTTTTTAGTTTTTATTTTTAATTCCAAATTCTCCCCCTCCACCCTTCCCCCACCCATTGAGAAGGTAAGAAATAGGATAATCTTTACACATACAAAGTCATGACATTTTCTATCCAATTAAATCAGTTACAATCATTTTTCCTTACCTGTTTTTCCCCTACCCACCCTCCCAGAACAGCAGTCCCACAAGACATGCTTCCTCCAATCTGCTCTCTCCCCTATCCTCTCCCACACCCCCTTCGACTTCTCCATTAGAGGAAGGTGAATCTTTGTGTCCCAATGCCTGCACATCTTATCTCCCAATTACAAGCAAAAGAGTATTAATAATATTATTTATATATATTTGAAACATTTAATCTTAAGACCTTGGATTTCAGATCCATTTCCTTCCTCCCTTGTCACCCATTCCCTCTGGGGAGATAAGTAATTCAGTATATGTTGTACATGTCTAGCTATTCAAGACATTATCATAGTAGATATATTGTACAAGGCTGCTTATAATTCCCTCCCCCTCATCCCACCCCCTACCTGGTCCATTCCCCACTTGATCCTGTCCCTCTTCCATAGTGGGTAACTCCAACCTCCCCTCCCCCCAAGGATGCCCTCCCATCCATCATCCCTCCTCTCCTCCCCCTTCCCCCCATTCTGCTGTAGGTTGAGATGTCCCATCTAGTATGTATGTCATTCTCTCCCTGAACCAAATTCAATGAGAATGTGGATTTGCCTTTTTGCCTTCCTACTTTTCCCCTCCCTTGCAACCATTTCCCCTTGATTCTTCTACATGAGATAGTTTACCCTACCCTGTCTCTCCCCATCTCCTCTTGCCACTTTCCTCTCTCACCTTACAACTTCACCCCTTGAGTATCCTCCCTTCCCAACAAATTCAACCTATGCCCTCTATCCATATATAACTGTAGCTATATACACACACATTCACATATGTATTCACATGACTATACACCCTTCTTCCATTATTTTCATAGTGAGAAAGATTTCCTCAGTCGCAGTTATTGTTTTTCCATATAGGGATGTAAATAGTTCAACTTTGATAAGTTCCTTTTGATTTCTTTTCCCTGATTACCTTCTCAGGCATCTCCTGCTTCTTGCGTCTGGATGTCAAATTTTCTATTCAATTCTGGTTTTTTCCTCAAGAATGCTTGAAAGTCCTCTATTCCACTGAATGACCATATTTTCCCCTGAAACAAAAATACTCAGTTTTGCTGGGTAGGTGACCCTTGGGTTCAGTCCCAGCTCTTTTGCCCTCTGGAATATCATATTCCATGCCCTTAGATCCCTCAGTGTAGAAGCTGCCAGGTCCTGTGCTATTCTGATTGTGTTTGCACAATATTGAAATTGTTTCTTCCTGGCTGCTTGTAGTATTTTCTCCTTGATCTGGGGATTCTGGAACCTGGCTATAATATTCCTGGGAGTTTTCTTTTTGGGATCTTTTTCAGGAGGTGATCTGTGGATTCTTTCACCCTCTATTTTGCCCTCTGGATCTAAAACATCAGGGCAATTTTCCTTGAGAATTTCTTGAAGGGTGATTTCTAGCTTCTTTCTTTGATCATGGCTTTCAGGTAGTCCAATAATTTTTAAATTGTCTCTCCTGGATCCATTTTCCAGGTCAGTGGTTTTTCCCATGAGATATTTCACATTGCCTTCTAATCTTTCATTTGTTTGGATCTGCTTAACAGCATCTTGATTTCTCATAAAGTCATTAGCTTCCATTTGCTCCAGTCTAACTCTGAAGGAATGAATCTCCTCAGTGAACTTTTGAGATTCTTTTCCATCTGGCAAATTCAACTTTTTAAGGCATTCTTCTCCTCATTTCCCTTTTGGGCCTCCTTTGCCATTTGAGTTAGTCTATTTTTTAAGGTGTTGTTTTCCTCAGTCAGGCTGTTGACCCTCATTTCATACTTTTCCTGCATCCTTCTCATTTCTCTTTCCAATTTTTCCTCCACTTCTCTTATTTGATTTTTAAAGTCCTTCTTAAGGTCCTCTATGGCCTGCAACGCGCTCATGTTTTCCCCTGGGGCTTTTGGAGCAGGACTTCTGACCTCACAGTCCTCTTCCCACTCCATGCTTCGACCCTCCTTGCCCCCAAAGTAGGAGTCTAGGGTTGCGTTTTTCTGTTTAATTTGTTTCCTTTGCCTTGGCATGTTGCCACTTAATTACTTGACTTTTGGGCTTGTTGCCACAGTATGTCTTTGCTGACAGGGGAATTTTCGTCCTGAACGTGTGGGAGGGCAACTTCCATTTCTGGCAAGCTGTAAACCCACCCACGACTTCCACCCCAGATCACAATCCAGATCCAGGGAGGTTAAAGCAAGAGCGATTACCCCCCAAGACTGATTGCTGGATCTCCCTACAGTTCGCATGCCAGGAGCTGGAGCTGCCTCTGAAAACTACAAAATGGCATGTCTCCTCAGTGGCTTCTAGCCCCCAGGGGCGGAAGCCGATGCGTTCCCCAAATACTGGTCCCAAAGTCCATAGGACACTAACCTCTCACTTTGTCCTAGGCATGTCTATGTTGATAATTCTGGAATTGCCACAGCTGCTGTTGTTCTGGGGTCCCTCCAGCCGGCTGCTGGCCCTGCCACCCTGGGGCTAAAACCGCGACTCAGGCAGACTGGACCTGTGCTCGGCTCCCTGCACTCTGCACACTGCGTGCTGCCGGCTCCCAGATCACTGTGCTGGTCCTTCCTGCAGGGCTGCTGGGCTGTCCTCAGTGGGAGGTTAGCTTCTCTGTGTTGTTCTGTGGGTGCTGGGTCTCCAGAAGTTGTTCAGAGTCCCCTTTTACATAGTTTAGAGGAAATGTGACCACTAATTTCTTTAGATAACAATGAAAAGGAAAGAGCTACAGGGGAGGAGAATAGTCTATATGTCTCTATATAGATAAAGCAGGAATGGTATGTAGAGAGGGTGTTCTTTAGTATAAACTCTTGACTCTCATGGAGAGAAAACTGGAGAGCTTTTTCCTTCTCAAATTGGAGAGAGAGAAAGAGAGAGAGAGAGAGAGAGAGAGAGAGAGAGAGAGAGAGAGAGAGAGAGAGAGAAGAAAGCTAATACTGTGCATTTTTGACCAATTCAAAACCAATTTCTTTCACTACTATTGGGCTTTAATGATTTTTTCCCCTCCCTTTCTCTTTCTCTTTCTATTTCAGATGTTGAACACACATCATGAAGTGCCTTTTTTGGATGTTTAAGTGCCCATAACTACATTGACTTTGTTTCTGTGTTACAATAGGTTATGAGGACAATACTAAGTTGGTTTAATACTTATGAATGCCTGGTAAAGGAATGCAGTCTGAGGATAGTACTCAAAGCATGTCAAGGATAGAAGGATAATCAATTCAGATTTCTGAATGTATCATGAATGTAAATTATAGCTATCTATGTTAGGGATCTTTTCACCCCAATAGACTATAAGCTCTGTGAGGGCAGGGACAATGTCTTAGCTAACTTTGTCGTCTTTCCCACTATGTAGCTCATGGCTTGGCATGTAATAGATATTTAATGATGTTTGTTGAATGAATGATATCCCAATGTTATTTAAATAACTTTCCAATTTTCTTATGGCATTGTCCTAATGAAAGATTATACCTCCCAAAGAGCTAAATGATAGGGCTTTTGTTTTACTTTATTGAATTTGGAAATTCTGGTTATAGAGTATTTCTTTCTCTTCATTGAAAAATAAGCTTTTGCTCAGATGACTAAGAGAAAGCAGATTTCTGACATGGACAATATCTTGACTGACAAACTCTCCTAATTACCAATAATAAGATATTTCATATAGGAAAAGAAGTTTAGAAAAAACAAACAAATATAATCCCAGACAAATGTAATCACCCAACTCCCACAGGGCTAAAACAATAGATGGACCTTTTACAATCACTATGAAATTACAAACAGAAGTTAACATGCTGTAGGTTATTACATGGATTCTGTTGGATTCTCTCCAAAATGTGTAGGCTGGGCCTAAGAGACTGTGGGTGGTGTTCACATTGTTCTTACTTGAGTGGATAATGTAAGATTAGCTTTGGGACTTTACTGTTGAAAATAAAATTTTCATTTAGGGTTGGACTACTGTATCAATCACCCTATTTTTCTCCTTTCTCTCACTACTAAATTTAAAAGAATAGTCTACACTTGTTGCCTCCATTGCCTCACCACTCACTCCTTAATTTCTTGGAATCTGGATTCTGTATCCACTACTCTCCTGAAATTTTTCTCTCAAAGGTCAGCAATGACCACCTAAATTCCAAATCCATTTACTTTTCCTCAATGTCCTGACATCATTTTCTGGTCTTGCTGTTCCTGACACGTTGTATTCTATCTCTTTTCCCAGTGATTTTGCACAGGCTGTCCCCCCATGCCCAGAATATACTTCCTTCTAGCCTTTTTCTTCAAGAATCACTAGTTCTCTGGAAGCTCAGTCTGGATGCACTATGAGGTCTTTCTTGATCATCCTAGCTGTCAGTGTCTCCCCCTTGAATTACCTTGCATTTATTTTGAAGATATTTTGTGTATCGTTATATGTGTATATGTTGACTCTCCCAGCAGAATGTAAGTCCCCTGAAGGCAGGGGCTATCTAATTTTTGTCAGTATCCCCAGTGCCTAGTCCCTTACCTCACACATCATAAGCTTCTAATACATGATTATTGATTGATTGACTATACACCCTTTTAAAACTCATTCCCCTAAGCTCTGTGACCTTATATTGTCCTTTTTCTCCTCTGATTTCTCAGGTCATTCTATTTCTGCCTCCTTCCTTGGCTTCTCTTCCTCCTCCCACCCCACAAATAAGGGCATTTTCCAAGGTTTTCTCTTCCTCCTTTTGCTTTTCTCTCTTTACATTATCCCTTGGCAATTTCCTCTATTGCTATGGTTTCAACTATCATTTTTATTCAGATGTCTCCCAAATGGATCTCTCTAGTTCCAGCCTCTTTATCAAGCTCCAATCCCACATTTCTTCCTACCTGCCAGACATTTTTCCCCTGGATATTCCACACTATACCTCAAATTTAATCTGTTTGAAACTGCAATCATTTCCCCCCTTCCCTACACTCTTCTTTTTGACTACCCTATTTCTGTTAATGGTGTCATTATTACTCTAATCATCTAGGTTTAAAACCTCTGGGTCAAATTTAACCCCTTCCTCTTCCTTATCTCTTGGTATCCAATCAGGCAAGAATTCCTGTTGTTTCTTCCTCCACGACCTTTCTCAGATTTTTCCCTTCCTTTGAATTCCTACTGTCACCACCTTCGTTCAGGTCCTTGTCACTAGATTAGTTTCAATTCAATTCTTTTCAATACCGGCTTACTTCAATAAAGGCCAACCATATTTAAGTGACTGTGCTCAGTACTAGGGATGGAAAAAATAATGAAATAGTCACCGCCCTGGAGGGAATTTATATCCAACTTGGGGAGCAGGGGTGGCATTATACAAAATATAGAGATAAGTAAATTAAAAATAATTTGAAGAGCTAGAGAGTACTAACCATTTCACAGATGGGGAAGGCTTTATAGAGAAGGTGGCCCCTGAAGTGGGACTTTAAAGAAGATCAGGATACAGAAAGATAGAGATGAAGAAGGAGAACATTTCAGGCATGGGGGATGGTTTGTACATAAGAACAGAGGTCAATGTCAAGTTCAAGAATCAGCTAATAGTCTAGTGAGGGGGAATAATATGAAAACAGGTTGAGAAGTAACTAATTTTATCTGCAAAGATTATCTTCTCTTGCCAGTCTATCTTGTATGTATGCTTTCAAGCATTTATTAGGTTATGGTATCAATCATACAAAATCATCATACATTCATACAAAACAAACAGCATTCTTTTCTTTCCATCCACAACGGTATTTGTGAATCCCAATAAGTCTAGTGGATTGTATTTTCTGGACTTGGGCTAGTCAGTTTATATTTCTTTATTTCCTTTAGTCTCTTTTTAGTTTGATGCCAATAATTACCCTTTAAATGGTCTTCCTATTTTTAGACTCTCTTTTCTCTAATTTATCCTTACACAGTGCTGCCCAAAAAATCATCCTGATATCTCACTATGATTATGTTACTCTCGTAACAAAAGAAAATCAGTAATTCTCCAGTTGCCCCCAAATAAAGTATTCACTCCTGATCTTGACATTCAAGGTCCTTTATATTTGATTCTTACCTTCTTGTCTAGTCTTTTCATATATTACTCTCTGTCCATGTGGGGGCCATTCATTTCCTGTCATCCTGATCTATATCTTGCCACTGAACCCAGATGATTCTGGGGAGAAAGTGAGGTTGGTGACTTTGCACAGCCCTCCCTCACTTAAATCCAATTCACGTGCAAGTCATGGCATCCCCTTCCTGATGTCATGGTCCTCTTCAAAAATGAAGGGCAAACAACAACAACAATCTCTGTCCATGTGGTCTATGCTTAGGCAGATTGAGATGTTTTTGTTCTCTTTCTTCATTCTCCTTTCTCCCAAGCCCATGCCATCTCTCATTTCTCCTCCGTTTGGCATATAAAGCACTTCATAACCTAGTTTAAACAACTATCTTCCTAGGCTAATTAGATGTCACTCCCCTTCACTCAATCTACATTATAGCCAAACTGACTGAGTCGCTAGTCTCCATATGTAAACACTCCAATTCCATCTCTATGCCTGTACAATTTGCCTCTGTTCCTGGAATTCTCCCTCTCTCTATCTCCTCTGGAATTCCCAGATCCCTTTAAGGTTCAGTGTAACTACCATATCAAAGAGTCCTTTCCTGATTCTCCTAATTGTTAATGCCTATCCCAAATTACTTTTATTTACTCTCTATGTATTTCTATGTATTTTTAATTTATCTCTATACATGTTATTTTCCTGCCTAGTAGACTATAAGCTCCTTTCATTTTTCTTTTTATATTCCTAATCAACCACATTATACTTACTTAAGAAATGCTTTTTAAAAATAATTCAATTTTATTTTATTTTCAGTTCCAAATTCATTCTCTCTGACCTCTCCCTCATCCACTTATTGGGAAAGACTATGAGGCAGCATGATGTCCTAAAAGGAGCTGTGGAATATGGTTTACAACTTGGCTCTGCAACTTACTGAGTGTCACCTGTGTGACCTTGGGTTAGTCACTCAAATAAGGGGGTTGGACTAGTTGTCCTATATAGTCCCATCATATCTATTATCTTAATTCTTTATAATGGAAGATAACATCTGTATAGCACCTTACTATTTTAAAGGGCTTTCTTCAAAACAATCCTGTAAGGCAGATAGTATTGATATCCTCTTTTTATAGATGAGGAAAGTGAGGCTCCTAGAGGCTAGTAATTTGCCTATAGTCACGCAGTGCTGGAGTGAGAACTTGGACCTCGGCACCTAACTACAAAATGAAGAAGCAGTTGAAATACATTCAGAGACTAGTTTGGTCATCTCAATAAAGTATTATTTTAATTTCACTATCTTTCCTATTTATTTTATTTTACTTTCTGCTTTTATCAGTCATGTTTGGGAAAATCATAGAATAACTTGAGAATTTCCTATTTTTACTTTTTAAAGAGTTTTCTTTAATTGAACCCTATTTCCAGATTATATTTTCTGAAATGCTCCAGTTCATTGTTTGCTTGTTTTTTCTTTTCTTTTGAACACACAGGGAAGGTTGAGGGGCAAAAAAGAGGAGGTAATTATAAAAATAAAACAAGACTGCTCTTGTGGATCTGAAAGTTCGGATTGTTTGATACTCTTGTGTCCTTCCCAGATGTCAATTTTCTCCCACAAGCTCTTGATTTTATTTTCTGTAACACTTGATATACTCTTGCAAACTCTTACTATTGCTTCTTAGACCTTAGCTTCTTAACTAAAGCCTTTTATTGATATACTACTTTTTTCAGTGAAGTAGCAAATCAATAAATTAAAGATTAGTTCAGTATGTCAGCTTTCCCTAAGCATTCTGGGAATCATTTGCTACTTTGGATGACTGTGGAGGCCAGGTGGCAGCCTCACACAGCAGAGATAATAACTCAAAAAGACCTGAATTCTCATTCAACATTCTCTCCCATTTAAAAAAAAAATTCTGGAAGTCGCTTTCCATACTAATTTTTGGATTACAAACATTACTAGCTAAGAAAACAAATCCAGTATTACCTTGACATGAGCTAACAATTATTAGTTAAAAAAAATCTTAAGATGATCCTTTATAGGTACCCAATGTGCCAAAGGGACTCTGGTTTTAGGACAGTTATTCAGAGAAATAAATGATTCGTTCATCACACAAAACAAGCTCTGTTCAATGGCTTGATATATCCTGTAGTTTTGGCCCACGTGGCCAGGCGCCTTCTTCTAGTATCCTATTTATATAACTATGTGGGTTGGCTATATTAGCACGACACTGGATTCCATCAATCTTATCTCTTGGAATCCGTACAGTCTATTTACTCTAATATTGTTCTGCTAGCTCCTGCTAGTTTTTACATGGGTTTTCATTCCTCTGAGGTCCGTTCAGGGATCTGAGCTGTTTACTCTTTAGATCTTTTCCTTAGTATCACAGTCATTGTAGAATACTCTTCCCTCAACTGAGAGTTTTACAATTCAAAACCTCATTACATTTTATAGACCTGCATTTGGAATCTCTATCCCCAACTGTTTGAAATTGCCTTTATTTTTACTTAAGAGCATTTAGATATCTGATCAAAAACATTATGAGTGGATGAAAGAGAACAGATCAGCCACACAAAGAGGGGAAGCTGTAGCCACATTAGAATAGTGTTAGGTTTTGCAGTCAAGGAGAGGCTTTGCCCTCCAGGTTTAAGAAAAGCATTGTGGGAGTTGTGTTTATCCCAAATTGTGCCTCATGTTTCCTTCAATTCAAGAGCTTAATTTGCTTTAGAAAAAAATGGTCAAAATGAATTAATTTGCAACTGTGCTTATGACTGACTCTTGAAGTTTCTATTTCAGAAAACACAAAGCCAACACAAAATTAGAGGAAATAGGAAAGCAAAAAGCATCAGCAAGACCCAGCTCCAGTTCTACCCATGCCCTCGTAAGCATTTCCATTAACAGAGAGGAATTAACATTTGCAAAGGAGCTCAGGCAAATTGCTAATGTGTGATGTGTGTGTTTGCAGAACCTATGGGGTGAAAAAAAAATTATCTTTATGCAAAAGACATGAAAACAGAATTAATAATCCATATAATTTCCTCCTACTGATGGGGTCCTTGGGATGTATCACCCTTCCCTCTTCACTACCACCCAAAGATTTACCTAAACATTTTTTAAAAAGCAGAATCTTCTCGGTTGGTAAAATAAATAGTAAGATTCAGGCTTATGCAGCACTGACTCCCTGGTCCCTTTAGCAGTTTTGTCTATAGATCCCTAGAGTCTAACATAGTGACTGGTGCACAGTAGGCATTTAATACATGCTTGTTGATTGGCTGATTGATTAGATGCAACTTTAAATTTCATTAAAGCCAATACTTGCCTTCATCCTCCAACTCCAAGGCCTCAATGGAAAGAGCTGGCTGGGTCTCAGTGAGGGTTGTATTGAGGGAGTGGGGCAAGGCTGGTGATTGGATTTTCCCCTGCCGTGTTTTCTGGCCCAGCTCCCCAGCACCTGTGTCATAAGAGCTGGAAGTGAACTTGACAGAGTACTGACCCATTTCGGTATAGGGTGAAATGTAAAACAGGAACCAGCAGAAGTTGTGGTAAAAGTAATTTTTAGAAAACCTTTTCTTTCTCCATTCTATGATATGTAATTTCTGAGTAACAAAGGTGAGCTGGCTGGCTAGTGCCATTTCCTCCTCCTTTCTGCTCTGTACTTGGTACAATAAACTGGATACTTTTCCTGAAAGGTCAGACAGGTAAATGGCACCCCCAGCCCCGTTTTAGCCTTTATGGTGCTTGGTAAGTACATTATCACCAAATGGTGGGGTGAGCAAACTCTTCCACCAGCTGCTTTGTGAGCTGTGGCTCTGGGCCCTCCTCTTCTTCCAGACACTTTACTGTCAACTCTGGTTCATTTTATAGGAATTAGGATTCATTCTCTAACAGTCAAAGCAAAGAGGACCTGTAATCATTTGGAGTCTTCAGGAGAGTCCTTCCTTTCCTCTACTTTTTCATTCCCATCCTTCACAATCTGTCTTTCTCATCAGTTGGCCTGGAGAAAGACCCTAGGGGTTGTGAGAAAGGCTCATAAAGAACCCTGGTACACTAGGTGACTTTCTGATTTGGGGGCTTCAAGAAACACTGGCTCTCTGAAATTTGACAGCTCTAAATTTATTAATAAAAATGAAATTTATTAAATAATTTATCATCAAGTCAAAGGTTTTAAAGTAGCGGCAGTGAAATTGGTGTGTGTGTGTGTGTGTGTGTGTGTGTGTGTGTGTGTGTGTGTATGTGTGTGTGTGAAGGTGTTACAGGGATTTCTTGGAATTTCTTTGCAATTTTAATTGATCTTATATGTTGTTCCCCTCTAACTAAGACATCAGGATTGTGCCAGCCTAGCCAAGGGCAGCTGAACTATTGTTCAGCAGACTCCAGATGAATATTTCCTTCACAAATTACCTCCTTCTACCACCACTCTGGCCAAACTTTTAACCTGCATAATGAGTAGAGTAGGGAAACCCCTCCCAACCTTTAAAAAGTGCCACCTACAAAAGTGCAGATTCTATTAAGACAATCCTGCGAGCTCCAGTCTAGGAGAACAAGAAACCATTGGTCCCCTTAAATCAACATTTTCAGGTGCATCGGCAATGCCTCCACAACAGAGAACAATGAGTTCATTTCAAAAACACCATCCCAGCTTGTCCTTCCATTCACTATGGATGGTGCTTGTCATCACTTAGTAGCTGGACACCTGTGTTTCATTTCTCACAACCCTATTCATGATGGTAGTTTCCAATTCTTGCTTCCCAATCTGTCTTTTTATAGCACATTGATATCCTGGGTGACTGGGGGATGGTAGGTTCTAGGTGGGTTGTGGAAACCAAAGATATTTAGCATTGTAACAGTAGGGCTCCATTATCTACTGCCTCATGTGAAGTATTTTTTGGATCAAAAACTCTAATATGGCTTGTGGAAAACCTACATTTTCTATCCAAATACAACAATACAAACATCTCAGTGCTACAATTCTTCTTAACAACACAAAGCATTCTAGCTAGGCACAGGTGAGATGCTTTGTGTTGCCATACTGGCACTAAGTCATCAAGAAATATAGATTCATCCATTCAACGAGTGTTTCAGAGTCTTCTTGTTAAATAATACTAATGATATTGTATAGTACCAACAGCCTGTGGAGATATTTCTGTTGGGAAGATCTGCAACTATCTCAAATTCAACATATTTTAAAGTAAATTAAAAGAGAGATGCTATACAGGAATAGGAAAGGGATAGTTCCACCATATTCTTCCCTGGTCAGGTCATCCCTGGAACATTGTATTCAGTTCTGGGTACCCCGTTTTAGGAGAAATATTGATAAACTAAAGGCAAGTCAGAGAAGGGCTATGAGGATGGTGAAGGGGCTTGAGTTTATTTTATATGAAGACCAATTGAAAGGACAAAGGAGAGAAAAGATAAGACAGGGGGAACATGATGGTGGTTTGCAAGTATTTGAAGGGACATCATATGAAGAGGGATTTGTGGAAAAAGGACTAAACTTATTTTCCTTGGCCCCAGAAAGTAGATGTAGGAGCACTAAGTGAAAATTGTAGAGACTAAGTTTTGAGGTGAAAATCTTCTGTACTGTTTCTGTTGTTATTTTTCAGTCATGTATGACTCTTTGTAACCCCTTTGGGCTTTTTTTTTTTTTTAGTAAAAAAAAGATATTAGAATGGTTTGTCATTTCCTTCTCCAGCTCATTTTACAGATGAGGAAACTGAGGCAAACAGGGTAAAATGACTTGCCCCGGGTCACACAGCTAGTAAGGATCTGAGGCTGGACTTGAATCCAGATCTCCCTGACTCTGGGCTCAGTGCTCTCCACTGTACCATCTCACTGCCCCTATACTATTAGAACTATTCAAAAGTGGAATGGGACTTCTTTGTGAGGTAGTGGGTTCTGAGTCACTGAAAGTCTTCAAAAAAAGGCTGGATAAACACTTATTTTGGGTGTTGTAAAAGGGAGTTTTGTTTTAGTACATATGGGGCCAGATGTTACTGAGATCTCTGCTAATTCTGAAATTCTGATTCATCATTTCATCAAACCAGCTCATCCTCCTTCTGATTTACCTTTTTCTCCAAATGGTTCCATTATTCTCCTAGTCAGTCAAGTCAGAAACTTTGGAAACTTATCTTTTGTTTTTTGTTGTCTTACTTCTCTTCCTTCTCCCTCTCCCTTGGTATCCAATACAACTAAGCCCTCTCAATTCTCCCTTTATAGCTTCTCTCACAGATAGCCCTTCTTCTTCATTCCTACTAATATCAGTGTTTTCCTATAGAGCTTATTCCTTAGAACTAGGAATCCATCATCAGTTAGTGTCAGTTCAGACAGTGGGACTTCTGGACATCTGTCATTATAACCACCAGATTTTTATCTCAACAACAGATATGACCTGGTACTTGACTAATAGGACCCACACTGCTATAATGTGCTAAGAACAGATTCATCAAAGTAATAAAAATAATGATATCTGCCTATTACACATGAGCACAGTTATTAAGAAATGTCAGTCTGAGGACAATTTTGACCATGTTTAATATAGGTTACGGTTGCATGATTTCACCTCCAAACATTTTTTGTTCCTGTTTAGTCAACATGACAGCTGTTGAATAAAGAATCCCTTGTTTACTCCTCAGGATTAAGCCATAGTTCCAAAATTCCTCGGGACAAATATAACCTCATGATATGTATGTCAAAACTTGCATTCAGGCTATGCCTGAAATTTATTTCCACAGGCATTGGTGGGCACTAAAGAGTAAATATACAATAGGCACCTCTTTTTGCAGGTGGACACATGGGTAGAATGACACCTAGGAGCTTTGGTGGGTTGCACTGTTTTTAGAGGCATAGGTAGATTTTTCTCTTTTCACCTAGGACTTTTAGGCAGATTTCTTTTAACTTCCAGTGAGGAAGAGCTTATATATAAGCATATATTGTCATATACATATATACACTGCACCATGCATATAAGCATGATGCAGTGGATAGAGCAATGGGCCTGGAATCAGGAAGACTCCTTTTCCTGGGTTCAAATCTAGCCTCAGACACTTATTAACTGTGTGACCCTGGGCAAGTCATTTAACTCTGTTTCTCTCAGTTTCCTCATCTGTAAAATGAACTAGAGAAGGAAATGGCAAACGTCTCCAGAATCTTTGCCAAGAAAACCCCAAATGGGGTGACAGTCCGACATGATTAAAAATGACTGAACAACAACAATATAAATGTACACACATATGTATGTAATATGATTTCATACTATTAGTGAAATATAAAGAATACAGCCAGCATGGAGTGATGGTTAGAAAACTTGTTTTAGAATCAAATCCTGGTTTGAATCCTACCAATTTCATATACTGGTTGTATGAACCTGGTAGTTGTTATTGTTCAGTCATTTCAGTCATGTCTGACTCCTTATGACCCCATTTAGGTTTTGTTTTTTGTTTTTTTTTTTGCAAAGATACTGGAGTGATTTGTCATTTCCTTCATTTTGCAGCTGAAGATACTGAGGCAAATAATGTTAAGTGACTTGCCCAGGGTCAAACAGCTAATAAGTGTCCAAGATTAAATTTGAACTCAGGTCTTTCTGACTCTAAGCCCAGTTCTCCATCTACTGTGCCACCTAGTTGCCCTAAATGGGGTCATAAGAGTCAGACAACTGAAAATAATTCAACAACATCAACAAAACCATTTCTCTCTGTGTGGCCAGAGCCAACCTGATATATAGGGGTTAATGTATTTTTGTCTTTACCTTAGTAAAGATAAATTCTTGGGGCGGCTAGGTGGCGCAGTGAGTAGAGTGCCGGCCCTGGAGTCAGAAGGACCTGAGTTCGGATCTGGCCTCAGACACTTAATGCACACACAAACAAAAACTTAGCCATGTGACCTTGGGCAAGTTACTTAACCCCAAATGCCCTCCAAAAAGCAAAAAAAAAAAAAAAAATTCTTGAGCCCTAAATCTGGTAAGCCTTCCTTGTGAACTTGTTCTATTTCTTGGGCCTTAGACATATGACCTTGGTATAATAAAGTTAAATTATCTCTATAGAATGTTCATGCTTCTATATTATTTGCAAAATCTATTCAGCATAGGAATGATGAAAGCAATAAACTGCATAAGGAAACATCTACCAAGCATCTGTATATCTTCTCTCCTAGTCCCTAAAAATCCCAAATTGCAACCCAGCTTCTTCATACTCAAGAGTCCTGGGAAACACAGAGTTAAGACCTTCTTCAAGTGGACAAAAGAATGTAGACAATGCAACACAGTTCAAAACTTGATGTTCAACTTACAATTCTACTTGGAGCAGTCTTTACACAAAGATATAGAAACTGGCCCTAGGTCATGGACATGAGAGAAAGCAGATGCTTTCATGATCTGTACTTTTCTCAGTTTCAGCTGCCTTGCCGTAGGCAGTTCTTCCAACTGCCTCTTATCTCAGCTACATCAGTTTTAGTGAGGGAACCCAATGGCTAACCCCAGCAAGGATAATCTGTCAACTACCACAACACTGGCCTGGCTTCCTTATCACCAATTTCTTCTTCTTCTCCTCCTCCTCCTCCTCTTTCTTCTTCTTCTTCTCTCATCAGTTTGCTATATTTTCCATAATAGTTATCATTCCCTAAATTGGTTGTGATCATATACTCCTCAAGGTGGTTATCATAGCCTCTAACTTTCCAGAGGCTAACTCATACAGCTCCTTGCCCATCGGGGGAGGGGGGGCAGTAACTGTCATTATTATTCATATGACATGATATATATCCATATACACACATGCATATATTCATTTATATATAATATATAAATATATTATGTATAACATATATCATAGATTATAGATTATGTGTAATATATGAGATATGAGTATATTATAATATAATGATATACACAGTGTATTTATATATTATACATAATATAGTTATGTATTTATAAATATATTGTGTACAATATTAATAAAATGATATAAATATGTATAATATTTATATGCTATATGTTTATATCAATTGATATAGTAATATATCTCTATATATTGAGGCCTACCTATCATGTATTACATCCCTCTTCAGTTATATAAGCTCTTTGTTTCTTCCACAACATACTATAATATGTATAGCTTTGCAGTTACACAATATTTCAGCCAATTGAGTATTTATTAAGCTCCTATTATGTGCCATGCATTGACCCAGGTGCTGGGGATATATAAAACGCATACAGATAAACCCAAGGAGATTTTCATAATACTTTAAAACACTAGTTGTGTGATCTTGGGTAAGTCACATCATCTCTCTGAGACTCAGTTTCTATATTTGTAAAATGAGGGAGTTGGAGTGAATTGCATCTAGGTTTCCTTTAAGTTCTACATCTATGATCCCATGATCCTCACACAAATATCCTGTAATTTAGGTAAGTCCATGTATTATTACTCATGTTTTACAGATGAAGAAACCTCTGAGGTTCAAAAGATAAAGTGATTTTTCTTGAGATCATTCAATGGGTGGGTGGGTGGCAGAGCCAATATGGGAATCCCAGGACATTCAAATAGTGAAAAGGGGTAGATTAGTAGTCAGAGGATGTAGTTCCAGATTCCAGACTGTCATTTACTACTTGTTTGACTTTAGGTAAGTTTCAAACTCTCCGGACCTCAGTTTCCTCATTTGAAAAAAGAGAAGATTGGACTAGTTAATTTCTAAGGTCACTTCCAGTTCTAAATGTATGATCTCATGATCCAAATGTCTGACACCTGGGTTCTATCATGCCATGCTGCTATGCTTCCAATGTAGTTGATAATAAATCTGATAACATCATCTGTGCTGATGTGCCAATCATTTATTAAATTCTTACTATGTGCCAGGAACTGTGGTGGAAGATCAGAGATCTCCAGTAGCATTCTTTTCCCTTCTTGGATAACATGTACATTTTAACACTGAACTAATCCATCCTTTCCCTTCACTTATGTGACTACCATGCTTATTTAGGCATTTATCCAGGGCTGTGCTGGTAAATATTTAACGACAGTGTCTGGAAATACTACCAATACACTTTAAAGTATAATCTGTATTATTAACACTTTCTTAAGTCTAGACAATCAACAAAATAATAAGTTGAGCCCTGATTTGTAGCATTTGCCAGTTTCTGAGGTGTAAATACTCACATGGAAAATTTAACAATTGTCTTTCCCTAGCCTTTGAGCTGACTCTGGCAGACCCCACGAATTTATCCCTTTTTATCTGTATAATTACAAAAGATTGTTAATTAGTCTCAAGTCTCTTGCATCCTTACAGTTACCAAATTATCTTCCTAAAGCACAGTTCTAACTATGTTACTCCCCTACTCAAGAAACTAAAGACACTCCCTATTGTTTTTAGGACAAAATGCAAACTACCTAGCTTAGCATTGTAGGCCCTTCATAGTTTGATTCCTGCCTATCTTCCAGATGTATCACAGCCCTTTCACACACTAAATAGATCAATCAAAAATCATTCATTAAATGTCTACTATGTGTCAGGCACCACTCTAGATGATGGATAAACAAAATCAAAAAGTGAGGCAGGATATTCTCCTGGAGCTTCTATTCCTTATTATAGTCAACTGGCTTATTTGCTGTTCCCAAATTTTTCATTTTATCTCCTGCTCCTTGCTTTTGCATAGACTATCCCTCATGTATGGGATAAGCTACCTCATCACCTCTCCTTAGCCTCCCTCAAGGCTCATCTCAAATGTCACCTCCTACAGGAAGCCTTTCCTGATCCTCCTAAATGGTTAGTGTTCTCTTTCTTCTTAAATTACATCATATTCACTAATCCTCGAAAGAATTGTGACTCCTCCGCCTCCCCCGCCCTCCCCCCCCCCCGCCCCAGTATAATGTAAATGCCTTGAGAGCTTTGTCTACGGAATGAAAATTCAAATAATGGGGCAGCTTTATGGAATTCATTATTGTAATAATCAGGGCCTTGCTGGATCCCCAGTTTATAGCAAGTGCTTTGCAAAGAGTAGGGCCTCAAAATAAATGCATGTTGCATTGATTAGGGAGGAGCTCGATGATGACAATCTAAATATTAACAGAGAAATGGCAATGGTGGAAATATCAATCAAGACAGGAGAGAAGTATAACTTAGGACCTTTTTCTTCTGAAATCACACTGAGCTGAAGGCTGCCTGTACTGTTGGCAAAGGCAGTGGTGACCCAGTACTTAAAGAACTTCAAAAATATGAAAGTATATATCATGAAGCTTGGGTGAAAGTCCCTGGTGATGATCACTTTAGCAGACCAAGTATTAATTGCCATAAGCCAAAGAGTGTAGGAGATGCTGACCGTATTACTTTTTCTTGAGTCACCTCTTGATGATTGAAGAGTCTAAAGGCGAAAAGTCATCGGTAGGGGTTACCCCAAACCATAAATAATTGACAAGATATGCAAATCAAGCACCAATTCATAGACTTTTTCTCAATATTCTTGCTCAAACTGCTACTTCAGCTCTATAAGTTGGTAAATGTAGAATTAAAAAAAAAAGCCTTGCATATTATTTCAAATTTGTACTTGGCAGTCAAAACGGTGGCAGAGTAGAAAACTAATGGAAGGAAAGGATCTCTTGTGGTGGAGCCAGAATAGACCAAGACAGTCAGAAAATTGTTCCTTGGTTGTAAGACAAAGCAATCCACAAATAAAGCCTTAACTCACAGAGAAATGGTCAAAGGAGGGGACAAAAAAGGGGGGGGGCAAGGACTCAGATAATACACAAGCTAGATAGATAACCCAACCCTCACATGTGTCAGCCTTGAGTAATGGATAACTGGCTTTTGTTAATGACTGGCTTGATCTTATATGCAAAGTTTAAAAGATGCTTCTTGGCTGGCATTTTACTAGGAAGATAAAGAAAATGTGTTATGACCTTGGATGGGAAAGGAGGGCAAGAGCCTGCTGGGAAGGGACCTTGTGTTCACTGGCCTTTTCTGGTAAAAACCTTGGAAACATGACAGTTCTGAATATGGTACTTAACAACAGCTATTAACAAGAGCCAGGATGGCACTACATCAACTTCTTCAAACCTAAGGGTGGTAAGAGTTGTAACAGGAGTGGGAATGGGGGGCAGGGTGGAAGTGTGGACAGCATTATAGGTTGTGAGTATTTGGTGGAAGTGGTATCAGTGCTGCTACCATCAACTCTTAAGAGCAATTGCTAGACTTGCTGGGATCCACATCTAGGTAGTTGGCCCTAGAATTTTATTAGCCGCTCCTTTCCTTCCTTCCTTCCTTCCTTCCTTCCTTCCTTCCTTCCTTCCTTCCTTCCTTCCTTCCTTCCTTCCTTCTTTCTTTCCTTCCTTCCTTCCTTCTTTCTTTCCTTCCTTTCTCCCTTCCTTTTCTCCTTCCTTATCTCCTCCATCCCTCCTTTCCTTCCTTCCTTCCTTTTCTTCTTCCTTCCTTCTTTCTTTCCTTCCTTTCTCTCTTCCTTTTCTCCCTTCCTTTTCTCCTCCCTTCCTTCCCTCCTTCCTTCCTTTTCTCCTCCCTCCTTCCCTTCCTTTTTTCTCCTTCCTTCCTTCTTTTTCTCCTTCCTTCCTTCCTTCTACCCTGTACAATTCTCGTTCATATTTTCTCATATATCCTTTATAAGGAATTTATCTAATGCATTGAGGCCTTATTTTAGTTTAAAAAGAAAAATATTTTCTGAAAGCCGGCATAGCATTCAGGCTCTCAGCTTCTATGAATCCTCATCCTGCTGCACGACTGGCCTGTATCCTTTTATAATCGTACACTTCTTATGCACAAATCAATTCAACAAACATTTTTTCTAGGCACCGGCTATACAAAGGGAAGAACCAACAGCAGTAGCTTCCTCAAGGAGCTTACATTCTGTTAGAGGGACAAATTATGTTAGCTATCAGATAAGTAAATGAAGAGTATTTACAAAAAGTTTTCAAAAGAGAGAGAATAGTAACAACTGGAGCTCAGAAAACGTACATCTCAGAGGCACTTTCCTTTGAAGGAAAATGATTTTTCTAAGAAGTAGAGATAAGAACATTTATTGATTGAAGAGTAGCTCTTATTCTTCTAAATTTCAATCAGTTCCTTATACGTCTTAAAAATGATACTTTTAGCAAAGAAGGAAGTACATTATAGACATGAGAGAACCAACAGTGGAAGAACATGGAGGGAGGAGATGGAATGAATAATATTATGCCCAAGGGAACAGCTCTCATAGTAATTTAATTTATGAATGGCAGTATTGTGAAATAAGAGTGGGAAAGTAGGTGGGAACCATAGTAGGGAGGGCTTGAAATGCTACTATGAAGGTTTTGTAACTTTATCCTAGAAGTACTGGTGAGTCACTGAGGATTTTTGAATAGAATAGTGATATAGTTAGCTCTGTGTTTTAGGAATATCTACTAGGCATCTGTATAGAAGATGAACAGAAAAGGGGAGATACTGGAAGGAGAGGTGGGGATACTAGTGCAGGGGTGGGGAAGCTGTGACTTTGAGGCCACATGTGGCCTTCCAGGTCCTTTTACAGAACAATTTGGATTTAGTCAAAAGGCCACACTTAAGGATCTAGAAGGACACATATGGCCTCAAGGCCACAGGTTCCCCACCCTGGTCTAGGGAAAAAGCTATTGCAATAGCTATCTATTGAGGGGTAATCATTTTTGTTTTTGAATTATTATTCCCTAGACCTTACCTTTGTATTTAGTAAAGGCAATTCATGTTAGCAGGTGTCAAAGAAGTCATTGAGTCCAAGTCCCTTATTTTATAGATGAAGGAATAGCACTAGAGAGCTTACGTGATTTGTCCAAAGTCATACTCATAATAGGTGGCAAATCTGGAATTTAAACCAGGTCCTCTGACTCCAAATTCAGCACTCCATCCAGTGTCCTTTCCACTGGACAGCACTGCCTCTTTAAAACTCACTCTTTCCCTGGTTATAAATCTACTCAACCATGCTATCTCACATAAAGTAAGCCCATACCTACAAGAAATCAGACATTCAGGAAGGATCAAGTTGTAAGAACCTAAGAATTCTAGGCTCTCTGAATCCTATATGCCTCAAAAGTGCATAAAGTACTTCTGACTCCCAAACATTTCCCTCATCTGCCTTTAGATTCACTCCTCACTGTGTCTCTAGAGGGCCAATATTGGTTAAAAAGTCATTATGTTACCTTAGAATTAATTCTTTAAGTCATTAGAAAAGATTCTATTATTCTGTCTGTATATCCAGCTCTCATCTCTCTCCTGAGCTCCCGTTCCTTATTTCCAGCTACCTATTGAATAGTTCTGCTTGGATGTCCTATGTCCTATATAGATCTACCTTCATTTCCTACCTGATTACAATATTTTGAATTTCTTCATCATGATCTGAGGAACCTCACCATCCTGCAAGATCATATCAGCCTTCTACTCGTACCTTTTGACCCTAGGACCTCTCTAATTAGGGGGCAAAGTGGAGAGCTCCTCCCCGAATCTCTATTTAAAGATAGCTCTGAGGCCAGCTGTCTCTTCATTTCCTAGCCTGTTGGATTCCTTTGGACTTCTCATGCACTGTCATGACAGAGACCTTCCCTTTCCTCCCAGCCCAGAGCACTTCAACATCCCTTAGTGTGTTGTCTTCCCCAATTAGATAGTAAGCCCCTTGAGGGCAGGACTATCTTTCTTTTTCCTATTGGTGTCTTCAGTGTATTAGCACAGTGCTTGGCACATAATAGCATTTAATAAATGTTTATCAGCTGACTGACTGACATCTCCATTTGGATGTTCTATGTCTCATAGGCAACCCAAACTCACTAAGTCCAAAACAAAACTCTTTTGCATTAAATTCATCCTCCTAATTAACCTGTTTCTGTTGAGGGTATTGTCAATCTTCCAGGGTTGGTGTAGAACTCTCTGACTTCCATTTGACTTAATGTCACTTTTCTATGTCTCCTCCTCAGTCTCTATTTTATTCTGGGTTCAATTAGTCATTGCTTGTTTTTGCTTTCTTTTACATTACACAGGTCACCTGTCTTACCTCTCCTTAAGTAGGTTTCCAGTGGCAGACAAAAGACTGCCAGCAGATCCTCCTGCTGCCACCATATGGTAGAATTGTGATGCTGACTCGTGCTCATCCATACCATTCTCTTATTAGTCAATGAGCTGATTTGTAACACTAGGTTTGTTCTTAGACTTCTGAAAATATCAACAAATATTCAGCATCGTGGCTTTATTTCTTCCGGCTATCTTAGCTATCTTGACTTCCTCTTGTTCCTGATATCACTAAGAGTAGAGGGACATAGTATCAAAGTCCCCCTAATACACTTCAACATTTCCCACAAATTTGGATTTCCATGAAAGCCAAACAATAAAGAGACTAAAAAGGAGAGACAGAAAACATTAATGTTCCTGAATGTCTGATTTCTTTTAGGTCTGGGCTTATTTTGTGGGAGATAGCATGGCTTAGTAGACTTAGAAGCAGGAAAATTGGGTGCTAGCCTTATTTCTGTCATTGAAGTTCAACTTAGGATCTATGCCTTGGTTTCCTCATCTGTCAAATGGAGAAGATAATACCCATCCTCCCCTTCTTCTGCAAGGTTTTTGCAAGGATCAAATGAGAGAAATAGATGTGGAAGCACACTGAAAGGTTAAAAGCACTATATGAATGCCAGGCATTTTGATGACTTTACTTTAATAGGGCTTACCCCTTGGTGTCCTGAAGGAAATAAATTGCCTAGAGGGGGTTTTATTCATCTTGGTTCACCTTAGGATGGAGTCCATTTAAACCTGTGTGTTCTAGTTGATTGGGTTATTGTGTGTCGATTGCAGGAGTTTCAAGCTCTATTTCCTCTTTTTTCCTTTTGATATAATTTTAATGAGGTTCCCTCTCCTTCCTTTATGGTAGGGCAGGATATAGCAATAATAAATATAAAGAATTTTAGAAAAATGCAGAACTCACAAACAGCCCAACAGAACAGGAGGGCTGTGGAGATGGGAAATCCAATCAGGAAGACCCAGGGGAAAATTATGTTCTCAGATCTGCATGGGCCTCCTGATGGCTTTAGAATTCCTAGAGGCGCTTCCCCACATGGTGAGCCCTGCACGTGATAAGAAATGAGACCCATCAAGGGGAACTGAAAAATTTTTTTTCTCATTTAAGGAGCACCAGATTTTTTCTAGACATTTCATCACCAGCACATAGGAATGGGATACTTTGTTCTATAGAAGCAATCCTATGACCATGGGCAAATCAGCTCCCCTCAGTAGCTAATGTAGTTAATAATGTGGCTAATAATGCCTTTCCTGTGTACCTGACAGGGATGTCACAAGAATCAAAGGAGATGATGTTTATGAAAGGACTTGGAAAAGTGTTAAGTGAAATACAACTGTAAGGTTGGACTTGTATTTTCATTGGCATAAGGAATTCCTGGACAGGAAACTCCCTTTATTAATGCAGGCTCTCATTTTAGAGAGTGGCCTAAGCACTGAGAAGTTATGTCACTTACCTACCATCACTTTAGTTAGTCAATCGATTAAGCACCCACTATGTGCCATGCATTGTGTTAAGCACTAGGTGAGTCAGAGGCAGGACTGGAAACCAGATAGTTCTGACTTTAAGGCCAACTCTCTATCCATCATACCACACTGCCTTTATAGAAAGACAGAGTACTCTTGTAAAATTGCCTCCAGTGAATTTTCTGGATCATGACCTTTCCAAGATTTAGAAACATGTTATGCACCATACCACTATTATCTCATCGGTGTAGGTATTTCTTCCTTTGGTGCATCGCAACCTAGGATTCTTGTCCATAAAGCCTCCACAGAAGATCCATTTGCTTTGTTGGAGGCCTTCCTCTAGTGTCTTTGTTGTTGGCCAGGTATTTTCAGTTGTGTCTGACTCTTTATGACCCCATTTAGGGTTTCCTTGGCAAAGACAGTGGAATAGTTTGTGATTTCCTTCACCAACTCATTTTTTAGATGAGGAAACGGAGGCAAACAGGGTTAAGGGACTTTCCCAGGGTCACACAGCTAGTAAGTATCTGAGGCCAGATTTGAATTCAGAAAGATGAGTCTTCCTGACTCCAGGTCCAGCATTCTACCTACTGCACCACCTAGCTATCCCTCCCCTCTAGAATTCAGGGTTGTTGTTGCTGTTTATGTTTTGTGGGTGCCAGGGCAAGGCTCAGGCTGTCCAGTTGTTGTCCTTCATTTTAATGTTTAGTGTAGAGCCTGGTATTTAGCAGGTGCTTAATAAATGCTTCTTGACTTGACTTTTGCTACATGACTAGCTTCCCTCCTTTTCTCATCCTATATTCCTGAATTATAGCATTTACATGTAGTCCTTGAATGTGGATAGATCATCCTATGAAATATGATGTTCTACTCCCATACTTGTACCCTCCATGAATATCTCCATTGAATTCTGGTCACCCATGACTTTGAGTCTGTGGGTACTATGTTGTTTCCAGATTCATTACTTCATATGATTACTGAAAAAATGTTTATGGAAAAATGGACTTTTATGCTAATGTAATCAAAATTATTCATTTTGCATTTCACAAAATGTTCTTATTTGATCATAAATTCTTCCATTCTCCATAAATCTCACAGGTAAACTCTTCTTTGCTCTCCTAGTTTACTTATAGTATCAGTCTTTACTGAGATTGCCATCTTAGAGCTTAAAGGGACCTTGAAAATGATTTAGTTCAACCTCAACATTTTATAGTTGAGGGCCAAAGTCACACAAGTAGTAAGTGACAAAGCAGATATTGGAGCCCAAGTTGTTTCATAATTGTCACTTGCTTCTCCACATCATCTTTTTAGATAGTAGATTTGGGTAGGATGGGAGCACCATTCATGCTCCACTTTGTGTCTTAGAAGCAACATACTCAGATAGACACCAACTAGACTACACCTGGTTAATGAAAGAGTACACATTATTCAAACAGAAGTAATAGAAAAGGAAAATCATGCTATGTTTTCTAAAGCTATATGGAAATACAGGACTCTGAGGATGACACATTAGAGGACATTTGGGTGAGAATAAAACAAAAGAGAAATGGAAGTGGGCTATAAAACTTAGAGCTGAAAGTGAGTTTAAAGATAATTTAGCCTAACCTCTTTATTCTATACGTGAGAAAACAGGGGAGTTAAGTGACATGTGAAAGGTCATGTAGGCAGTAAGTTGCAGATCTAGGAGATGAACCCAGGTTTCTGACTTTAAATATAGTACTCTTTTTACTACAATCGGGGCTAGATTACTGAACTTTTGATGGGAAAACCTGCTCTCAAATCCTGACTCAGACACTTACTAGTTATGCAGTCTTGGGCAAGTCACTTAGCCGCTCTGCCTCAGTTTTCCTATCTGTAAAATGGACATAGTAATCAGATGAGGTAGTATATGTAAAGTGCTTTGAAAACTATAAAACATTATATGAATACTATGGCTATATTATTATTTTTATTATTTCTATTATCATTATGCATCACAGTGATATATCATCATGGGAATTTACTATAGAGTACCTGGATAGAAAGATAATATGGATGATGTTTTCCTAATAATGATTAATTAACTGACACAAAGACATAACAGTAGGGGAGAGGGGATAATTCCATTGGAAGGTTTATTCTTAAATCAGAGTTTCCAATGCATTTTGCATTTGCCTTGTTGATGATTTAATCTACAAGGAAGTGGAGGAAACAATAAAGAAAACTGCTATTATGGATTTGGTTCTGACCAGGAACCTGTCTGTGATGTAGAGGTGGTGGGAATCTTGGGAGAGAGTGACTACATTATCTTATGCTGTGTAGTAGATGGAAATCACAGATCTGATTTCTCTCACTCTTCCCCTCCCTCAACCCTCAAAAGAAGTATATACTCAGCGGAAGCCACATACTCCAAGAAGGATGGACTCATGGAGAAAACTGTGAAAGCACCTTTATAACCTATCAGTTATAAAATGGAATAGAAGAAAAAGATATAGCTAGAGAAGAGCAGGAGTAGTCATGTAAGCAACAAGGGTTCTCGTGTGAATTGTCCACTCACAGAATTTAAGAATCACGGACTTACAGTATTCTGGAATTTCAGAATCTTAAAACATTGGAAAGAACCTCAGAGGGCACCTCATCTGATTGGTGCATGAAGAAGAATTGCCTCTTTAGTACATACCCATCAACAGGTCATTCAAGCTTTATTCCAAGGCCTCCAGTGAGGAGTGTTTATTCAGTTATCTCAGTCGTGAGGAGTGGGTAATCTGCTATTGACCTGTAGGGAGCCTGTTTCTAGCTTCTTCAACTGGTCCTTGGATTTTAAGGAATTTCACACAGTATTCCAGATGTGGATTCTAGATGTAGATTCCAGGTCAGAGTGTAAGAGGACAGTCATTTGCTCTGCTCATTGCCTCTCTTAATGCTGTCTAAGATCCCATTAAAATTTCTGGCTGCACAACCACACAGTTCATTCATATTGAGCTTCTAGTCCAAAAAGACCAAAAGATCTTTTTTTTTTTGGTAAAATACAAATTGCTCTTTTATCCATGCCTCTCAGATCTTGAATTTTCAAAGTTGATTTTTTGAACTCAGGTGTAAACCTTTACATATGTCTCCATCAAATATCATAATATTCATTTCACTTATTTTTTTCTGCCTTGCAGAGATATTTTTGCTAATCAGTCATTCAACTTGTTAGTTATCCTTTTATCTTTGTGTCATTTACAGATTTGATAAGCATGCCATCTATACTTTTGTCCAAGTTTTTGATAAAAATGCTGAACACCCCAGAGTCAAGGACAAATCCCCAGGGTGTGCATTAGGGACCTTTTAAGTTGGCATTAACCTTTTAATGACTACTTTTTTTATTCCAACCTCAACTAGTTCCAAATGTAGCAAACTATTCTGTGGTCTACCATGCATCTCTATCATGGTGATAGAGATGGAGATCTCATTACCAGAAATCTGTCAGGTAGGTAGGTGGTCAACCTTTCAGCTACAACTCCTGAAATGTGGTCAGTGGAAGATATTCTGTGATCACCTATCTTTCAAAGCATCAAGGTATTTTTTGTTGTTCTTTCATAGGTTTTCATACTTGATAATAGTTTTAAAAAAAAAAGAAAACAGGTTTCTCTATTCTGAAACTATCTTAAACCAAAAGATGGTGGTTCAGAAAAAAGAGTTTCTAAAAGTCCATAAAGTTCCTCTCTGCCTGAAAGAAACACACACACACACACACACACACACACACACACACACACACAATAGAAGCATCTGCTGGAGTCAGGACTGAGCATGTTGCCAGCTGAGTCAAGCAGCAGGGGCACCTGCTTGGGGCCAGATTTGACCATAACAGTGCAGGTGCCACTGCAGTTAATAAGAATTACTATTGACTTTTTTTTAGAGGTTTGGGAGATGTGGGGATCAGTTATAAAATGGAAATAAATATGACACAGTTATTTTAAAATAAAATGTAGTCCATTCAATGCCCAGTCTACTGTTGCTTTTTTGGTAGTTAGTATTGAATTTGCGAGACCTGAACATTATAGAAAATATAGGGGAGAGGGAGAAAAGAAGGTGAAGAGGAGGAGAGAGAGAGGGAGTGGGAGAGGAGGAGGGAGGGAGAGAGAGAGAGAGAGAGAGAGAGAGAGAGAGAGAGAGAGAGAGAAACAAAGAGAGAGACAGAGAGAGACAAAGAGACAGAGAGAGAGACATACACACAGAGAAACAGAGAGAGACAGAGAGAGAGACAGAGAGACAGAGAGAGAGTGACAGAGAGAGACAGAGGGACAGAGACAGAGAGACAGAGACAGAGACAGAGAAACAGAGAGGGAGAGGAAGAGGGAGAGAGAGAGAGAAAGAGAGAGAGAGAGAGAGAGAGAGAGAGAGAGAGAGAGAGAGAGAGAGAGAGATCAGATACCAGTGAAGCTTGTATCTGATGTTTAATTAAACTACAATATGTAGTAAAATAAACATCAGTGAAATTACAAGTAACATTGAATGTGAATTGGGATGTTTTAAAATGATGGATTCATGGGAGTATTAGATCTCAACAAACAGCAAATTTTCCAATCTCACTATTTTTAATATTTTAATAGAGGCAGCTGGTGATGCAGCAGATAATACCCTGGGCCTGGAATCAAACAGAGGTGAGTTCAGCTCCAGCCTGAGACACTGACTAGCAGTGTGATCCTGAGCAAGTCACTTAGATGGCTTGTTTGCCTTAGTTTTCCCTGGTATAAAATGGGGATAATAACAGCACTTACCTCAGAGAGTTGTCAATAAGTTCAAAGGGATGTTTGTAAAAGTGTTTAGTAGAGTGCCAGGCACACAGTAGGCATTATATAAATGCTCATTACCCTCTCCTTTTAATTGTTTCCTGAAATGACCCCTATTCAAGTTATCTTAATATAGAAAGCGTATAAAGTTCAGTCAGAGGATTTCTGTTACAAGTGCAGAGTTAGCAAATGATGCCATATTAAAAATGAGAGATGGAACTGTTTAAGAGGATTTTTAGGACATAGGGGGTTGGGTCTTTAAGTGTGTTTCTTCCCTATTTTTCCTTATTTATCTTAGTCCTGCTTAGTTTTTGCAACTCCATTGGCAATTGTCTTGTCTCGGCTTAGTTTTCTGTTGATTCCTTCTCAAAGCATCAGCCCTACTTTTGCTACCCCAAATATGTCTGTTTAGTCCTGGTACCCACTAGGGGTCATGCCGCTCACATGGGGGAAGTATCTGTGCCACTTCTTGGGTCATTATTAGGTCCTGTGCTCCATACAGGTGGAATGGGCAGATTATACCACCCCTTTGGAGAAGCATGAGACCAGCTGGGCTCTCCCCAGATGAATAGTAGGCTTCCTTCCCCCTTAATCTCTCCCCAGAGGAATGGACAACTATGTGAGTTATTATGGAAATTTATACTAGAAAGATGACTTTGGGAAAGTGGGTGGTAATTCTTTCACATTTTTGTTTTAGGGATCAGGGATGAAAATGGTGTCCCCTGCTGGGAGCCTTCTTTCAACTGGAATCTAGAAACAATCACCTCCATTTATTAATGCCTCAAAAGCAGATTTGGTCTTTCATTTGTCGAATCCTTAAGTAGTACACGTTCAGGGGGAGGGGTGGGGGCAATGTCTTTGTTTCATTTTCCCAAAGGGCATCCTATGCAAGAAGAGATATCATTAATTCATTCAACAAAAGGCGCTTGCTTTGTGCAAGTCACAGTGTTAGGTACGGTGAGGGACAGAATGAATAAGATACTGTTCCTGCCCTCAAAGAGCTTACAGTCCAGCAGGGGAGAAAAAACATGTTTGGAGATCTTTGGCTCTAGAGTAAGGCAGAATGCAAGAGATATCATAAGTGCTATGAGAAATTATAGAATCATAGATTTGGGAGAGACCTTAGAAGGCCAATACTCTCATTTTACATATGAGGAAACTGAGGCTCAGGGTGCAATTTTAGGTGCTTGGGGGTATCGAGGCACTCTACAAATGGTTCCAGCCCCCACTTACGGTGTTCCCTGAAAATGGAGGGGTGGTTCCCTGTACGCCAGATTCATCTAGTTGCTAACAGTTGTATTAGCTTTTACAAAGAAAAATTTACTTCAAAAGGTAAAAATAACATATATATGTAATCCCCCAACATGTGAGATGCATAATTCCCCCTTATCCTCCTTCAACATCTTAATCTCTGAGGAGAGGCAGGAGATTAGATTCATCGCTTAGTTCAGTTCCTACAGAGCACACCCCCAATTCCAAGTCCCAAACCCACCGTGAGTACCACGTGAGCAGGAGTACTTCATCTTCTCTGACTTTCCCTGCTGGGTTGACTATCTCCAACATCCCAACTGGAATCCTGGCTCCTAGATCACCTTGACTCAACCTCCTGGTTCCAGTGGGGATTGTCACCTGAGACTGAGGATAAATAAAACAGAACAGAGACCTCAAGTCCCCTTTTTTGGGAGTCAGGGTGAAGTTGGGGAGAGGAGGAAGGTATCCCTACCTCTGCATTGAATTCATGGTGCCCATGCTGTGGGTGAATTGTAATCTTCACTTTTAGGACCCACAGGAAAGAGTGCACAGGAAAGCAGAGAGATCATCTCAGTGTGGCTAGTTTTAAAGACACAGCTTATTTTGGCTATGCAAACAAGGAAGGTTACACTCACTCACATATTAGGAAAACACTAGATGCAGGGTGCCTCCATGTTAGGCAATCTGGGCATGCCCAGGCCAAGCCCCTTACACACATATGTATTACACATACACGTATGTGTATATGTCTCTGTGTGTGTATACATATATATGGAGAGAAAGAGAGAGAGAGACAGAGAGAGAGAGAGACAGAGAGACAGAGAGACAGAGAGAGAGGGATTGGGATTGGCTGGTGGGAGATGTACAATATCATTAAGATGCAGTGGGGAAGGTATCGATGAATGCACCTCCAGATAATGGTAATTTTATACTTTGAACATTATCTTTTGTTTCTCCTGCAGTGGTGGGAGGGATGGAGATGGAACAGAGAAATGAAGGAGACTTAGACCCCTAGAAATTGTCTGAGGTACCCTTAAGAATGTCTCTCTGTTGGCTATGGAGAGCTTTCTTCTTCCCTATCCAACCCAGACTGGCTCCCTGTACAAGACTGCCAGCAACCAGAGCCCTGTAGCAGCAGGAAGTATCCCAGCATGTTGCCTTCCTGGGGTGAGGGAAATGGGGTCCAGGGAAATCAGAAGTGGTCTGAGGTGACTTCAGTAAAAATAGAAAACAGATCTGCCTCCATGTGCATGTTTAAACTGGGAATTAATCAGTCCCTGAGTCCCTGTGCCTGCGGAAGCACAGTTATATAGGTCCCCATTGGGAAACAATGTTCTTTACACACTAACACCCTATAAATTACTATTCCTTTTCATCATATCAGAGGAGTTCAAGTTAAAATGACATTGGGAGTGAAAAATGCCCCTTAAGTTGCTCCGGGGTAAGGGGCTGTTGCTAGGCAAAGGAAAAGGGGGTCTTTTCATTGATACAATGTGGGGCTGGATTTCAGCCAGTCCCAATTGTGCTTATCTTGCACTGTTTCCTTATTCATCCAGGGGACAGAAGGGAGTAAAATTCCTAGAAGGAACTTTTCTATCCCTTTATGGGTGGCTGGCAGATCACAGGGATAGACACAAACAATAGTAATATGTTGATTCATGATGATTTATTCTCCCTGGTTTTCAAGATCCATTCCATCATCTCAAATGCCAGTAAAGGAGCAGAAGAGGCACTCATTACAACAACCCACTCCCTTCGGCTGTATTTACCAGGACAACTTTGCTTGGGAAAAGCTGTGCCCATCAAAAAGGAGTGTGTTTTTGGAGGCAATTAAAGCAAAAAGACCAGTTGAAAATAAAACGCTCTCTTTTAGGACAGATATTGGAAATCCCTGTAAGAAACGGTTAGGTTTTTATTTTTAAATGAGTGTGTATGTGTGTGTGTGTTCTTCAAGGTAAATGAGTGTTAGTGCAGACAGATACGTTATTACTTTATGCCCCCCAGTGAATATTACTCCGACAGGCTATACACAATTGATATAGATATGAGCACTGTGTTGTGGTTGGGGTTGATTTATAGGAAGGTGTAGGTGTTTGATGGGCTTGTAAAATTCCCTATCATGTGACAACTCGGGCTGGAAATTGGGTGATATTTGGAACTGCTAAGATTGTGAGCCCGCTGGGCAAGGCTCAGCAGCTGTATACCGCAACACCTAGCACATTATTGACACTCAGTAAAGACTGTTTATTATCATTATTTTACTACTGTTAGCCAGAATGGATTCTGCCTCCAGTGTTGATGATGTTGTGTGAACTAAGAGAAAATGCACTAATAAACAGCATTCTGCAAATGCTTTTTTACTTGCTAGTTATGCTGCCTATGTCCGCGGTACCCTCCTGATACCCTTCTCTATTCCCCACTTTTGGTGGAACACAGGGAATTCTAGAAAACACCATGTCTCTGCTTTGTCCCTGTGTGCCCCATTCTCTCTGGTCTTACTTTTGATTCTGCATGAATAACTTTAGTTTAGGCCTTATTTGGCATAGCTGGTATGGTGGTGGTTTAACAACCAGCTGGAACCTGTAAATGGAAAAGAGTTGGATCTGTGATTATAATAGGTTGTGTTGGAATATAAGGATACTTTGCCATATAGTAGTGAGTGGTGGTTTTATTTTCAATAAACATTTTTAAAAATGTCCTGAACTTTTGTAGGCTTAGGAATTTTGCTTTAGAATTGGATTTTTTTAATAAGAAATAATTTAATATGAAAGAATTTCTTTAATATGAAGAACTAAAATTCTGACTATTCTCTCTCTCCTGTTTTCTCCCTCTCTCTTTTCTTTCTGTTCTCTCTCTCTCTCTCTCTCTTTCTCTCTGCCTTCTCCCTTCTTCCCTCCTTTCCATATCTGCTCTCTGTTTCTCTGTTTGTGTCTCTCTCTCTCCTTTCTGTTTTTTCCCTCTCTCTGTTCTTTTTCTCTGTCTGTCTCTCCCTCTCTCTTTTTTGTCAGTTTCCCTCTTACTCTGTTTGTCTTCTCCCTCCCTCCTTCCTCTCCATATCTGCTCTCTGTCTCTTACTTCCTCTCTCTCCTGTAAATCCAGGACCAGAACCTATTTGTCTTTGACACTGAATAGAATTCTTGAGAACAAGAATACTTAAAGAATCTACTGCTTTTTCCTTTTCTGGGCAATAGATGACTAGTCCCTTAATGCCCCTGTTTACTATAGAAAAGCTAATTTCACAGCTGCCAATAAATTTCTGAACAAGTTTTATTTTTTTTTCTGATGAAAATTAATATTTTCACTGTTTGCCCCTGCCCTCCCCCATGCTAAGATGCAGTAGAAGCTTATATCCATTCACTCAGCCCATGATCAGCCCTTATTTGTCCACAGTAAGGCAAGCTCACAATTCCAGGTGGTCTGACCTTTCCATGATATTATACTGCTGATAGGCTTAACCTATGTATTTTGAATGCCTTATATTTAGCTGGTGAAATGTTTTGAAGACAGATTTTTTTATAGGCATATAAAGTGCATTGAGCTTCAAAATACCACCTCTTGCTTGGTTTTCACTGGTTTTGTACACTAGTTTCTTAGGTGCTAGAACAATTTTTTTGACCTGAATTCTTAAGAGGAATAGCAAATAAAAGCAATAACCAGAAAATCTTCACTGTAGTTTATTATATCACTTAAGTTCTATATATTCTACACAAACATGTTGCATTTAAGTCTTTTACAAAACACAAAATTGAAAAATATTATAAACCATTGAAATTGAGAATGTCTTGGGTCTAGTATGTCTGAAAATCAAACAGTGGCATAAGGTAATGGTCTTATTTATGATCTGATTTTTTTCTTGTATGGAAGTTATTATTAAAAAGACTAAGCTCAGATACAAACTAAACAATGACTAATAAATAGATTCTATCTTGCTAATTGTAGAATAAAGAATAGTTAACCATGACCCATTAGGACACATCAGCATAAACATGTAGCTCTTATAATAATAATAGTAACAATAATAGTTTAATCACATAATTTGGGGAAAGAATGCTAAAGATGTAGGGCCATTCAACATGAAACATTCCTATTTCCTGGAGTTGTTACTCTTCTTGAACTTGTTGGCAGAATTGGCCTGGGCAAATGTGTGAAATTTGTATGACACCTTCTCCCCTCTCTTATTTATATACCCCTTTCACATGTGTAATTCCTCTACTTGATAGCGGAATACACAACATACTTGAAGGGGAAAAAAATATTCTATCAGTCCCATACACTGTAGCATGAATTTACATTAACAGTGCTATATCCCTCAGGGGTATTTATCTCTAATTTATCTTTTATCTCTGATCATGGAATAGAAGGATATGTTACATACTAAATGAATTTCAAGGACAAGGTGAATAGGTGAGAGAAGTATTTTGGAAGGTTGTGCCCAAGCTCTCCTAGAATTATGGCATATAGACACCAGTTTATTCTGTGAATGGCTGTCATAATTCTCTTTGTCAGAATTCTTGGTTCTTCTTAGCCCATATGAGGGCTGGAATGTTGGTAGAGTGATCACACCTATAGTATAAAAGTCACTGGACTGTGTTGGGAGAATCAGGTTGAATCCTCACTGTGACTAGCTGGGAAAGCCATAGATAATTCTATCCCACAAATATACTGTAAGATGAATATGATGATAGCTAACCTTTATATAAAACCCACTGTGTTCTAGGTACTTTATGATGATTATTTCATTTGATCCTCACAAGCACCATAGAAGGCAGGTGCTATTATTATCCCCATTTTATAGATGAGAAAACTGAGGCAAGCAGAAGTTAAATGATTTGGGGTGGCTAGGTGGTGTGAATAGAGCACCAGTCCTGGAGTCAGGAGGACCTGAGTTCAAATCCAGCCTCAGACACTTAACACAAAAACTAGCTGTGTGACCTTGGGCAAGTCACTTAACCCCAATTGCCCTACATTCCCCCCTTGAAAAAGCATCCCCCCCCCAAAGAAGTTAAATGATTTGCCAGCTAGTAGGTATAAGGTTGAATTTAAACTTGGGTCTTCCTGACTCTAGATTTGGCAATCTATCCACTGTTACACTTGGCTTCCCTTGTATGAGTAGAGAAAGCAAAACTTACAGAATCTTTTAAATCTTTGGCAAAGATATAATATCAGTAGGTATAAATTTTTTGTAGACTTCGTGCTTTATTCCTGATTGAACTAGACCTGGAATATGAAAAGATTTTCCCCTTTTTCTGGAGCCCTTGAGACAAATTGATTTCAATCCTAAAACTTTTCAGAAAATACAGACAGACCAAGAGAATGAATCCCAGACTCCATGGAAGCTGATTTCCCATGTCCATAACACTTGGGGCATGTATATCTGAGATCTGCCACTATGGATTGATAGATGAGCTGGCCAGAAGTCACTGTTAAAGATTTTCTAGGTATTACATCCCTTTCATTTGGGTGAAGCAATGCTGTAGAATGCCTTTTCCTACCTCAGACAATGAACATTGTGTCACTGGTGTCTTTAAAAATAAGATATAAAGCAGTGAATTTCCATGAAGTCTTCCTTTAGCTAATCCTTTTCTTCTGATTTTCGTAGATTAAGCCATTGCTTGGTCAGATAACCCCATCATACTGACAGGGGTTATTTTTTGGTGGATTTCTTTTGCATGTAAATAAAATGGGTTTTGAGTCCTGTGTATTGTTAGATGTAAGACTGAAAATACTGAAGGTGGCAGTGTTTGATTTATACTCTTATTAGAAAAGGTAGCAGAGTATTTGGAAATGCACAATAGTCTCCATCTGAGGCGGCTCCTCCTCCATCTAAGGGTGGATTTCCACAAATTGGTAGAGCCAGACTCCAAAGGCTTCCTTAGCTTTCAGGTGAGATGCCAATGTGTTCTTCCTCAGGTCTCCCAATCCTTAAAATTTCTCAGTGTTATCACCCACTTTCTCCTCCTTTCACACACCCATAGAAAAGGAGCTATTCCTTCTTGTGACTTAAGTGAATCCTATTTGTGCCTCTGATCTTATTTCATTCTCTCCCACTTTCACCAGCCTCTTGCTCAATCATCCTCGCTCCCCTACACTTCCCTAGTCTTCCCTGTCTCCACGTGTCTATAAACATGCTTAGTTCTCCCTCATCCTAAAAAAACCTTTTTTTTTATCCTTCTGGCCTATCCAATCCAATCAACATTTATGCAGTGTACTTACTATGTACCAGATACTGTGCTAAATGCCTAGGATACAATTAATAAAAAGCTCTCAGAGTGCTTACAGTCTAAAAGGGGAGACAACACACAAAGGGAGTCAAGAAAGCAAGAAGGGGTGAGAAGGTGTCAGGGAAATGGGATACCTGGGGTGCACTGGTAGGAAGTTACTTTGAGTTGAGACCATGCAGAGTAGCAGATGCAAAATGCAATGAACTGAAAGAGTCTACCTTCTGCCTTCTATAAAGGAAGGCATTGGGAGGAATTTAATATGTCACATGCCAGCTAATCAATCAGAGGAGAGAGGAGGTTGAGGAAGGTGGTGTCACTCAGGGCTTACGTTAGTGGCATGGTGGTGTTTAGAAGCTTATCTTGTTCCACAGACCTGACAAGGACAGCAGATACAAAGTGGAATGAGCTGAGGGAGACCATTTTTTTGCCCTCTATAAAGGAAGGCATTGGGGGGAGTTTGATTCTCCTATATCTTTTCTCCGATCACTGCTAAATGTCTTAATTCTGCTTCACCACTCACTGTTCTCTCACTCTTTGCTTCTATCCCCACTACTCTACTAAAACTTCATTATCAAAGGTCCCCAATTACCTTCTAATTGTCAAGTCAAATGGTCTTTTCTCAGTCCCTGATTTATCTGTGGCTTTGGACACAGTTGTCCACTGTGGTTAATCTGGCATGGGCTATTCTCCATACTGGATAACTCTCTTGGTTTTCCTTCTATGTTGCTGACTGTCCTCTCTCTCCTTTATTAACTCTGGATCCCTTTCCCAACTCCTAAAGGTAAATGTCTCTCCATATATTCTCTCTTGTCAATTTCATTCCCTCCAAAGCACCCTACACAGATGATATCCAAATCTCTATTTCTAGCTTTGAGCTGTCTTCTGAGCTCCAGGCTTTCCTCTTCATATACTTTTAGGGCATCATTTAGATGTCTTATTAGCACCTCAAACTCAACATGTTCAAAATGGATCTTATCTATCTCCCTAAACCTTCTCCTTTTCATTTCATATTTCTGTTAGTGGGATATCTATTCACCCAGTCCCCATGTTAAAGTTTTTGTGTTTGTTTTTTTTTTTTACTTTTTCCTCTTCCTTGGCTCTGGTAGCCATTCAATTACTAAGTCCTGTCAATTCCACTTTTGTAATTTCTCTCATTCATTCTCATTTCTTTAGTCCCACTGCTACCACCCTAATGTGTCCAGTCATTTTCAATTGCATTTAACTCTTTGTGACCACACTTAGGGTTTTCAAAGATCACAAAGATACTGGAGTGGTTTGCCATTTCCTTTTCCAGCTTATTTGACAGATGGTGAAACTGAGGCAGAGTTAAGTGACTAGCCCAGGCTCACACAGCTAATAAGCATCTGAGGCTAGATTTGAATTTAGGAAGATGTTTTCCTGACTCTGGGTTCAGCACTCTGTGCACCGTATCGCCATCTCCCAGATACACCTCATCACCTGCCCTGCCCTGCTCATTAGAACGGACTCTTAATAGGTCTTTCTGCTTCCACTTTCTCACCACTCCGATTTACCCTTCATATTGCTACCAGAGTGAATTTTCTCTAACAACAGATCAGCCCTGGTCAAGGGAAGGCTGAGGACACTCTCTCTCAATAAAGGGCCCCAAGGGTTTGGGTTGAGAGGATTTTATCCAAGGAGAAGCCTCAGATTCTTTTCTTGCTATCTCTCACTCTTTCAATCCCCCAGCAGCCCTAGGGAGACATCACTTCAAGCTTGGAGTTGTTTCAAATCTAAGGTCTCTTGAAAAGGGATCAGATAGATAGTGAATGTACAATATAGATCAAGTATAGGACAGTGATTTCATCTGCAAAAATAAATACTTAACACACAAAAGACTCATAAGCATGCATTAACAAGGATTAAAACATGAAACAATAACCCATTACCCCTATTATCCTCTCCTAGGAGGATAATATTTAAAACATCAAAACATAATAATAATAGCTAACACACACATATATTACCATGTGCCGGTACTGTGCTAAGCAGTTTGCAATTATTATCTCATTTAATCCCTATAACAACTCAGGTGGAAGGTAAGCATGATCATTATCCCCTTTTTAAGATGAGGAGACTAAAGAAGGCAAGTATAAGTGACTCATCCAGGGTCGTAGAGCTAGTGTCTGGAGCTGGATTTGAACTCAGGTCTTCTTGACTCCAGGTCCAGCACTCTATCTACTGAGCTACTGGCTTTTAAATATGGGGCATTTTGGTAACTGTTAAATAGTCCTTACACTTAAATCTCTGGTCTCCAGTCTTTGAACAGCTTGGGTAAGGTAACAGCTTACATCTCCGAGTAAGCCAGAGCATGGCTTGGACTTGACCTCATCCATCTATCATTGATCATAGTCTCTAAGAAGAGTGTGGTTATAAAAGCCCCCCTCTGTTGCCCATCAAGTCTGACTGAGGGAGCCAGGGGACTCTGTCCTCTTGAACTCGAGAGGTTGTCTCCAAAGCTAGAAATCACCATGTTGGCATGTTTGTTCAGCCACCTATGCCCATGGAAAAGAAGGGCAAAGCAGAAGGAATCACCATGGCCATGAGGTCCATTCTCAGCTCAGTGGCCACACACATGCTCAATGCCATTGCTGTAGGGGCAGTTGGGGTGGGGGTGCTCTACCCTTATACAGAGTTCTGATCATGTCACACCTTTGCTCAAAATTCTTGAGTAACTCCCTATTACCTCCCTAGTTAGGTCCTTTGTCTGGCTATCAAAAAGCTACATAAGCCATCAGTTTAGAATTCTACTAGTCCTGACATTAAAATAAGCTGTGATTTGGGTTTTCAAAGTACTTTGGCAAAATCTCTTTTGAGTCTCACAACAACTCTGTGAGGAAGATAAGAGTATTGCTATTTTGCAGATGAGTAAAGTGAGGTTCAGGTCAGTACATGGCTTTGTCCATTGTTCCCCAGTTAATAAAACCCTGGTTTTCCTGATGTCAAAGCCACTACTATTTACTATCACTTCTCACACTGCCCTCTAGGCACATATCTGACAAACTGGTCTACTGGAATGAGCCATAGTTCTTTTGTTCGGGATTCTCCCCGTACTTGTAACATCTTCCTTCTCCCCTCTTCACTTGTCAGGTCACTATTAATAGCAATCTCCTGAAACTCAAAACCAGTTATCTCTGTTCCTATCAGGTGTTATGTGCCCCCTCCTGCCCTGCCCCCCTAAGGTAAAGAGCATTTTCCCTCTTGGATTTTGTTCCTATTGCATCTTGCTTTGGAATTCTCTAATTCACTTGTGACAACATATATTGTCACTATCTAGGTTAGTATTTTATCCCTTTACCAGGCTGTACATTTTATGAGGGCATGGAATGTGGATTATATAAACTTGGGTTTTCAACCAGCTCCTAGAATAGTATGCTTTGCTACATACTTAGCATAGTGCCTAGTGTAGAGTAGGTCCTTAATAAATGTTTGTTGATTACTTGATTTGAACAGTAGGTGCTTAATTAATGTTTGTTAGATGCATGAATGAATGATCATTAAACATACCTCTGGTGGTCCTATGACTTTGGTGAGTAGGATTATTCCACATTTACAACTAAAGAAACAGGTGCAGAGATATGCAATTGGCTTGAGTGTCTGTGGAAGTTATTATATATAGCTGGAAGCAGATTAGACTTCTAGCCTGCACCCTCCTCCTTTTCACCTCTAATCCACTTCCCATTCACTTGAATTTAACACTGTAAATGCTTAACAGGAAGATTTTCATAATATTTGATCAAATTCAAATCAATCTATCTGGAAAGAACAAATATAGCTGAAGTCTCCAAATACTTGGGAGTCCTTTGCAAAACAGCTGCATGAATAAGTTCTGAGCCTAGGGCCCAGAGGGGTAGGTGAAGAAGGAAGGAGGCTCTGCTAAACCTGTGAGAAGATTCGCAAGACCCAGGATATTTCTGAACCTAATGGGACATCAGTGCAACTGAACTCCCAGCCAGCTGTCATTCATTTGGGGAGCAAGACTTGTGTATTGTTTCCTAACGTTTTCTTGAGCTCATTTTATTTTGGACTCCTGGAAGCGTGCCTCATCTCAAGGTTCCACTTTCTAAACCATTCAGGATGCAAATCCCAACAACGCCAGGTATGTAAAATATTCCCTCCATTTCAATTTGGTGAGAGTTGCCAGTGTAGCCAATTAAAGATTTATTGTCTGGGAATTCTTGGATCACAACCTAACATAGGTCTGGTTGCTTTCTTCTCCAGTATTTGGAGGCTTTCCAGCTGCTAAGCTTTCTGTATGGCCGGTGTATTAGAAGTGCAGCCAATGCATTGATTGATTGATCAAAGTGATGCATATTGTGGATTCTGCTTCCATGACAGGTTTTCATAAAGTGGAGATATAGATGTAGGGACTTTTACTGTTGGTTTTTGGCAGATAGTTGTGCTCTGGCAATACTACTGGGACACGGCAACCACACAAATGTACCACCATTAGTCAGGGAAAGCGGTGAGGGAGCCTCAACTTTTGTGGGTAGGTACCCAGTTAGGAAAAGGCCAAAAATCATACAGGAACGTGCATATGTGCGCGCGCGCGCACACACACACACAGAGCTCAAGGACAACAAAGGGAAGAGGTATTTTTAAACTTCAGAAACTTTAGAATAAATAAATGGTTACTGATCTGAAATCCCATGAGGCAAACAAAAAATGGATTCATCTTTTACTTGGTTTAGAAATTAATTCCAAGTTCAGGGAATGGAATACATAATGTCTGTAATAATTTCAGTGTGAATCCCAAGGATATTGAACATTAAATCTGGCTGAGATTTCACATTATAGGAATTATCGAATGTCGACCATTAGCAATCATCATTCCACTACTTCCTATAGCTGAAGTTAGGAGATTTAAAGAAATACTCGGGTGTAAAATTTCACTTATGAGGAGGCGTGACCAAACAATCAAATTACCAGGAATAAAATGGGGGAGCTTAAAGATAGATTGTTTTTGGGAGAACTAACCTCAGCTGTGCATCAGGTATTGCTTTGTGTTGGGAATATTTGAATTCAAAAGTCAAGGAGAAGATAGTCCAAACAAGCTAGAAGCACTTTTTCACTCTTTAGGTTTCCTTGGGTAGAAACTAGATATAGTGAAATGAGCTTTGGATTTGATGCAAAGGGATCGGGATTGAAAATTTACCTTTGTCACTTACCACTTATGAGACCTTTGGAAAAATCACTTTACCTCTCTGTACCTCAGCTTTCTCATTTGTCAACCAATCAATCAGCATTTATTAAGCATCTACTACATACCAGGCTGAGCTTTGGGGATACAAAGAAAAGTATGAAATAGTTCAGGAGTTCACAGTCTAATGGAGGAGACAACACACAGATAACCATGCACAGACAAGCTGCACATAGGTTAAATAGGGCAGAAACAACAGAGAAGCTACTTGAATTATGGAGGATTGAGAAGGGCCTCCTGCAGAAGACAGGCTCTTAGTTGGGACTGGAAGGAAACCAGAAAAGGCAGGAAATGACAGAAGGGAGAGAATTATGAGGGGATTGGCCTAGATGACCTCTAAGGTTTCATACAACTTTAAATCTATGCTAATCAAGGCCATTTCCCCTCCAAATCTTATATTGGGAGAGGAGAAAAGTGATTGCCTATTACCATGTGATACTACAAACCATCTGATGAGATCAAATGGAAAAATGTATGTAAAATATTTGCAAAAGCTTAAAGTTTTATATAAATATCAGCTGTTTTCATGATCATTATTAAGAACTTTTTAATGGAAGTTCCCATTATTTTGTCCTGAGGTAAAGGGCTGCCATTTTTTTTGGGGGGGGGGCGTCTTGTATTTCTGACTGAATTGAATTTGCTCAGATCCAATCTTCTGAAAGCAACTAAGCATGCCTTACCATAACAGTAAAAGGACCTGCTTTGTGTCTGTGCTCCAGGTCTCAGAGAATTCTCAGTGGGATACTCTCAAGACGAGCTATACCCTGAGCCTATTTGCCAACCACCTCCGGTATTCAGTTTCAAGACTGAGTTAAATAGCCTATCATCCTTTGTGTGTCATGGGGGATGGTACCAAAAGTTCATCGGTAGCAAAATCTATCATTGGTATTCATTAAATACTTACCATGTGCCTGGTACCATATTAGACAGAGATACAAGTACAACAATTGCAAAAGTATCTGCTTTCAAGGAGATTACATTCTATGGGGGAGACAACATAAATAGGAGTATACAAAATAAATAGAGAATGGATGCAAGGTAACCTCAAGAGGGAGGATCCTAGCAGCTTGGGGGACTAGTAAAGGCTTCAGTATATATTTACAAAACTAAGAATACAGTGCTGTCCAAATTACTTAGGACAAAGTAAGATAATTAAGTTGTGTTGACATAATAAACCTTATAATTTCTAATCATTAAAAAATTTAATCTTCAGTGTCTTCCTATTGCTTCAATTCTATTTTACATAATTTGGTAATGAGTTCTCAAGATTTTGACACATTTTTAAAGTTTTCACAATGAAAACAATTCTTATATTAAACATATCTTTGGTGAATAGTCTATTAAACAAATCAAGCTTTGATTATTGCTCAAAGGCTTTTCTTTTCTCTTGAATTCAATTTTTAAAATAATTTCAGTATTCAAATCAATATTCAAAATTCAATAATTTCAATAATTTTCAGTTATTTTCACTTTTGATTTCTCTTCTGCCCATCTCCTTTTCTCACATCCACTGAGAAAGCAAAAAAAAAATAATATTACAAATATGTATAATTAATGGAAACAAATTCCTACATTAACCATGTCCAAAGACAGACAGACAGAAACACACAGAGAGACATACATAGAGAAAGATGCTTCAGTCTTTACTGTGAATCTATCACTTCTTTGTTGGGAGGTAGGTGTTGCATTTCATGGGCAGTAAGGTGGTGTGGTGGATAGAGTCAGAAAGACTTCTCTTCCTCAGTTCAATTCTGGCCTCTGCCACTTACTAGCTGTGTGACCCTAGGCAAGTCACTTAATCCTGTTTGCCTTAGTTCCTCATCTGTAAAAATGAGAGAAAGAGAGGGAAATGGCAAAGTACTCCAGTACCCTTGCCAAGAAAATCCTAAATGGATTCATGAAGAGTTGGACACTACTAAAAGCAACCGAACAATAACAACAAAATATATTTCATTGTGAGTTCTTTGGAATCATGGTTGGTCATTGTGTTGATCAGAGTTCCTAAATCTTTCAAAGTTGTTTATCTCTATAATATTGTTATTATTTATGTTATATATGTATATATGCTCAAAATATTAAGAGCTTTCATTTAAAAGTTCATAATAATGATCATGAAAATAGCTCATATTTACGTAAAACTGTTTTTACAATATGTACCCATGTATATGTAATATATATGTATATATATTATATATATAAATTGTTCTCCTGGACTTGCCCATTTCACTTAATATCAGTTCATCCAAGTATTGCCAGGTTTTTAAAAAACCATTCCCCTCATCATTTCTTATATCACATTCATATACTATAACTTGTTCAGCCATTCCCTAATTGATGGTCACCCACTCAGTTTGCAATTATTTGCTATCACACAAAGAACTGCTATAAATATTTTGGTACACATTGGTCCTTTTCTTCTTTCTTTGATCTCTACGATGTTTAGACTTAATGTCAATATCTCTGGGTCAAAGGGTATGCACAGTTTAATAGTTTTGGGGCATTGTTCCACATTACTTTCTAGATTAGCTGAACTGGTTCATAGTTCCACTACCAGTGCATTAATGTTTCCTGTTTTCTCACAGCCTCTCCAGCATTTATCATTTTTGTCAAATTTGTGAATCTGATGGATGTGAGGGATCATTTTGATCCATTAGAATCTGTTTTGTACTAGCACCAGAGCTTTTTTCGATTAAGTCTCCAGTATAATCATATAGTGCTTTATGGACATGGAATGCTAGGTTTTAGGATAGCACCAACAGCTTTCTTTTAGCCTGTTTTGGATTTTTTGTGGTTCAGTCCAATCCTCAGAGTTGTTTTAATCTGCATTTCTCTAATTGTTAGTGATTTAGGAGCTCATTGGTTCTCTATAAGGTTTAGCATTTAGGCAGGTAGGGGGTATAGTGGATAGAGCACTAATATAGCCTCAGATACTATTAACTGTGTGATCCTGGGCAAGTCACTTAACTTCTATTTGCCTCAGATTCCTCATTTACAAAGTTGGAATAGTAATAGCACCTACCTCACAGGATTGTTGTGAAGACTAAATGAGATAATAATTATAAAGTACTTAGCACAGTGCCTAGCACATAGTAGGTGTTATATTAATGTAAACTATCATGTTGATGATGGTGTGTGCCTTGGTACAACCATTTGTAATATTCTACTTCTTTCAGAGAATGTCTATAATTGTGAACAATTTCTGTTTCTCAGTATATCATTATATTTGTTTGAGGTCATCATTCTCTGAATGGAAATAAAAGTTCAAGACCCACCAGAAATAAAAAAAATAAAAATAAAACCCCCTGTTTGGGGGGAGGTTTGAATGTTTTATAGTTTGATAAAGATGCCCAGATATTATAGGCTTAGCAGGACTTTTGTCTTAGGTTTTGGAATATTAAAGGTATGAGGGACCTCAAAGGTGTAGGGGTAAAACATTATACTCACTGCAATTGTATACATACACTCAAAATACCATGTGTTGACTTCCTGTGACTTTTGCTTAGGTCTCAGGGTCCCCATAAATTTAGCTTATGACACTAAAAACCTTTGCTTCTGAGTCTCCTTGAAGGTGATCAGTTATAGTTAGCTCTGTCCTTCCTCATTCCTGCCAACACTAGCATCTCCTTGGGCAGCTTGCTCTCAGTATTTTGGCTTTGCTCAGAGTGGATCCTGAACAGGGAATCCATACATGAAGAAATGCTTTCCCCTCAACACACCAGCAACTATAGAAATGTTTTTGGCTCTTGGATGAATAGGTATTCCTGTGTGTGCTGGGTGAAGGATTCTTTTTTCTTTTTTGCTTTTTTTTTTTGGAGGGCAATTGGGGATAAGTAACTTGCCCAAGGTCACACGGCTAGGTTTTTGTTTGTGTGTGTGTTAAGTGTCTGAGGCCAGATCTGAACTCAGGTCCTTCTGACTCCAGGGCCAACGCTCTACTCACTGCGCCACCTAGCCGCCCCCGTGGGTGAAGGATTCTGTCACTACCAGCATGCTGTTCTTGGTCTTCCTAACTACTTTCAGAGATAAAAAGTACAGAGATACAAGTTCCAAAAATTTGCTGGGATTTGGTAGCACTTAGCAGTGCCCAGAGCATGGGAGGCACTTAACAAATTGATTTTCCTTTGAACACATCTAAGGCAGATGTTGTACTTCTTTCATACATCTGCTGCCATTTTGGCCAAGTAGGATATATTCTTTATTAGGTTCAGAGTTCTTTATTGGCCCAAGTGTCCAGAATCATCGTGTGTATTAGACACTAACTTTCATAACCATGAGGTGCTAGCACTCCAATAGCTTTCCTTTCCTGTGTCACAGGTTACCATCATGTCTTCTATGGATATCATCTTTACTTGGGACTCACTGGGTCTACAGAGAGGATATTTGCATCCATCTTGGTCCTTCCTACCCAGCAATGCATGCTGAATTGATAACTAGCTTGTTAAATAAATAGCCCTTGTACCCATTTCTTTCTTTTTTATTTTTAAAGCAATTGGGGTTAAGTAACTTGCTCAGGGTTACATGGCTAGTTATTATTTATGTGTGGGTACTTATTTTCTGAGGCTGGATTCGATCCCAGGTCATCCCAACTCTGAGGCCAGCGCTCTTACTCACTGCACCACCTAGCCACCCCCCTTGTACCCATTTCTAGCCAGCAGCATTTAACTTAGCATTTGGCAAAGTATATGTATATAGGCTGGAAGATGAACTTTTCCCTTATAGTTTTAGAATTTATCCTTTAAAGAAAAGAGCTCCAGTTTGGAGTCTCACAATCAACGAGTAAATAAATGATAAATGCAATAGACTTCTGGTGGTCATTTCTCTCCTGGTATAAAGCATCACTCAGATCCTGAAGGGTAGTGTCATGGAATGAATAACTTAAAGGACTTTCTTGGCAAAAAGTTGTCAGCACTGAAGCAAGCTTGATACAGTTGACCAAATCCCTGATGGCCTGAATATTCATGTTCATGTTTTTTGTCACTTTAATTTCTAAGTGGTGCCAGAGGGTTTGGGCCAGATTTCCTTTTCTTGCTCCTCTACCTACAGTTCTCCCCAGCCACCAATCAATCAAGCAATACTTAATAAGCACCTACTACATGCTAAACTATAAGCTATTTCACTTCCTTTCTGGCCTTCATCCCTACTGTCCTCCAATTGGAAACTTGGACTCTTCCCTGGGAACTACTATGGGCTCTGATAGGTGAACTTCCCCTTTATCTACTGACTCATGCCCTACTGCCTACAAACCTGCCCATGTTTCCCCATCTTGAAAAACCCTCACTTGATCCTTCTATCCAAACTCACTGTAATTCTACATGTTTTCTGCCCTTCGTTGCTAAACTCCTTAAAAAAGGGGAGGTTGTTTACAATGGATTACCTCTATTTTCTCTCCTATCATTCAGTTGGCAAATCCAGTGGCCTTTCCTCAGTTCTCATTCTCCTTGACCTCTCTGCAGCCTTTGGCATTGTTGAACCCTCTCTACTCCTTGACACTCCCTTTTCTCTAGGCTTTTGGGACACTATTCTCTTCTGGTTCTCCTAGCTATTTGACCACTCCTCTGTCTCTTTTGCTGAATATTTTTGCTGGATCTTTCTAACTCTAGGTGTCCCTCAGGGTTCTATCCTGGGCCCTTTTCTCTTCTTCCTTTATTGTCTATCTCATCAGCTCCTACGGATTTATTACCATCTCTATGCTGATGATTCTCAAATTTACCTTTCCTGCCCTAATCTCTCTGCTGACCTCCAATTTCCTCTTTCTAACTGCCTCTCAGACATCTCAAACTGGATGTCCTCCATACAGCTTAAACTCAGTTTGTTCAAAACAGAACTCCTGCTCTTTCTCCCTAAGCTGTCCTCCCCAAAGTAGGTACTTTGTAGCTTTCATTTGCCATCAGCCTGCTGGTTACAATATACCTCAGCAGATGAAGCATGGCATATTTTTTTCACATTCTTCCTCTGTAGAAGTAATTCTATTTGTATAGTATCACAGGTCACACTTGTGTAGTGCTTTAAGGTTTGCAGAGGACTTTGACAGGTATCATTTCATTTGATCCTCATAACAATGTTGTGAGAGGTAAGTACTACAGGTATTCTCATTCCTTTTTTCAGAGAAGGGAACTAAGATTCAGGGAGGTTCAACATTCTGCTCATGGTCCCACAGCCAGCAAGGGTGCAAGGCAAGATTTGAAACTAGTTCTTTCCATTATGCCACCCTGCCTCTCAATGGGGCATGTTAAGGAATCCTTAAAAAAATTTAAATCCCCATATCTTTAATATGCACAGTTATATTATAACTTTCAGCTTGATGGCAAAATGAAAGCCATAAAGCACGATACTGCACTTCACTTTATCTTTTCCATGTATGAAAATGTGGAGCTGGAAACCCTTTTAAGCTAAGCAGAAAGCACCCAGGAGCTAGATCCAAAGAACATAAAACAAAAACCCCAATTTAACAAGTAGAGGAAAATGCCACATTCCAGCACCACCATATGTAGCCAAAGAGGCTGTATTTTCTGCTTATTCCAAGAAAAACTCCTTGAACTTTAACCCCTAGTGATTCAAGACACTGAGGAAATGGCACGTCTCCAATTCTGACCCCAAATTAGCCCACTCCCTGCCCCTTCCCCTGCTGCAAACTGAGGAATGCACCTGGTCCTGACAACTGGCCACTGGCCAACCCCACCAGCTTAGTTATCACAAGCTGTCCTTTCTCTTTCCCAGTGACTATAATGTTTTTCCAGCTGCTGTTATTCCTTTCTGGGTTCTAGTAGCAAGAGGAGGGTGTGCATTACACTTTGGAAAGGACTTCAGAAAAGCCAACTCTCTGGCTTGCCTAAAGGAGTAAGTTAGCTGGAAATAATGACACCATTTGGAGATAAAATTCAACGGCATCTTTTCCTTTTCATTTAACACGTGGTTAGGTTGCAGTGAGACTGACTTCAGTACATTAGAGGCTAATCTTTTCCCCCTCTTCCACTTTACCTTTAAGGAAGTCTCCACATCTGGACACACAAACTGTCGCATCAACACTTCTTCAGGGCAGGAGAGTTCTCACTCTAGAGAACAGCCGGTCTGGAGTGGTATATGATCAGCAGAAAGGAGGTGGGTGTGATGGAGAGAGAACTGCAACCTCCAGATTCTTTTCAGAAGTTTTGCCCAGCTTAGAAGGATAATAGCACACTCTGGAACAAAAACACACACCCTTCTAGGTACTTTTCTACCAGACTTTTTTTTTTATTTCCATCTCCAAGAAAGTGACTGTCTGATCAATCTGTTCAGTCAGCTAGAAAAATCTGAATAGCCAATATCTTGGCTTCTCTCCTTAGTCCATTATAAATAGTGTTATTTCAGCTGGTACTCATTTGGGATTCCATTAATGTTCATCCAATTCTTCTATTACAGGGTTCTAGCTGGAATTATAGGGATGTCAGAAGACCCTCAGGGCTTCTATCCTCCACCTCAAATCCAGGTTGAACCTTCAGTTGAAGGCCCGGTGAGGTGATGCCAAAGGCTTTGTTTGGATGGAGAGCCAGGTGTGAATTTTGGCTATTGGTTTTGCTGTTATGTTGCTTCTGACCCAATCCCCTCCTAGGTCTACAGGGGAAAGGCAGCCTGGACTCCTGCCATTTGTCTGTTTAATAGGACCAACTGATTTTAGGGTTTAAGTTCAAAGTAAGCCATTTTCCCCTTACTGATTCATTGGACCTGTACGTAATAATCAATTTTATTTGGTGGATGAGCTAATTGGTTGTGGCTCCAACTTTAGGTACAGAACACAGTGTATAATGTATGCTGATAAAATGATGTAGAATGTATGCCGATAAATCAGTTATTTCCAAAGTCCTCCTTAGGGCAGAAGTTGAAACTAGTTAGAGGAGAATTCCAGAGAGGTGACTGCTTCACAAATGGGAACCTAGACTAGTGGTTTTCAAACATTTTTGTTCTCAAGTGACTCTGGCAAAAAGGCAAAAGACCCCAGCTACCATTTAACCCTGCAAAGGTCTCACAGGAAAAGTAGTTTTGCTTTTTAATGAAACATTTACTTTTCATTAAACAATATAAATAAATTATTAATTTACATTAGGAAAAACCCTATAGATGCCATATAATACACAGTGTGTTCTAGTGGGAAGAGTCTTGGATTAAAAGAAAATCATCTTTTTAATTGCCAGCATTGTGTTGGTGACATTGTATGACTAGAGACATGAAACCCAGTAGACTCTAAAGAAGCAAAATTGAGACTTACTCAGAAGGTAATGGAGAGGTAAATGGTAAGTGTGATCAAGCAAATTAACAATCAAAGAAAGAAGGAGGAGGAGGAGAAAAATAAGAGAAAAGAGGGGGAGGAAAAAGAGAGAAAACAAAAGACTAGTGGAGGAAGGTCTAGAAAAGGGGCTCTCCTAGTTGTCTGAGTCTACATTGTTGACTATTTATACAACTAACTTTAGCAAGTGAGGTAGTTTTCTTTCGTCTGTGGAAGAAAGTAGTATGAGTAATGCATGAAAAGAGAACTAGATTTGGAGCCAGAAGACCTGGGTTCAAATGCTCTCTCTGCCATCTACTGTGTGACCTTGGGTAAGGCACTCAGTGCCTTAGTTTCCTTAATTGCAAAATGTAAATACTGGACTAGAAGTCTCCTCCTGGCTCTAAATTTATGATCCCCAAATCCTATGACTCTAAGATGAGTAAAATACAGTATTGGTTTGTTAGTTTGACTAAGAAAGAAGGTGGGTTGGTCTTATCTCAAGAATGAAAGAGATAAGATGGCCAAACCAAGTAGTATACTGGTACTATGAGAAAGAAAAAAAAGGTCTCAAGTGTTTGGGAGGGTTCTTGGATTAACATAGATCAGAGTAGCACAGGGATGCATTGTTACTTATGTCTATGAAGCAAGGACTCCTTACTGATGAATTTACTAATCCTTGAACATATTGGAGCATCTGTCCTCTAAGGCAGTGTCTAGAAGGCCCTGTTAAATAAGATCAGAGCTGAGCTTCCCTGAAGAACAATAGTATGATCAACATTCTAGGTTGAATTTGACAACAGCAGATCGCTACTCTTGGACATGCTATCTAGTGGAATGGCATGAAAATTTTCCCAGACAGCTTTATGAAGATAATCCAACCCTTGTTTGGACAAAATGAGTCACATAGTATATTAACAGAAACCCATGTGTGGTCACTGATGTGGGTTAAACAATGACCATCATTTCCAGAAGCACAGATGTTAAAATGCTTTGCCCTACCAGATGTGCACACATAGGGATCTACCCAAATGGAGCAATATGTAATCTAAAACACACTGCCTTCATAGAGTGCAGAGAACTACTTACTTATTCCAGTTGTTCAGGGCTTTTTTCCTCCAACAAAGATCAAAACTGAGCTCTTAATATGTGTTTGGTTTAAATTTAGTGACACAGTATTTACTCCCATAGGCACTTCCTCTCACCTGTGGAGATAAACTGTGTTATTCCACTATAAACCCATATGGTTTCCATCTCTGTCTCACTTGTCTCTGCGAAATACCTTTTTACTGTGGAATGGACCCAGAGTTGTGGCGAATGCTGCATGCAGCGTTGTAATAGATTGGATTTGGGGCTTGCTCTTTTCTCTCCCCCTATTTTTTGTGTCATCTTAATACTAACATAAACACATTTCAGAAAGGAGACAATGTTTTGATCCAGAAATAGCTTTAAAAGCTATCAAATTATCTGAGAGAATTAGAGAATCCTCCAGAAGTTATGTAGTTGCTTTTGGGACATTTGGGAAGTCAGTCCCTCCAAAGGGATAATAATTCCTACTTCAACTGACCTTATAGAATTTTAAACTTTCTTTCTCTTTTTTTTGTGAGGAAGTTGTAATGGAAATGCAGATTTAAAGATCTTCCCTGCCCCTAGCTTAAGTGCACCTGGAGCCTGTGGTGGGAGGCTTGTTTTTTCAGGAAAGCCCACACCTTGATACTTTGTGATTGGGCAGTGGGTCTAGAAGGTTGTTACATTCTCTGAGCCAGGAGAAGGCTATATAAACCCTGAGGAGAGGCTTTGCTTTGGGGCTCACTTTGAGAAGTGTTGTGTGATTTGACCAGATGAGACTCTGGGAAGCCGTTGTTGAGAGCCCCCTGGCTTTGAAAACCCAGATGTTGATGCTTCCCTCTCTGGTAACTGTGATTTGGTATTGATATGATGTTTGGACAGTTTGGAAGCCTGTCTGTTTGATCTGTAAGTTCTGTAACTCTGAAGTTTGGGGTGCTGACCTTTTCCCCTGAACTAGGTAATGTGTGTTTGTTTGATTAAAGTAAGCTTGTTAACCCATTTTGAGTTGCTTTCCTTTTGAAAAGCAGATCTAAGAACCTGTGTTGGCAGCTACCCTGGGGATATTGGGGTGCTTGCCGCTACAAAATGGCGACGAGGATGGGATCTGCTGAGTAAAAGGAAAATATGGGGGCTGGGATAATTGTTTGTTTCCCAGTTGTGGTAGCTGTGATTCTGTGGAGCCATGGAGCAGGAGAGAAAGACCTGCATGCTGACTTCACTGAGCTGAGAGCAGGAATGGTGAGCTGCCTGCATGGAGACCTGTGGAGAAGCCTGGAGCTGCTGCCTTCTGCTGGAGGAGAAGGAACCCAGGAGTTTGGAGTTCAGCCAAAGGCAAGATAAGGACTGTGTGGCAAAGCAGGGGCACTGAATGTGTTTCCTTGTTGCATCCCACAGTTTGGGACCCAGGGGGAGGATGGACTTGTGACTGATGGGTGGGGTGAAGTGCCATGGACCCCAAGGACCCCACTTTGGTATTGTTGCCTAGTTCCCTCTCTGGATTTGGAAGCAGGGGCTGGAGCAGTGTGAGGGGAAGGACACCCCCCCCCCAAGAGAACTTTATGTGATAATGCTTTGTATTTTGTGAATTGATGTGAAAATGCAATGTACTTTGTTTAAGACCCAGTGGCCACTTTGGTAACTTTAGATGTACCTTGAAAATGTGACCTAAGAGATGTTTTAGTGCTAATTCAAATGTAAATTGTGTATGCTATGGGCAAAAAGATCTTGGGGCCGAATGTAATGGAAATGCAAATTTAAAGATCTTCCCTGCCCCTAGCTTAGGTGCACCTGGAGCCTGTGGTGGGAGGCTTGTTTTTCAGGAAAGCCCACACCTTGATACTTTGTGATTGGGCAGTGGGTCTAGAAGGTTGTTACATTCTCTGAGCCAGGAGAAGGCTATATAAACCCTGATGAGAGGCTTTGCTTTGGGGCTCACTTTGAGAAGTGTTGTGTGATTTGACTAGATGAGACTCTGGGAAGCCGTTGTTGAGAGCCCCCCGGCTTTGAAAACCCAGATGTTGATGCTTCCCTCTCTGGTAACTGTGATTTGGTATTGATATGATGTTTGGACAGTTTGGAAGCCTGTCTGTTTGATCTGTAAGTTCTGTAACTCTGAAGTTTGGGGTGCTGACCTTTTTCCCCTGAACTAGGTAATGTGTGTTTGTTTGATTAAAGTAAGCTTGTTAACCCATTTTGAGTTGCTTTCCTTTACAAAAGCAGATCTAAGAACCTATATTGGCAGCTACCCTGGGCATATTGGGGTGCTTGCCGCTACAGAAGTATACACACATGTCTACAAATATGTGTCCACACACATACATGCATAGTGGATGAGGAAAGTGCTCAGAGAGATTAATTTACTTGCTCAGGCTCATATGACTACTAAATATCAGTATAGGGATTCAAGTGCTTGCCTCTCCCTGACTCCATGTTCAGACTTCTTTCTACTGTACCATATTATCTTTCAAATACATTTTCCTCACAACAACCATATAAAGTAGGAAATGAAAGTATACTCACAATTTACAGATAAGAAAATTTAGGTTTGGAGGAGAAGTTAAGTGACTTGACCAGGACCACAAAGCCATCAGAGTCAGGACTTAGACCCAGTTTTTCTGGTGATAAGCCCAATGCTTTTCCCAATATGCCATGGTATCTCATTCATTCATCCATCTATCCATGCATTGATCTTTCCAACGAATATCTGCTCAAAGGGGGTTGGAGATTTTTTGGCTGAGGTTGTATGTAGACCTGTCATGGTCATTCAAGAGATGTGCTGTTTTCCTGGGCCATATAGCTGAGATATTTTAGAGGGTCTTTTCTTAGACATGACCAGTGAAAAAGGGAAGGACAATAAAATGAGCAGAGGAAAGGTTTATATTATCCCTGTTTTGAAGGTTTCCCATGACATATGTATCTGGAAGCTCTATTCCACAGAAATCTAACACTTGCAGATCTAGGACTTAGTGATGAGATGAAACAGTTCAGGAAGGTCATCCAGAAAATGTGAACCCCCATAGGCTGGAAGAGGCAGTTAGGTAATGTAAAACAGACTAAATTCAATATCTGAGACAATGCATCTGAGGTGGTAAACTGATTTGGAATATTAAATCTTAGTTCAAGATGGATGAATTTGAATTGGGTAAGAGGTTACAGTTGGGGCAAAGATTAGTGATTATAGGGGAGGACAAAGATGCTTACATTCCTGCTCCGTGGTACCTTGGTTGATGTTAAGAGTGGGCTGCTGGAAGCTGAGGGAAGCAAGTCTATCTCATTTGAGTGACAAAGCCAGATGGGACCTTATGGGAACTTTCTGGGTTCGATGTCACCCGACTCATGTGGAGGAGTTCATCTAGATCCAGGTGCCACCAAACCTTTTAGCTCAGGATAGTATTGCCTATCAAATCAGCATGTGGTGCTAGCTATTTGGAGCCAGGAGACCCTCAAGAGGACTGAGAACTGGTTCTAACTGTTATTACCAAGACAAAGAGAAATGCATTAAATTGTTGGAATGCTCTCATAGAAACAGAATATAGAGCTGATGTTAGGTACAAGATGAAGTGCAAAGGAAGCTTACAAAAGGAATATAGAAGCCAAAAAGAAAACTCTGGTTTTGACTTCAATAGAGCAGATATCATAGGAAACTACAGTAAAAGCAGACCAGATTTCTTTAGTCTTGAAAAATAACAACTGCAATTTTTACTATATTCCATGGACCCCAAAAGATGTTGCCAACATTAGAGGAATGAGTTATGCAGCTGAAGGAAAATCCATTTGCCTGCATGATTGGATGACCTGTAAACCATAATGTTTAAATAGAGATTGGGGATAGAATCTAGACCAGGAATTTTATTAAAATAGAGAACTCTAGGGGGTAGCTAGGTGGTGCAGTGAATAGAGAACCGACCCTGGAGTCAAGAGGTTCTGAGTTCAAATGTGACCTCAGACACTTAATGCTTACTAGCTGTGTAACCTTGGGCAAGTCACTTAACCCTAATTGCCCTGCCTTCCCCCTTGCAAAAAAAGAAAGAATAGAGAACTCTAGGTCAGGAAACTCTGTCTGTCACTGCAGGTCATCATTACTTTCTCTGAGTCTTAGAGAAGTGAATAGAACCCTGAGAGGTTCAGTGACTTGCTCACAGTCACACAGTCAGGATGTATCCAACGCAGGATTTGAACCCAGTAGTCACAGGCTTTGAAGCTGACTTTTTATCTGCTATACCACATTAGCTCTCTAACATTTTTTGAATATGGCTTCAAATAATGTGTTCAAATATAATTTATATTAAAAACATTCTGAATTTCATTGACCTTTTTCTGGCAAAATGCTTTTTCTGGGACTTCTTTTGTTCATCAGTTATTTTGAGGTTTTGAACTTTCCTCCTTTGTCACACAGGGGCCACACTCAAGTATTTCTTTGGGGACAATTCCATTTTTTTAGGAAAAACTGGAATTCAGAAGTAACTGCCAATAAAGTTTTCTAAATCCAGGGAGAGAAAAGGTTCCTGAGTGTTCAGGCCACATTCAGAATCTGGGAAATTGGAGCTGGTAGGAAGGAGCAAGCAGATGGCAGCGGTCCAGTGGTGGCAAAGTACTTTAGAAATCCATAGAGGAGTGGCAAGGTCGAGGAGAGCAGCTGCACAGCATGGATTTAGATGGGGAGGTGGAGGTCATGGCTGAGAACATTTGGCACTAGGGACCAGGGACCCGGGGCTAGAAGGGTAGGAACCTAGGCTTAGGAAGACTGGGAGCAAAGTTCATGACTTAGACATAGGATATTTGGCCACCAAGATAAGACCCCAGGCTCAGAGTGGGTGGTCAGCAAGCACTGAGTAGGTGAAGAGAAGACTTAGTAGCAAACAATACTTCTTCTGGGTCAGCTGAAAAATCACCCTTGTTTGAAAGTACCGATGCTTGGGTTCATGCTGTATAGTTGCAGGTTTTAAGCTTCACCCAGTTGGTTTTTTACAAGGGACTGCAAACAATTTAAGCTCAGGGGAGGAATGTAATATAGAGTGCAAGCTTAGTGCATTTGCCTTAATACTCTCTTATAATGGGTAGAAAGAATGATTACTTCATACTCTGTATAAGGAATGGAATTGGCAACAGCTTGGTAGAGAGATTTCCTTCTGATTCCCATCTTTGAGAGAGGATACGTGCATGTGAGGAAATCAAGGCCCAAAGAGGTAGAATAACTTGCCCCTGTTTTGGACATAGCAAGGCCTTCTGAGTTGAGGGCCTGTTTTTTTTTTCACTGTGCCACTGTGAGACCATAACATATTTAAAATTTTTTTTAATCTTCCTCCGAACCTAGCACAGTGAATTTGTTGTTGAATCTGAGTCCTGAGAACTGAGGTTTTCTGAGGCAGGTGCTAGAGTATAGGCGGGACCAAGGCCACAGAGGAAGACAAACAGACACACCTGCCCTGAGAAGAGAAATGAGAGGCAGGGGGCCAGGCTATTCCCAACATTCACAGTGTCCTGGCTCTTTGAAAATGTTCCTGGCCTGCTTCAGGGAGGCAGTGGAAAATGTGCAGGACTTGGCACTGAGAAACCTGGCTCTGAAGCTTATTTAGTGTGTTACTATGGACAAGCCACTTAAACTTTCTTAGCCTCAATTTCCATATCTGTAAAATGAGGGTGATAATTCTGGCAGCTAGGTGGCACAGTGGACAGAACACTGGCCTGGAGTCAGGAAGTCCTGACTTCAAATTCAGTCTGAGATATTAGCTGCAGGACCCTGGGCAAATCACTTAACCTCTCTTTGCCTCAATTTCCTCAAGTATAAACTAGAAATAATAATAGCACCTGCTTTGCAGAGTTGTTATGAGGTCAAATGAGATGATATTTGTAAAAAGTGCTTAGTACAGTGCCTGACCCATAGTAGGTGCTATATAAATGCTCATTCCTTCCTCTTCCCTTCCTTCTTAAGCTCCCCCCACTTCCCCCCCCCCCGAGAGTTGTGAAGAAAGCTTTTTATAAACCTTAATAAATGCTCATGGAATCGAACATAAATGCAAGTGAATACTAATATATCTTGTCATTTAGCTTAATCAAATTTCACTAAAAGAACAGATTTTTAAGGAAATAAGCAGAGAAATATTGATTTTTAATACTATGGGACATTAAAAGCAATTCCTAGCTCACCACAATTGACTTGCCATAGAGTTTAGATTCTTTCCGAAGGATCATTTTGCAGAAGTCTTGCCCAGCCAGAGTCAAGTAATGGAAAGCCTAGCTTGGGAGTAAACTAAGTGTTCATGGGATCTGTTCTTACTTTTGCCAAGTAAGTCAGTACATTTCTCCAGGCTTCAATTTTGTCATCTGTAAAATTAAGGAGTTGGGCTAAATTAAATGGTCTCTAAACCTCTTCGAACTGTCCCTTTTTAGAAGTCTCTGACAATTGATTAGGGTCAGAATTCTTAGAAGTTGGCGACTTAAATTTCCTTTGCCCCCAAATAAAAAAAAAGGATTTTTTTTTCCGGTTTCTCATTCCTAGACTGTATTCATTCTTTCTCTCTCTCACCTCTGTCTTTTGGAAACTAGCTTCCTTCAGAGTTAAGTTCAAACGTGAGCCCTCTATCTTGATTCCTGACCTGCTACTGTTCTCCCTTTACAATTACTTGGTATTTACTTTGTAGATGTTTTGTATTTATTCTTTTGTGTACTTGTTGTTTCTATCCAATACAACATATTTTCTATGAGGGTAGGGACTGTTTGTTTCCTCAAAGTCTTTATTTCCTCAAAGTTTCTCAAAATACCTGTCAAATAGTGTTGTTGTTGTTGAATTGTTTTCAGTAGTGTCCAACTCTCCAAGACCCCGTTTAGGGTTTTCTTGGCAAAGATCCTGGAATGGTTTGCCATTTCCTCCACCAGCTCATTTTACAGATGAGGAAACTGAGGCAAACAGGGTTATGTGACTGGCCCATGGTCACACAAGTAGTGTCTGAAGACAGATTTGAGCTCAGGAAGATGAGTCTTCCTGACTCTAGGCCCAGCACTCTATCCGTTGGGTCACCTAGCTGTCCCCCAAATAGTAATCATTTAATAAATGCTTGTTAAGCGTATGAACACAAAGGAATATAATATAATAATGACAATGATAGCTAACATTTAGGTAGCACTTGAAGGTTTATAAAATACTTCATATGCATCTTATTTGATTCTCATGATAGCTTCATGTGGTAGTTCCATCAACATTTTACAGATCAGGAAATTTGAAAGTAGAGACCTTAAGTGACTTGACTTGATGCTGGTAGTGTCTGAGGCAGGATTTGAACCTAGGGCTTCTGCCTCCAACTTCTGAATTTTATCTACTATGCCATTGCCTCTTTCAGTTGATAGGTTGTGATTTGCCAATAGTCGCACGGCTAGTAAATAAGGCAAGGGTGAACTGATGAGCTAACCCTCCACCTGAGTTATACTTTATAGCTTCCTCTCAGCTTAGAGATGACCTTGAATTGTGAAGGGCTATGCCAACACTTGGCAGAATATTTTTTATTTTTATTTTTTAACATTCTGACCTGCTTTTCTTTCTTTCTTTCTTTCTTTCTTTTTTTTTGCTTTTTGGAGGGCAGTTGGGGTTAAGTAACTTGCCCAAGGTCACATGGCTAGGTTTTTGTTTGTGTGTGCATTAAGTGTTTGAGGCCGGATCCGAACTCAGGACCTTCTGACTCCAGGGCCGACGCTCTACTCACTGCGCCACCTAGCCGCCTCGACTTGGCAGAATCTACCAAACTTGGAAGGGCCATTATGGCTTCAGTGTCAGGTCATTCATTTGTTGTTCCAGGATCAACCTAGTGAAGTTCAGATAGGTTCTGCACTAGGCTGGCTTCACTCAGATGGATGAATTTTTTGGCTGCAAACTCTAAAAGACCATCTAGAAAGGCTGGGATAAATACAAGTCAAATGAATATTCAGAGCAAAAATCACACACCCATGAACTACTAAATGAGGTCATATGGGATATTTGTTAAGTTCCTTGGAAGTCAGAATTAAAATGAAATCTGCATTGGGAAGCATCATGGTGCTGTAAAAGGAATGTTGAATTTAAGATGAGAGCACCTAGGTTTAAAAGCCACTTTTATCGCTTGTTCCTTCTGAGACTTTGGGCAAGGTCTCACTGCTCCCCCAAATCAAACTTCTGGGACTCATCTGTAAAATGAGAGCATTAGACCACGTTCTTCTGGCCTAAGATCCGTTCAGCTCCAACATGCTGCTGTGCTCTGTTGACTCTCAGTAGACACTCACTTACTGTGTGACCCTGAGCAAGTCCTTAAGCTCTCTCAGCCTCAATGTCCTGATCTCTAAAATGAGGGGGTTGGCCACAACAACGTCCTTGGTCCTCTCTAGCTCTAAATCTCTGATCTGATATATAGACATCATTGCTTCAGTGGATCCATGACTACATTCATGTGGGTATTCTTTCCTTCAGTGAAAATCCCAATCTATCCATACCTTCTTATAGTGAATGATTCTTTTCCATTGTACCATAAATCTTCTGTAGAGGATCTATCCCATATACTGAAGTCCTTCTCGTATATATTTTCATATTTGTGGATAATATAGTGCTTAGGTTGCCCATATATTATAATTCTTTCTCACTACATGACTAGGCTGCTACCTTCTTTTCTTTCCATTGTTGTTGTTTATCCTTTGTTTTTGAAGGGGACCAGGGACGTTATAGGGTAATGTCTTGACTTGTGGGTGAATTGGATTTAACTGAGGCACAGTAGCACTAAGTCATCAGCCTCACTCTCTCTGCCAGAGTCATTGAGGTCCAGTGGTGAGACAAAAGTCGAGACAACTGGCCATGGCCCAGGATGCAGTGGACTACCCTCCAATGTCTGACTAAGCTCTAACTGCTCCATCGCACCTGCTTTAGCCATCTTTGTCGTTATTGGAAAAATGGTTCTCATCTACCCATTCCACTGGGGGAAATCTTCACAAGCTTGGGGTAGACATTCCCCTAACTCACTGACAGGTTTGAGGCCTGTTGATTACCCTCAACCTGGGTTAGTTCCTCTGCTGAGACAGTTTTGTTGCATTGTGGTTGCTGTGCAGGCTACAGATTCTTAGAGCCACAGATGAGAACTGGGTGACAGGTGGACAACAATGGTGGTTGAGAAGCCCTGAAAGCTTGCCAAGCCCTCATGCCAGTGGAGCTAGTCCTTCCTGAACACTCCATAGATCCCATACATTTTCTGAATGTACTGACTGTGCATTTTTTTGGTATCTCTCACATCACTTGTTATGTATAAGGTTATTATTCAAATAATGCTGCAGCCTATTTATATCTGCATGTGTTTCTCCATTGCTTTTTTCCTCCAAATGTTTTATTAACTTTTGGTTTACATCATTCATTTCCACCAGATTTCAAGTTACAAATTTTCTCCCTGTTTTTCCCCTACCTACAACCCAAAAATAGTGATCCCACTGGATATCCCCTCCTCCAAATTGCTCTCTTCCATATCTTCTCCCATACCCCCTTTGACTTTTCCAGTAGGGCATGGTGAATCTCTATGTCCCAGTGCCTGTATATCTTATTTCCCAATTACATGTAAAATAGTATTAAGAATAGTATATATATTTAAACATTTGATTTTAAAACTTTGAATTCCAGATTCATTCCCTTCCTCCCTTGTCACCCACTCTCACTGGAAAGATAAGCAATTCAGTATAGGTTGTTCATGTGTAGTTATGCAGAACATTACCATAGTAGATATATTGTAAAAGACTGACTATATTTCCCTCCCTCCTATTCCACCTCCCACTTGTTCTATTCTCTACTTTGATCCTGTCCCTTTTCAAAAGTGGGTGCTTCTAACATCTCTCCTTCCAGCCTGCCCTCCCTTCCATTATCCTCCCTCATATCCCTTTCTCCCCTACTCTCCTGGAGGATGAGATACCCTATTTAATGTGTATGTCATTCCCTCCCTGATCCAAATTCAATGAGAATAAGGTTTTGCCTTTTTTGCTTTCCTATTCTTCCCCTTCCTTGTAACCATTTTCCCTTGCCTCTTCTATATGAGATAGTTTACCCCATTCTGTCTCTCCCCATCTCCTCTTGTTATATTTCTCTCTCACCTCTTAATTTCACCTTTTTAAGTATCATCCCTTCCTATTAAATTCGACCTGTGCCCTCTATCTATGTAGACCTGTAAACATATATACACACATTCACATATGTATTCATATGCCCATATACCCTTCTTCAACTATTTTCATACTGAGAAAAGTTTCATCAGTTACAATGATCATTTTTCCATGTAGGAATGTAAATAGTTCAACTTTCATAAGTTCCTTATGATTTATTTTCCCTGTTTACCTTCTCAAGCATCTCTTGCTTCTTGTGTCTGAATGTTAAATTTTCTATTCAACTCTGGTTTTTTCCTCAAGAATGCTTGAAAGTCCTCTATTCCACTGAACGACCATATTTTCCTCTGAAACATGATACTCAGTTTTGCTGGGTAGGTGATTCTTGGTTTTTTTTTTTAAACAAATGCTTTATTAACTTTTGTTTTACATCATTCATTTCTGCCAGATTTTGAGTTACAATCATTTTCCCCCCATTATTCCCCTACCCAACCTCCCAGAACAGTAATCCCACAAGATATCGCTTCCTCCAATCTGCTCTCTCCCATACCTTCTCCCATACCCCCATCGACTTTTCCATTAGAGGAAGGTGAGTCTTTGCATCCCAATGTCTGCACATCTTATCTCCCTATTACAAGCAAAAGAGTATTAATAATAGTATTTATATATATTTGAAACATTTAATGTTAAGACCTCGACTTTCAGATCCATTTCCTTCCTCCCTTGTCACCCATTTCCTCTGGGGAGATAAGTAATTCAGTATATGTTGTACATGTCTAGCTATGCAAAACATTATCATAGTAGATATAATGTACAAGGCTGCTTATAATTCCCTCCCACTCATCCCACCCCCCACCTGGTCCATTCCCTACATGATCCTGTCCCTCTTTTATAATGGGTACTTCCAACCTCCCCTCACCCCAAGGATGCCCTCCCATCCATCATCCCTCCTCTCATCCCCCTTCCCCTATCCTGCTGCAGGTTGAGATATCCCATTTAGTATGTATGTCATTTTCTCCCTGAACCAGATTCAATGTGAATGTGGTTTTGCCTTTTTAGCCTTCCTTATTCTCCCCCTCCTTTGCAACCACTTCCCCTTGCTTCTTCTACATGGGATAGTTTACCCTACCCTGTCTCTTCCCATCTCCTCTTGCCACTTTCCACACTCACCTCATAATTTCATCCCTTGAGTATTCTCCCTTCCCAACAAATTCAACTTATGCCCTCTATCCATATATAACTGTAACCATATACACACACATTCACATATGTATTCATATGACCATACACCCTTCTTCCATTATTTTCATACTGAGAAAGATTTCATCAGTCACAGTTATTGTTTTTCCATATAGGAATGTAAATGGTTCAACTTTGATAAGTTCCTTTTGATTTCTTTTCCCTGGTTACCTTCTCAGGCATCTCTTGCTTCTTGTGTCTGGATGTCAAATTTTCTATTCAATTCTGGTTTTTTCCTCAAGATGCTTGAAAGTCCTCTATTCCACTGAATGACCATATTTTCCCCTGAAACAAAATACTCAGTTTTGCTGGGTAGGTGACCCTTGGGTTCATTCCCAGTTCTTTGCCCTCTGGAATATCATATTCCATGCCCTTCGATCCCTCAGTGTAGAAGCTGCCAGGTCCTGGGCTATTCTGATTGTGTTTCACAATATTGAAATTGTTTCTTCCTGGTTGCTTGTAGTATTTTCTCTTTGATCTGGGGATTCTGGAACCTGGCTATAATATTCCTGGGAGTTTTCTTTTTGGGATCTTTTTCAGGAGGTGATTTGTGGATTCTTTCAACCTCTATTTTGCCCTCTGGATCTAAAACATCAGGGCAGTTTTCCTTGAGAATTTCTTGAGGTGATTTCTAGGTTCTTTCTTTGATCATGGCTTTCAGGTAGTCCAATAATTTTTAAATTGTCTCTCCTGGATCTATTTTCCAGGTCAGTGGTTTTTCCCATGAGATATTTCACTTTGCCTTCTAATCTTTCATTTGTTTGGATCTGCTTAACAGCATCTTGATTTCTCATAAAGTCATTAGCTTCCATTTGCTCAGTCTAACTCTGAAGGAATGAATCTCCTCAGTGAACTTTTGAGATTCTTTTTCCATCTGGCAAATTCGACTTTTTAAGGCATTCTTCTCCTCATTGCCCTTTTGGGCCTCCTTTGCCATTTGAGTTAGTCTATTTTTTAAGGTGTTGTTTTCCTCAGTGAGACTGTTGACCCTCATTTCATACTTTTCCTGCATCCTTCTCATTTCTCTTTCCAATTTTTCCTCCACTTTTCTTATTTGATTTTTAAAGTCCTTCTTAAGGTCCTCTATGGCCTGCAACCCGTTCATGTTTTCCCCTGGGGCTTTTGGAGCAGGACTTCTGACCTCACAGTCCTTTTCCTGCTCTATGCCCCCAAAATAGGAGTCTAGGGTTGCATTTTCTGTTTCCTTTGCCTTGGCATGTTGCCACTTAATTGCTTGACTTTTGGGCTTGTTGCCACACTATGGCTTTAAGGCCAGATAGAGGAATTTTTGTCCCAAATGTGTGGGGGGCAACTTCCGTTTCTGGCAAGCTGTAAACCCACCCACGACTTCCACCCTAGATCACAATCCAGATCCAGGGAGGTTAAAGCAAGAGCGATTACCCCCAAGACTGATCGCTGGATCTCCCTACAAATTTGCAGGCTGGGAGCGGGAGCTGCCTCTGAAAACTACAAAATGGCATTTGTCCTCAGCGGCTTCTAGCCCCCAGGGGAGGGAGCCGACGCGTTCCCTAATACCAGTCCCAAAGTCCATAGGACACTAACCTCTTACTTTGTCCTAGGCAAGTCTATGTTGATAATTCTGGAGTTGCCACAGCTCCTGGTATTCTGGGGTTCCTCCAGCTGGCTGCTGGCCCTGCCGCCCTGGGGCTAAAACCTCGGCTCATTCGGACCTGGGCTTGGCTCGGCTCCTGTGCTCTGCGCGCTGCACGCTGCCAGGTCCCAGACCACTGCGCTGGTCCTTCCTGCAGGGCTGCTGGGCTGTCCTCAGCGGGAGTTTAGCTTCTCTGTGTCGTTCTGTGGGTGCTGGGGCTCCAGAAGTTGTTCACAGTCCTTTTTTACATAGTTTGTGGGGAATCTGGGGGCAGAGTGGCTTGGATGAGCTGTTTCTACTCCGCCATCTTGGCTCCGCCTCTATTTTTCTTTTTCTTATATTTGTATTCCCAGTTCTTAGCATAATTTAATTCTTTGTCCTTAATTTAAATGTCTAAGTTAATTAAGCACTTAACATTTATTAAGTGGCTAATAAATATTTTTTGAGTCACTGCCAGACTCCATGACAATGGGAAAGATCTTTGGTGCTGCAAAAATCCCCCTATTTTGTTCTTCACTTGACAATAGATAGTGTTGTTAAACAGATATCTTTGTGGTTACATTCATCAAGGAATCCTGTATAATTTTAATTTATACAAGAGAGACTCATTGTTGTAGGAGGGTCTTTAAGTTTGCATTTTGCTTCACTGAGTTAAATACTATCTTAGTGATCAACAAAAGAATCTTAAATCGGAGCAAAATTTTTTTTCCTCCCTAACTCTGTAACATGAAAGTGGGAAGTTGTGGATGTGAGTGATGCAGCAATAAATTGTCCTGAAACATTTATGTGACTCCCAGTGCATTTTAATTCTTCTCAAAGACTCTTCATTTTACCCTTCCCTTTTCCCTCTGAAATAAGAGTAATGTATCTAAAGTTTCTTTCCCCTTAAATTATGCACAGAAGCCAATGTAATTCCTATAATTTTTTGTTAAAAATTGTAGACATCTCAGCTACAGTTTTTAGAAACCACAGCTTCTGCTAAAAGTAGGAAATAATCCCAACCAATGCCATTAAAGACATAACTTGTCTTATGTATTGCTTTTTACCTGCTAGCAAAGCTTGCAAGCAAGTGGCATTGTGAGTAGAAGAGTGGTGACAAAATCAGATTTGAATTTGAGCCTTGCCTCTGATATTTAATAGTTATATTGCTATGGGCAGGTCATTTAATGTCTCTTAGATTCACTTTTTTAAATGGCAAAAGAAGATAGTGATGCTATGTTTGGAAAAGATGTCTTGCTTTGGTGGATCCATGATCTATCTTATCTATCATGAGATAGAGCCCTTTCTAATGATGTAATTATCAATCCATTCAGACTTCTTTATCCTTTATGGTTCTTGTTTTTGTCCTTCTACAAAATCCGACAAAGCAGATCTACCTGATGTAGTTGGGGCCTTCCTTTATAATGTTTACTTTTTTGTAGTCATTAGCACAACACTCAGGCTAACTATGATTATCCTTCATTCTCTCTCTAGAACAGGGCTGCCTCCTTTTCTGCTTATACATGAATCAAAAGAAAGCTAAGTTTAATTATTCTTTCACAGCTAACCCAAACCCAACTAATCCAACTCAAAATGAAGGTAATAAAAGCCCATACTTTTACTTTCTGGGACCATTGTAACATGGGCGACACAGATGGTGATTATTTGGGTGTGAAAATTGGGTACTACAGTGTACATCTCTAAAATGTCAAGTGTAAATACCCTTTCACAGGCAAATATGATACTGAATGAATTCCAGCAGTGAACCGCCCAAGGCTCTTCACTTCATGTAAATGGAGCATGAAGGAAAAAAAATGTTTATAAGAGGCATTCTTTGATAGTGTCAAGGTACACTTGACCGAGGTAAAGATGAGATTATAGGTGTTAGAAATTATATTTGGGGCCTACATCTGAGAAACAAGATGTCAGGATTTAGAAATTGAAGTCCAAAAAGCCTGGACCTCACTTTCTGCCAAATATTCCAATTTACTGGAATTATGTAGCCAATAAGAGGATTCGGTCTTTCAGTTCTTGAAAAAGGTTTAAAAAGGGAGTAAATTTAGAGAGTAAAATAGGTTCTAGAGGCATTGTGGTTCGGTAGATAGTGAAGCCAGAAAGAAGTGGGTTCAAATTCTGTCTCTGATACTTACTAGTTGTGTGATCCTGGGCAAGTCACTTAACTTGGTCAACTCTCAGTTTTCCTCAGCTATAAAATGAGAAGTTGGACCAGATGCCATCTAAAGTGCCTTCTGGCTCCAAATTTATGATCCTATGGTCTCATGATTCCTTCCCTGGCTTGTCAATTAAGTCTTTTCCCCCAAATGATTGAGAAGATGTGAATAATACCTAATCTTTTCTCAAGAATTAATCAGTAAATGGTTTAAGGAAAGACCTTTGATTGGTATAATATTACAATGGAAAGAGCATTAGATATGTAATTAGAAGACTTGGGTTGAAATCCTATTTTTGCTTCTGGTGTCCTTCTTCTCCTCCTCTTCTTTGGGATGCTGGTCAAATCCTATAGCCTCTCTGAGTCTTAGGTTTCTTGGTAAAAGTAGAGGCTGGGATTAAATGACCCCTAAGGTCCTCCTAGCTCTAAGACCTAGTCATCCTATGGATCAAAGATGAACTAGCAGGTATGGAAATGGTAGCAATTCTATTTTAAACTGACAGGAAAACATAGGTCTTAATCTGGTGAGTTATTGCCTTATATTGGTGAAGAGAGATCGAGTGAGCTCGACATTGTATAGGGATGCAAGGAATTACATGCACAGAATGGGAAGACAGGAATGACATTTCCTGTTGATATGATATCTTTTGTTAGGTAAAATGTAGGGGTGTGCTTGAGCCAGCTTAAAATGGCAGAAGAGAGAGCTGATTATTAAATTTTCAGGGGGAACATATACAGTGGAAACAACAGTGGAAATCAGTAAATGCTACAAATTAGGACTTGATTTATTATTTTGTTGATTTTCCAGACTTAAGAAAGAGATGGAAAAAATGTTAATGTTGATTAAACTTTAAAGTTTCATAGGTGTATTTTTGCCCCTGGAGAGTTGGTTGTTAAACATTTACTAATCAACCCCTGGGAAGAAACCTTTAAAAGGGGTGATGGTGGGGGTGACAGGGTTGGTTTGTGTTCTCTCAGCCAACATAGCAGAAAGCTATGCTAAGGCATGCATTATTGCATAGAAACATCTCTATATCCTGGATGATTTCGCTGACATTTTGCCTAGGCTTGCTAGGAGCTCTTTGTTGCTTCTGTTCCTGACTGCTCACTTAACCTTTTTGACCTGTCTCTGGCATTAATGCTATTCTGATTGCTTCTTAGATTTAGTATCATATGATCACAGATTGGGAGATGGAAGGGAACTTCAAGGTCAACTAGTTCCACCCTTTCATTTTACAAATGAGAAAAATGGGACCCAGAAGAGCTTAAGTGACTTGCCAAATGTCATGCAGGCAGGAAGTAGTAGAGTCAAGATTGGAACTTGATTCCTTGAACTTCAAATCAAGGGCTCTTTCTATTGTACCAAGCTGGTGTCTTCTATAACAGATCTTAGTTTCCACCTTACCCTTCTGCTGTGGTCTCCTTTTCATCTTTTCTTCCAAGTTCTGGAGAATGGAATTCCTCTCCCATGCTGAGCACAATTGTCAACCTCTAAACTTGGCAGGTTCTGCCTCTTTTTGGGGGTCTGGTCCCTTAGATGACTAATGAGATCCCTGCTACTTGGTATTACAGTATAACTCTCTGGTCTACCCAAGAACTCAAAATGAAAAGACAGGTTTTACTTTCACCTAATTATTCTCAGTTCTTCTTCTTCTTCTTCTTCTTCTTCTTCTTCTTCTTCTTCTTCTTCTTCTTCTTCTTCTTCTTCTTCTCCTCCTCCTCCTCCTCCTCCTCCTCCAGATTAGAGAAGTCAGGCATATGTAAAGGGTGTTCTGTCATACTTGTTGATACCTCCTTAAGATGAATTCAATTTAATGCCTATCAGGATTTCCAGAAGAATTTCTTTTCCCTTAAATTCACATACTTCCCAGAGGCCAATGCTATTTCTAGAATTTTTATTAAGAATTCTAGACACCTTAGTGACAATTTTCAGATACCACACAGGCTACTTTCTCTGTCAAGAGAATGAAGCAATCTCAGTAAGGTATAACTTCTAGTAATAGAATCAGAGCTAGAAAATATTCATCTAAATTTCTTATTTTTATAGATGAGGAAACAGGCACAGGGCAATTCAGTGACTTTTACCAGGGTCATGCAATGAGTGAGTGTCTCAGATTTGAACCCAAATCTTCCTGACTGCATAGTGCCCTATTCTCTATAACATTTATGACTTGTCATCTGTTGGTTAACCACATCAGAAAGTTATGTAGGTAGGGGAAAGAATATTGGAAATGGAGCTGGAGTCTTGTGCATGGGTTCCCAGTTCTGATCGTTTATTGACTATGTCTCTTTGGGCAAATCACTTACTTTCTCTGAGACACTCTCTCCAACCACAAAACAAAGGAGTAAGTACTTGTGTGACCCATCTCATAGGATTGGTCTGAGAAAGGTGCTTTGTAAACTTTCAAATCATTATACAGGGTGTCCTGAAAGTTTTAGCTAAGTTTTAAACTTTAACAGCCTAAAACTGCACTATAATTTTTGGGACACACTGTATAAAGCTATTATTACTTCCTTTTACAGATGAAGTTGTGAAATTAAGACTTTGATCCTCTAATTTGCTTACCAGGTAGTACGCCCTCTGTTTATCCAGCACTGAAACAAATATTTCATCTTTTTTCATTTCTCAACAACAATCCTTTTAAGAGTTTCAACTATCATTGAGAAATATTTAAAATGTCTCTGAGAACTGATTCTCATATGCAGTCTTTACCAGTAATTCTCATTAGTGGCTCTGCAGTAAATTAATGTTGTGCACTGCCCGATTAATTGAATGATGTGCTTTTTCCCCCCTTAGCCATTCATACATTTTTGTTAGGAAGAGCAAATGATTGTGATAAGAGGTAGATTCTAAAGGGGGCCAGCTCTTAGATTGCAATTGACGTAAGTTCTGTGTCTGATTTGTTCAGCCCATTAAAGTTGATTTCAGCCAGTTCTGTGGAAAACAAACAAAACACTAATACAGGGTGAAAAAAAACATGTGAGAAGGCAAAGGCTCAGGGAGATAAAGGCAACCTCACTAATGAGTCCCCAACTGATTAAAAGTAAATACATTTCTATTCAGAGAAAAGCACAAGAAACATTTGTTGCCACAAACTGTTTAAGTTTAACAAAAATAAAGAGTTATTCTCAGATTTGTTAGAGGAGGACAGCCCCATGGTAGCTAATTACTTCCCAAGCGTCTGTATTTTGAAATGAGCTACCCCCTGCAACATGTGGAATGGACTCATATTTCCTTATCTTGGCATGTAACTTATTACTAGAGATGTCTTTAAGGGTGTCCTTCATCATCATTAACAGATATTTATTGAGCACTTATGCTGTGTATGGCACTCACAAGATGCTACAGGATTTGCAGAATATAGACATTGGCCCTGCCCTAGAGGAGTTTGCAGAATGGAGTGGGGGTGGGGTGGGATGCTTTTTGTCTTCCATTGAAGGCCACTGACTGAGAGAAAGAAAATAAAATCTTCCCTCTTTTAGATCTTTTAGATCTCTATCTCTGTCTCTGTCTCTCTGTCTCTCTCACTCCCCCTCCCTCCCTCCCTCCAATGAGGTCCCCAGTGGCAGGGAGATCTGGGTTCAGGGCCTGTCTCTGAGGTATCTTGCCTGAGTGGCCACTGGTGAATCATTTAACCCTTCAGCACTCTAGGCAGTTGGCTAGGACTATAAGAAAATGTGCCCATCTGCATTGGGGAGAAATACGGTGGGTTAAGAGAAACTCAATAAATACAAAAGTCATCAGAGACAAGGAGGGCTTAGCCAAAAGAACCGTAAGAGTAGATGGAAGAGATGAAGCAAGAGATTAAAAAATGGAATAAGAATTGAGAAAAAATGCTTGAAGTAGAATAAATTGCTTACAACAGAAGGTAACACCTGAAACAAGAGGAATACTTCCTGAAAAAGAGAATGGAATAGACAGAAATCATGAATAATAAGAAAATAAGAAATATCAGAAGAAAGCCAAAAAAGTAAAAAATTAGAACAGGTAAGGAATCTACTATCAAAAGGAAGCAGTAAGACACCAGGCAGCAGCTAGGAACTATAGAACTTCCTTCTGAACATTATCTGAACACACACTGACTTGTCACTTACCATATTCTTCTGCAAGTAACCTGTTTCTGTTCCTGGGGGGAAGAGTTGAGAGAAATCTGAGAAATCTTCCCTCTTCACCTATTTTAATGCACTGGAGAGAAAAGGTGGGAAAAGAAAAGGTAAAAAGGGTAAAGAGTAAAGACTGTTTAACAGCTTCTTCTTTATAGACTGCAGTCAAGAATTCATCCTATTCAACCAATCATTAGGAAGTAGTCCCAATCTGAAGACCAACAGTAAGGTAAATTTTAGGTATTTAGGACACATGGCTGCCTCTGTGGGAGGTACTTTTCTGATAAAGGTTCACGCCCTATGATCTCAAGCTGCCTAGGGGAATTCATCAAGTGACATCCCCATTACACATATAATGATCCTTTAATAAAAGCTGAGAGACAGGATGATGTATTGAATAAAAGGTTGGCTTGGGAGTAAGGAAGACTTGAGGTCAAGTCCTACCTTTGACAATGTTAGATATATGATGATCAGCAAGTAATTTTTTTTCAGTGCCCCCATGCAACTATATAATTCTAAGTTACAGAAAACTTGCTTAGATGTCTATCATCATGGATAGAGATTTTACAACAGGTATTTCATATACCAAAGAAATCATAGATCTAAACAAAAAAAAATTAGCTGATTTTTATTAAGTTCTTTTTTTTTTATTTTTGCTTTTTGGTGGGCAGTTGGGGTTAAGTGACTTGCCCAAGGTCACGTGGCTAGTTTTTGTGTTAAGTGTCTGAGGCTGAATTTGAGCTTAGGTCTTCCTGACTCCAGGGCCAGTGCTTTATTCACTGTGCCACGTAGCTACCCCTTTTATTAAGTTCTTTATGGTTACCAAGTACTTTTACAAAAAAATACAATTTTTAACCTCTGTGAGATAGGTAATGTAATTATTACTTTTATAGACTAGAAGACTAAGCCTCGGTCTCTTGTCTTCTTTGCTGGATCCTTTTCTTTCTTTTGTTGTTTAAATATGGGTGTCTCCCAAGACCCTGCCCTTGCCTATGTAGTCTTCACTTGGTAACCTTGTCTATTCCTATAGCTTCAATGATCATTTCTGTGTAGATGACTCCCAAGACTGTATCTCTATCCATAGGCACTTCCCAGGGCTCCAACTGTTAACCTTTGATTCAAAATGTGATCTTTGATCCAGAAAATGCCACTTGATATAGACAAATGCATATAAATACAGATGCTTGCTTCTCTTTTTTTGACTGTGCGTATACATTATAGTTCAGGTCATAAAGGTTTCAGTGGAGACTTCTGTGTGCCCCATGGTTTGGGATTTTTAGGCACCTGAGCCTAGCATCTGTTCATCCTGACTGAGGGAAAGTATGTGATATGCATATATCTTCTCACACATGTTTACTATATAAATACATTTTGGATGTGTGTATTAGGATCAAATTCCTTATGCATAGAAATTATGTTGGTAGGTTTGATTATTTTTGAGTTACAATTTCACTAAAGTAATCAATATTTGTTTCAATCCATGAGTTATAGATACATATACCACCTATTTTTAGTATGAGATCTCTGTGTGCTGTTGTAGTGGAGTCTATAAAAGCACTCTTAATAACTGACAAAAGATTTTTGAGTTTATTAAGTTTTTTCACCCTCTCACTCAAGCTGTAAGTGCAACAGCTACTCATAGGCCTGATCCCAGTACAGATTGGCGTTCCATTTTTCTAACCTGCACAGTTTTGCTTCTCTGTAGGCAGCTTGGTATAGCCCTCTGCTCCTAGGGACTCACCATATTGGTGCCAGATTTAGTGCAGACACACAATGGTTTTTAGTTCACTATAGCTCAGAACTCCTGAGCTCAAGTGATCCACCAGCTTCAGCCCTCCCAGCAGCTGGCCTTACAGGTATATACAACTATACCCAACACAATGTCTAAATTTAGATCATTAAACCAGTCCTCAAAACTTTTCCTGACTCTTGCCTACAAACATTCTCAGTATCCATTGGGTAGAGTCCTGGGCATCTGGAACATTTAGGAGAACAATGTTAACATGAATTTTGCAGGACCATTTCTGTCCTCTGGCTTGCAGCTTCTGTTCTGTGGTCCCTTTGTTGACCTCACAACTGTTGCCCTTTGTTCTGAGTCCTTGTTCATGCCTGGGATAGTTATGTTCCCAGCTGTACAAACTAGCCTGATTCACACTAGGGAAATTTCTGCTTCACACAGCTTGCAGCCAGCCTGGCGCACATTTCCTTGTCTCAGTTTGTTTCATTTTGCTTCTGAGCACCTAGGTTTATACTAAATGAATATATGGTCCTTTTCAGCAACCCTAAGGCCTTTGGAGATGAAGGAGCAGCAGCCTCAGTATCTTTCACTGATTAACCAGCACAGGGGAATGGGTCCCATCTCTGAGGCAGAAGGAGTGGGTAGGAAGCAAAAGCTGGGGGTCACTGTGGTTGAAGTTATTGACTGTTTTCCAAAGGGAGACATGGAGGGTTTACTGGGATGAAGAGACTTCCCTAAGGTCACTTGACAAATGGGTGGTGAAGCCATCAGTTGAACTTAAGGCTCCCCTCTCAGTTCACCAGCATAAACCCTCCTCTTTTCATCTCTGGCATCTGTGGAGCATTTTTATGTTTTATGAAGCTTTCAAACAGCTTTTGTTCTTCAATCTGGTGAACAGATTTAAAGTGCTTTCCAGAGTCAGGACAACAGTATCTTTATTTTCCTTCTGGGCAATAAACTTGAGCACACCTCTGAGTGGCACTCTGCGGTGGCATGATTAATTTTTGACATGAAGTCAATCTAAACATGGTAAATACACCAAGTAATTGGTATGTTAAACAGACTAACTGTAATGAGTCTTGTGGACCAACTTGGCTCTTTGCTGCAGTGTCTTGACTCAAGCAGAATACACAATAATTCTGCCATTTTCTACATGAAGCCCCTTCCCCACTCCCCATCACATTCCCACTCACGGTCTCTTCTTCTGTTCTTGAGATCCATCCGGCCACATTTTAATGGCTGCAGCAGCTTTGAAGCTTTCCCCATGGAACCAATTTTCACCCTCCACGACCGAGAAGCTCCTGTCCTTCAGCAAGGAGTTTAGTTCAGTGATAAGTTTACCCAGAAGCCCAGAACTCAAATGGATTTTGACTGTTCAGCCTGATGGCAGCATTATAACATGGGGACTAGGAGTGGATTTGTCATGGAGCTTTTCTGATGAGACAGGGCCCTCCAAACTAATCGAGGCTGATGGGAGATTTTGTCAGGGAGACAAGCAGTTGCCCATAGCTAGTGAGACTGCTGGAGTTTTGGTGCTAATGGCAGGGTTTCACTGAGAGGAGTGTTTAGAAAAGTCACAGCCAATATGATTCCAGATCCTCCTAGGATAACGGGGAGCTTAGAAACCATAGGACACCAATATCAAGGCAGCTGTTTTATACCAGCCAGAAATTCATGACTAAGATTCCTTAATGAGTGCTATGGGAGAGGGAAACACACACACACACACACACACACACACACACACAGACACACACACACTAACTCTCTTCAACAGGAATGACAAAGGTTTGAGAAAATCTTTCTAAGCCCTGGGAGCTGTTACACTCATCTGTAGAAGTCTGTACCAGCCTTTAGGTGCTTCTCTTGACATTTCCAATGGAAATGTCCCACCTCTTGGCTTTGCCCAAGGCACCATCCTCCCTGACATCATTCATTTTGCCTTTTTGTTTTGGTTACCAAACCTTAGTCTGAATTGAGTCCACCAAAAATGCAAGGCAGACATTCTGGAGATTTTCCAGTCCCCCCAACTTTTTTTTTCTGTCTGGAAGTGAGGTGGACTCTTCTGACCTTTCAAGGTTGGATGCTTTCTGTGGAGGATGTAAGAAAGGAGGGATTAGACATGGAATGGGCCTCATATGTCAGAGAGATTAAGAATCTGCCCCTGACCACAAGTATATTTCTCTGAGACACACATGCCTCTGATCAGTACCTTGGCATGACTGCTGGAAACATCATTACCAGCAAGCCTGCCCCTTCTTAGGCTATTTCTTCAGACTCAAGACAGTGAAACTCAGACTATGGCACTAGATTGGTATGTAAATCTTTTATATGCAACCTGAGGCTCTTTAAGACAGCAGTGTGGCAGTGTATATTGGATTTAGAATCAGGAAGATTTGGGGTCAAATTTTGCCTTAGACAGCTCTGATGCTTAACCTGCCTGAGCCTCAGTTTCTTCACTGTAATATAGGGATGAGAGCATGTGTATAAAGTGTTTCAAAAACCAAAGTGCTGTATAAATGCGAGCTGTGATTATTGAAGACCACTCATTTCTATGTAAGAACATTGTATCAAACAATATTAGAATCTCTAGGACCTAGAGAAATTAGGGGGGTACTTTGGGTTAAAGTGTTATAAGTGGAATTCCAGATTTAGAATGGCTCTGGACTCATCTGATGGAATCCATGGATCATGCTGCAACAGAAGATTACCTTTGCTTTATTTTTTATTTCCGTGGAAAGACTCTGAGACATGTTATCTTATGGGCATTCCTTTACATGTGACCTGTAGGCAAAACTCCACTCAAGGAATGCTCAGTGAGTATCTTTTTCTAGAGAGAGTCTAGAGATCAGGAAACAGGAGTAAGCCTGAATTTGGGGCTTTCTCAAGTCCAAATATGTTAGTAGGTTCAGCTCTTTGGGGGAACTGAATCCTTTTTGCTTTTGTCTCCCCAGCACATAGCCTAGCATGTAGTAGGCACTTAACAAATGCTTGTTAAATAATTAACAATTGGAAGAATAAATAAATTAAACTCAAGTTATCAGTTTCTTTTTTTTTCCTTTTTTTGTGGGGGGGAGGGCAATTGGGGTTAAGTGACTTGCCCAGGGTCACATGACTAGTTTTTGTGTTAAGTATCTGAGGCCAGATTTGAACGCAGGTCCTCCTGACTCCAGGGCCGGGGCTCTATTCACTGTGCCACCTAGATGCCCCTCAAGTATAAGTTTAAACTGTGTTCAAATCTATTGCAGAGGCAGCTGGTCGTATAGTGGACCTGGAGTCAGGAAGACCTGAGTTCAAGTCTCATCTCAGACCTGAGTTCAAATCTCATCTCAGACGCTAACTAGTGACCCTTGGCAAGTCACTTAATAACTGTTTGCCTCAATTTCCTTAACTGTAAAATGGGAAAAATAGCACCCATCTCACAGGATTATTGTGAGGATCAAATGAGATAACGTTTGTAAAAAACACTTTGCACATAGATAATATTTGTAAAAAACACTTTGCACCTGGCACATAGTAGGTACATGTAGATACTTATTCCTTTATCTTCCCTTTTGTCACAAATTTGTTGGTCAAGGCAGAAATAGTTTTATCAATAGGAACACACATAAAACATTGCCTCAATTATTTTGTTATAATGCTGACTGTGTTTAGCTACAAATTTAGCTACAGTGTAAAACACTGATTCTAACACCATTTGGCCAACTGCCCAAGATGCCTGTTGGATGCTTGCTTTCCAAACAAAGTTGCTAAGTAAATTTCTTGTTTTACAAATGTTTAAAACCACAGAAGGATCTTTTGTAGAGACTTCCTGACACTGAATCTGGAGATTTCTTCTCTTTCTTTTCTTTTAGGCACTATGGAGCTAATCTCCTCATTCACAGTATCTTCTCTCCTGCTACCTTGCTACTCCTCTTGCAAAAGACACTTGGTACTACCACTTCTGTAGCCTCCTGCCACTAGGTGGGAGGGTTGCCTTCTTGCCAAGTCCAAAGAAAGGGAGGGGGAAAATTCACAGCTAAAACTAGCCCTGCCAAAATGATTTTCATTTTCAACTTGATTTCTTCATTGGCTTTCACTTGTCCTCATAAATAGCAGCAGCAATCTCAGCCCCTGTGTCCACTCACCCTAGCTCATGGATGACCCTGCTTATTCTAGCCTCCTTGGCTTTTCAGCTCAGACCCAAAGCTTCAATTTTCTATTATCATCTCGATTCTCTTTATTTTGGAAAAGGTATGTGTGAAGTGGCTAGCTAAATGTAAAGGTGGCTTGGCTCACTGGTGACATGAATATATATGTGATCTGGGATCTGGTCCACCCCTTCTCTAAGGGAAATGCATTTTACCTTTGTGGAGAATAGGAGGAGGATTGTGGCTGATATTGGCTCCCTCACTGGCCTATTTCTAAGAAAGGTACTGGGCTACAATTAGATCTATCTACGACACCTCAAATGTTGGTGGTCTAGGAGTATAATACTTTTGCCATCAGGATAACTGCCACTTCTCCCTGATTATTTTTAAGGGAAGGATAATACTTAGCTTACTATTGCCAGCTCAGCTCCTTACCATCAAGTGCTGATTACATAAATGACTATCGATAGTTAATAAAGCTTTTATAGTAAAGAAAGCACTGAACAGAAATTGGAAAAATCATGCAGATTAAGGTAGACAGTAGAATACATAAAAAAAATAAGGCCTTCAGTTCGAAGCAAGATAAGAGATAAACTCAAGCAAAAACAGATCTCATTGGTGGTGTTTGGAGGTTCACTCTTATAGATCTCTAGGGTTGCAGATAAATGCCATCATTCTCGACACTATGTCTCTTATAGAAGCTTAAGATCATGTTAGCTTTTCTGGACGGCTGTGTCAAATTGTTGATTTTTTTTGGGATCTTGAGGTTCCACCAAAATATCTAGATTTTCTTCAGACAAATTGATATCTAGTTAGTTTGCCCATGTGTAGTTTTAAAATTGGTTATTTGAATCCTAATCTATTAGATCTAGTATTAAATTTCATATCATATTCAACATTCCAATTTGTCAAGATGTTTTTGTATTCTGTCACATGTGAGGGTAGATTGGGGGCTTGGAATGAATTCTAATCCCCCCTCAGCTACTATGTAACCTTAAGCAAGCCATTAATCTCGCTCAGCCTGTTTCCTGATCTGTAAAATGGGGATAATCATAGCATCTTCTTTATAGGGTCGTTGTGAAGATCAAATGAGATAACATATATAGTACTTTGGGAATCTTAAACCACTATATAAATGCTATCTGTTATTATTATTATCCATTATGTTTGCTATCACAGACGTCCTTCTGTGACATCTATAAATCAGAAGCATGCAATCTCTGCCTTTACTTAACTCATTGATAGAAATGTAAAGTAGCACATATTCCCAGGCATTTGACTAGAGACATCATTCCAAATTGACTTCTAACCATCAAAGAATATTCACTGTTTTAGGTCATTCAGTCACTTCCAAATGGTTCCAGAGGCAGCTGGTAGCATAGTGGATAGAGTATGGGGCCTTGAATTAGTAAGACCTGTGTTCAAATTCAGTCTCAGACACTTACTGGTTATGTGACCCTGGACAAGTCATTTAACCTTTGTTTGCCTCAGTTTCCTCAACTGTAAAATGGGAATAAAAGTAACTTCTATATTATAATATTGTTGTGAGGATTAAATGAGAAAATATTTATTAAAAATACTTAGCACAGTGCCTGGAGCATAGTAGATGCTAAATAAATGCTTATCCCCTTTCCCTTTTCCAAATTCACCTAATTATGGTATTGCATGACCTACATTTTTAAATTTTATCCATAGAAATTCACTAGTGACTTTCAAATGTTTTGCCAAAGTCTAGGTAAGCTTCCTTCTTTTGGAGAAGTAGGAGACTACAAGTTTTGTAATGTTTTGCTTATTATTTTTCTTTGTTACAAAAGAAGGCTCTCTGTGGGAATGGCAGGAGGGCTATATCTGGAAATGACTGTGAAATAAAATAAAAAGCATCAATTGTAAAATCCAGGTAAGTTATACATACATTCTTTGACCCATCAGTCTTGTAATCCTATTGAAAAAGGTTATGTGGCCTATTTATTCTTGATGATCCCCTACTAGCATCTTAATATTGTCTTTTTCCAGACACTCACAAGTTATGCCCATTAGTAATATGTTCTAGAATTTTGGCAGGAATGGAGTTCAAGTTTACTTTGCTATAATTTGCATTTGATAGTCTCTCTCTCTCTCTCTCTCTCTCTCTCTCTCTCTCTTTTGGAAAATTGGGGCATTTACTTCTCTTTAATTCCATGTTGCCTCCCATGTTCTCCATTATCAGGGACAATATCTCAGCAATCACATTCACAAGTTCTTTCACCCAAATATCATGTGTTCAGTGATCCTAAATGGGGCATATTTGGTTTTTCCCCTCTTATTAATAATGGTAGACTATAGTTTAGGTTAGAGTGTATAGTGGAGTACCCTCTTCTCACAGGTGGGGGTCCCAGTAATAGCTGCTACAGATTTAAAGCACTCCATATGTCTATATCTAACCCAAATCATAGTTCAGGAATTTCCACTGATTTGCTTACTTTATCTTTAGTCACTCAAAAGACTTAATTGGTTCAAAGTAAAGGCATTTCATTATATGACACAGTCAGAAAAGTGGCAATAGCATCTCCTCTTTCTCCCCATTAACCTAGGTCATGTTCTCTCACAAATGCATGTACTATAGGTAGAAAGAGTCTGCCCACATAGGAAATATATATTGCTGGCCAGAACCAACATGGGGAAAAGTGTACCTATAGACAACATGTTTGGAAGGGCAATTTGAAATTCTAATGCTGCAGGAGTATACGTGTCTTCTGCTGATATTATTGTTTAATATTTGTTGGATATGCTCCACAATGGGTATATAGTCTCGGCTGGGTTATTCCCTACTGGTCTCTGATGGTCTTGAGGTAGTTTGGCCCTCAGTGTCTGTAGGGCCTTGTTCTTTGCTACTAGCTTCTGAGTTTTATCTCTTCAGGATGACCTATCAGCCATTTTAGTTACAATCTGCATAGATATATAGTATATCTATCTATCTATCTATCTATCTATCTATCTATCTATCTATCTATAGTATCTACATATAGTATAGTGGCTAGAAAACCTTTCACTAATACAGGGCAGACTGACAGGCCTTTTGTCAAAATTACCACACCATCTAACAAAAAACTAGGCAGAGTGCCCCTTGGCTAAGATTAATTTTTTGTTTTTCAATCTTTAAGTCCAGGGCAGAGATCACAGTCCTCTCTTCCAGACAATTATTTGACCTAAGGCTAGAAATTCCTCAAGACTTCTCTGGTTTAATTCACAAATTAATTTGAACTACAAAAATAAGACATAAACTAAGGAAGTAAGGACATTGTTTTCTATACTCTTAGGCTAAATTTCTTCCATGATTATATATGTAGATAAGCAGCAAAACCATGTTGCTTTGGGGCTATGGTTTAGCTAGAAAAACCCTTGTATCCCTATAGTAGCTGCTCCTAATTTGTCAAAATAAAATAGTTCATTTGGAAAAAACCTAGAGAATATAATACTTTCTGCAAAGGGACAGTAGATTACCTGGAACTTCCCCCTGCCCACCTCCCCCCCAAAAAAAAACAACCCAACACAAAAAAGCAGGAGGCCTTTGTTTTTTTAAAATTAATTTTGTTTTTTAACCAGTGTAGAAATGACGTGTGATCTCAAGTTTCTAAAGCAGCTAGGTGGCACAGTGAATAGAGCACTGGAGGAGTCAGGAAAACAGGAGTTCAAACTCTCAGACACTAACTAGTTGTGCAACCTTGGGTAAGTCACTTAACCCAGTTGGCCTCAGTTTCCTTATATGTAAGATGAAATGGAGAAGGAGATGGCAAACTATTCCACTATATTTATTAAGAAAACCCCAAATGGGATCACAAAGAGTCAGATGCAATAGAAAAACAACTGAACACCAACAATAAAATCGTGATGCTATAAAATTATGATTCCATTCTTACAAAATTGTGCTTGTAGTCATGGCCTTGGAAGAGCTGCAGTCTAAATGAGATAAAAACTAATGCTTCTGTGAAAAAATATTGGACAATACCTCATTGTTTCTGAGGCAAGTGGAAAAGATATGCAAATCTGGAATTGGAGTTGGGGATTTAACTACAAAGAGAAATTTCCTACTCCCTTGCATCTCCAAGGGAAACTGAAAACAAAATGATTTGATTGTTGAAACCTTTCCTGGAAGACAATCAAAATCATATAGTTTTGTTCCTGTTATTTTAAAGCAAACATTTAACTGCTTACTGTGTGACTGCAGATAAATCAATTAATTTCTATTGGGTCTCAGTTTCCTCATCGGCAACAAGGGGAAATCCAATTGGGTTATCACTAAAACTGTTCCAGCCTTGGAATTCTGTGTGATCCTCTACAAAATGGGGGTTGGTAAGGTATAAACCATTCAATGAAAAAAGATCCTTCAGTGGATCCAGGATCTCATTACTACATTTCTTCTGAAGATGCAGATAGCAACCCTCCTCTGACTATAATTTATGTCTGATTCGTCCTGTCTATGATGTCCCACATATTCAGTACAGCCTCCCGGGCATGTTGAAGGGCTCTTCAAATTCTCCTGACATGTCTTGAATACCAAAGAAGGGGAAGGAAGCCTATAATGTACCAGTTACCATGCTAAATGCTTTCCTTTTTTTTTTTAATCTCATTTGATACTCAAAATAACTCTAGGAGGTAGGTGCTATTATCATCATCATCTTACAGTTGAGGAAACTGAGGTACAAAGAGGTTAAGTGACTTGTCCAGGGTCACACAGTTAGTAAGTGTCTGAGGTCAAATTTGAGTTCAGGTTTTTATGACTCCAAGCTCAATGATCTATCCCTGCACCATGTACTTCCCTAAATGCTGTGTCCCAGCATACCTAGCAGCCTTCCTTCCTTCATACATTTCTTGGAAGACATCCTTTACCCCATATCTCCTCATGCCCATCATTTGGCCCTCCATTGTTCTTTGAGTGCTCCATAACCTGAGTTTTTGGGAGCCAAATATTCCACAGGGTGAAGTCTTCTATATGTTTCTGTTTGCAAATGACTTTTAAAAGAATTCATGTTTTTGAAGTAAGGAGGTAGATTAAATGATGTCTAAGGTCCTGGCTGCTTATACTTCAGTCATCATTCTCATCACCTTCTCTCCTCCTTAAACCTTGAACTCTGTCCCTAGATCCACTCTGGACCCTAATAGGTAAATTTTTACTTTATTTGGATTGGAACAAGGTCTCCATCTCACTTCCTGGCCACCATTTCCAAATCATGCTGCTATGTCCCAACCCCTATCTCTCTGACCCCTTTTTATGTGTTTCCTTTCCCCCATTAGAATATAAGGCTATTGAGGGTAGGCACACATACATACACATATACATACACACAAATAATAAGCACTAAATTCTTTTTTTCTGTCTAATGCCCATTTCAACTCTAAAATTTTGTGATTCTATGCTATCAGAACCTGTGATCCTTGTAGTAATGTTGAATTGGCCTGCTGGCCTATTGCGTATTCTAGAGGAAGGATTGGGGGAAGGGGTGGAGTCTATTCACTTAACTGATATTTTTCTTTTTTCCTTTCAGTGCCATTCTGGCATTCAAATGACAACTTCCAGCCTTTCTCTTTTACTATCTTTGACTCATGACTGAATAACTTGGTTATCTCAAAAAATGGTCAACATAGTAGAGTTCATTGGTAAGTTGCTGAAGACTACTGGATATACATTCAAATTATGTTTCCTTCCTTCAGAGGTATCATTAGGGAGAAGCTATAAGGGCACTCAAAATTAGTTGTTCTTACCCTATTCAACATCATCTTCAGAAGATGCTGAGCATGGCCATTCCCTTCAATTTATAGGAAAATTAGAGCCACCAATCAGAGTGAAGCAAAAACAAAAAAAATAAATAAAGGCTTAAAAATATCCACTTATTGCTAGTCAGTTTTACTTGTCTTTCATCATCTCTTGGTCATTAGGACTTAGAAAGTGAGCTATAAAATTTTTTGACCCAGCAATACCACTTCTAGGGCTGTATCCCAAAGAGATCATAACAATGGGAAAAAGACCCACATGTACAAAAATATTCATGGCAGCTCTTTTGTGGGGGCCAAGAATTGGAAATTGAGGGGATGCCCATCAATTGGGGAACAAGTGGTAGCATATACATGTAATGGAATATTATTGTGCTATAAGAAATGAGGAGGCAAACTTCAGAAAACCTGGAAAGACTTACATGGACTGATGCTAAGTGAAGTGGGCAGAACCAGGAGAACACTGTGCGCAGTAACAGCCACATTGTGTGATGACTAGCTTTCATAAACTTGGGTCTTCTCAGCGATGCAAGGGTCTAAGACAACTCTAAAAGACTCATTATGGAAAATGCTGTCCACATCCAGAGAAAGAATTGTAGTGTCTGCATGCAGATCAAAGCATACTATTCTCTCTCTCTCTCTCTCTCTCTCTCTCTCTCTCTCTCTCTCTCTCTCTCTCTCTCTCGCTGATTTGTTTTGTTTCTTCTTTCTTGTTGTTCCTCCCATTGGTTCTAATTCTTCTTTTCAACATGACTAATGTGAAAAATATGTTTAATAGGAATGTATAAGTAGAGCCTATATCAGATTGCACAACATTTTGGGGAGGGAGGAGGGGGAGGAGGGAGGTACAGAAAATTTAAAACTCAAAAGCTTACAGAAGTGAATGTTGAAAAATAAAAATGAATAAATGTAAAAAAGGGAAAGTGATGGCAGGGGCATAGAAATAAATACCTTGACCCTCAGCACCACAAAGCAATGGAATGGTCACAAAGAAGGCTTCAAGTTCTTACAAGGCTTTTACTGAGAATTACATTCAATTTGGTAAACATTAATTAAGTGGCCATTTGTTCAAGGGCACACTTTCAGAGCCTGGGGGATAGATACAAAGACAAAAACAATAGCCACGACAACAAAAAAACAAAGCAAAACAAAAAATTAGACCTAGCCCTATGTTCCTAGGGTGTGGAGGAGGAAGAATTGAAACACAACAGGTAAGTAAAAGCTTTCATGTAAGCTACAGAGTAATTGGGAGAGAGACAGAGACAGGAAAGTGCTAATGCCTAGTATGATGAGGAACAGCCTGGAGCTGGTGTCCCCAGAGCTGTGTTTGGAAGGAGGCTAGGGATTCTCCAAGGCAGATAGCCCCAGAGTGGAATCTGATGTCACCCCCCAAAAGACCATTTACAGTTGACTTATTGGCCCTGGCATAAATGGATTGATGAAGGAAAAAACAGCATCCATTGTGCTGAATTGTGTTGTTTTAATCAGTCTCTGTAAGCAACTCAGTTTCTGGTCTTGCTACTGCCACATTCACCCCCAGTCTCCTTCCTATAAAGCGATATTTAGGACAGGCGCAGGGGTAGGCCAACCCACAATATGTTTATGCATATTGCCCCTGGTGTGGGCAAACCTCGCTCCTGTTTGTACATGTAAATTGGTTGCTAACCACTCATTTGCCCCTGCCTTCAGTCTCCAGTAAAAGCATTTCCTAATTGCAAATATGGAGGTGGGAGGCAGTGCGTGGGTGGATGAGGGGGAGGCTACATCTGACAAATGCCCCCATTGAGCTTGCTTTTGAATATGCAGCCCTGGTGCTAATGACACCTCTCAATTAAATTGCAGTTTTGCTCTCAAAAAGCTTTGCCCTATTGTCCAGGCTACTTGACCTGTCAGGGAAAGGAAGAGGGTGGTGGGGCCTTAAAACTCTCTCCCTCCTCTTCTAAAGGCCTAGGCTTGCTCTTGTTCTCCAGGTGCCCCAACTTCTCTGTTATCTGGAGACTTAATCAAATGCAAATAAAACAAAGCTTTCTCTGGCTGTGCAGTCAGCTCTATCTACATCATGAGTCACTGGGCCCATGGTAATGGCCTGCCATGTAAGCTGCTATCCAGTGTGTGTGTGTTTTTCTTTTAGAGAGATGACAGTTCCCAAGTGCAAGGACACTTCAGCTCTGATAAAACTTTCCTTCTATTGTCTGAGTTTTGTGTTTGTTTTCTGGCAAACCCCACTGCTGCCTGCGTATTGTGTGCAGAAGTACATTTTCCATTTTTGTGTGGCGAGGCCAGGCAGAGTCTTTGGGGGGTTCTCACTCGTATTGCCTGAAGCAAATACCACAGCTCAATAGCAATTTAATATTGTAATCAGGGAGCAAACTGTGCAGTTTTGGCACATTGTGATAATTATTAACTACATCTATTAGTGTTACGATTCTAGTAACTAATATTTACAAAAGGTTCCCTGTGTAGGGGAGACCTTGCCTAGACACAAACGTCTGAGTTATTCCTGAGTGATTGTCAGTGGACCTTTGAGCCAATGTTCATGTTCACTGTTTAAAGATAAAACATCAATACTGAGAAATCAGACTTCAAAAGGTCTATTTCATGAATAATAAATTCTCAGGGTGTAAACCTATACTGAGCTTTGGAACATTTTGTGAATTTATGGGAAAGTTTTCCTAGGGAAAAAAATCCAAAGACAAAAAAAAAAAAGAAAAAAAGAGAAACCCCAAGATAATATGTAAAGGAAATATCATTTAATTGACATCACCCAGGAAAAATCTAAAGTATTTCTCCCTGCTCCCACTTATATTTGCAATATGATCAATGTTGAGTACAAATGTTTCCTGGTTTCCTGGTGTGCCTATTGGAAGTGAAAGAGGTTATCTGGTTAGAATGGTCGGGGCCTGTTGATTTTAGCTATACTTTGTTAAGGAAGAAGGGAATTCAACACAATAACTGGGGTGAAAGAAACTAGAGATGGAGAAGACCATTTAAGAGTTGGAGTATAACCTGAAAGGAAAACATTATTTACAAATAATGATTCTGTCACTTTTCAGTTAAATTTCTCAGGCAATAGACATATACCAGATGAATCAATATGAAGATATCATAATTTTTTTTCTGGACCCTCTTCAATACCTGACCGTATCTTCAGGAACAGAATTTGTTGTTACCTGATGTCCCTTGTTTCTCCACAGTTTAGAATATCTCCTGGCACATAGTAGATGCTTATCAACTTGATCTTTTGAGAATTCTCAAATCCAAAGCAAAATAATATTTAAACTAAGACTGTTCTTGCTAGATAAAACTGACAAGATCTTGCTTGATTCTTTTCCATTGGTTCTGCAGGACAAATGTCTGTGACATTAATGGAGTCCTGACACATTTTCTCTAAGCAGGGGATTTTTAAATCTAGAGAGAAATAGAGGTATGGTAGAAAGAACACTGGACTTGAGGTTGGAAGAAGGAAGTTCCTCAAAGGCAGAGGTTGTTGTATTTTTGTCTTTTTATTCCTAGCTCCTGGATCAGTGTTTGCCATGCCTAGAACCTTCCCACTCTCTTTTGATAGACACAAAGTTTCTGAGTCATCTATAAGCCTTTGGCCCCTTTCCTTTTTTGAACCTGAGACATATCATTGTGTGTGTGTGTGTGTGTGTGTGTGTGTGTATGTGTCTGTGTATTTGCCATTCTCTATTGTGTTCACCTTCACAGTGAACACATTGGATTTTAGATTATATCTCTGTGTTTCAGAAGATCTTATCAAATTCTTTTGCTTCTTCATCCTAGGTAACAGATAATAAGCATATAAGTCACCAAACTGGTGCCACCATTTTCTTCACAGAGAACTTTCTTCTCATGCTCATGAAGCAGTACAAGATGAGGTAACCAAGGGTCCATTGTGGAAAGATAGAGTGGATATCCATAGTGTGCATCAGACATCTATGCTTGTTCTGAAGTGATTGGTCAAATGTATTATTATATGGCTACCTATATATCACAAATGTTTTGGGAAAATATTAAAATGACATAGATATGGTGAGCACCAAATAACATCACAAAAATTGAAATTGATCATATATTAACAGATATGAAAAACTCAGCTACAAATGTATCATTCCTCAAAAATGGAGTACAAGACGACCACCAACTTGATAGAACACAGATTAAAATGACTGCAAAACTAGAAGAATAAAAATTAGAAAAAAGATATGATATGCAAGTAAGACAATTCCAACCTCATTAATTTTTAGCAAGTTGAGTGTTAAAAATGTGTTATGGGCAGAAGAAAGGCTATCACTACTGGTTACAATAATTTTGTATCAATCAATATCAGGCACCTACTGTTTGCCAGACACTGTGCTAAATGCTGGAGATTCAAAGAAAGGCAAAACCACAAAAGCAGTTTGTGAAATTTGGATTCAGTCAAATTCTGCCCTTTACATAATATTTAAATAAATAGATACAGCTACAGTGTAGAAGGAAGTTGGGGATAGCTAGGTGGCACAGTGGATAGAGGGCAGGGCTTGGAATCAGGAAGACTCCTTCCTAAGTTCAAATTTGGCTTCAGACATTTGCTGACCCTGGGTGAGTCACTTCACCCTGTTTGCCTCAGTTCTTCATCCATAAAATGGGATGGAAAAGGAAATGGCCAATCACTCCATTGTTTTGCCAAGAAAATCCCAAATGGGGTCACAAAGGGTTGGATATGACTCAGGAACAAAAACAACAACAACAAGGAAGTTGACCTCAGGGAGGAATCTGAGAGGTCTGAGAAGATCTGAAGAAGTTGGTGTTTCAGCTGGGTCTTGAAAGAAGTCAGCAATGTTAAGGTAGGGGTGAAGAAGGAGAGAATTCTGAGCATGCAGGACAACAAATACAATGATCAGAAGAAGGGAGATAGAGTGAAATTGTTTCAGAAACCACAAATAGGCTGGTATCGTTAGAGAACACAGAGGGGAAGTAAAGTGTGTAAAACCTGGACAGGTAGAGAGCGGCCAGAATAAAAATCCTTACTGATAAGCAGAGGGCATTATATTTAATCCCAGAGGTAATAAGTTACTAGAGTTATTGAGTAAGGGCTGATATAGTCAGAACTGTTTTTTTAGGAAGATCACTTTGATTGTTATGTAGAGAGTGAGTTAGAATAGAGGAGAGATTTAAGGCAGGGAAACCAGTTAGGTTTAGAATCAAGGATGGAGAACTTGCCCAAGGGGTGGGGGAATCTGCAGCCTTGAGGCCACATGTGGCTCTCTAGATCCTCAAGTGCAGTCCTCATCTGAATCCAAATTTCACAGAACAAATCCTTTTATTTGTGACCCTTTGACTGAATCCAAACTTCACAAAACAAATCCTTTTATTAAGGGGATATGTTTTAGGAAGTTTGGATTCAGTCAAAGAGCCATGCTTGAGGACCTAGAAGGCCACATATGGCCTCAAGGCTGCAGGTTCCCCAGCCCTGAATCACTGCCTTGCTTAAGAAGCTCTATTGCTTCCCTTTTACCACACAAAAGGGTCAAGTTCTCATGTTTGTCATTTAATGTCCTTCAAAATCTAGCTACAGCTTACTTTTCTAGACTCATCACACATTATTTGCCTTTATCAAATACCCAGCAGGGGCCTGCATACTCCTTAGCAGCTGAATCAGATTAAAAAAATTAACTGGGAAACATTTAACAAAATAAACAAAAATATAGTGGAATATAATGTTAATATGTAGTTTTCTAAGTCAGTATTCAGTGGCATGGTTTAGTGTCTCCATTTCTATTTGAGATAGAGATCAACACCATTGATGTACTCCATAGCCTGGGTAAATTGGTTTACTTGCTGTCCCTCCTAGGACATTTCATCTCCTGTTTTTGTGCCTTTGTCTAGGTCAGGGGTTTGCAAATTTATTTGACCTACTTCCCCTTTTTCAGAAAAAAAAAAATTACTCAGAACTCCCCTGGAAGTCTTTAACCCTTTAACAATTGAAAAAACATTTGTCATTTCAAAAAATATAAAATATTTTTCTAAAAAATCATGCATCTTAAATTTAATAAGTTATTGTAAATTTGTGGGATTTTTCCTGCATTGAAATTTTGATTATACAATATTGCATCATGTAACTGTATAGTATCATATTGTAAACAAGTCATTACATGCACATATTCCTGCTGATGCACGCTAGACTTTCCAACAATGCTAGACATGCTCATCTGCCAACACTTGCCTGTTAAGACTTGTCAGTAGACTTGACCACTGATCCATTATAACTTGCATTTTGCTTGTTTACTTGAAAATGATGTAATCATTATGATGTTAACTCGGTTACACAACAGATGAAACAGGTACAAATGGTTTTTCAAAATTCTCTTCTCTTCTTTCCTTATGCTTCCACAGCCCCCTGATTTTTATTCAGTGCCCCCCAATTGTGCCCAAGGCTACTGCTGCCCCCCTGAATTGTTCCAGTGCCTCTCAGAGGGCAGTATCACCCACTCTGGGAACTCTATCTCTTAGTCCTAGAATGCATAACCAACCACTTCCACATTTTGCATTCCCTAGCCTCCTTCAAAACTTATATCAAACACTACCTCCCACATGAAGCCTTTCCTGATTTCTTGGACTACAAGCATCCCTACAAGCACCCCCAAATCATTAACTTGAATTTACTTTGTGTATATTTTATATCATCTATGTAATTATACACTTATACATATATACAGTATACACATTTGTGTGCCTTTTCATCTCCTCCTTCACCCATTCCCTCATTATGTAAGCTCCTTGAGGACAGGGAATGTGTCTTCTTTGTCTTTGTATCTCTAGTGCCTACTGGAATGTCTGGTATATGGTATACACCATATAAATGCTCGTTAGCTGATCAGTTTCTTTAATATTTACATGTAAATTATCATATTTAGAGGAATGGAAAAATTAAAGGGTTCATAGATGTGAAGGAACTATTAGCTCTTGCCTGACTTGTGGTGGCCAGTGGTGGTATGCTGACATATGGTGGCACAATGTAGATTTCTTAGTTCTGTGGGGTCTGACCAGGTTGTTTCAAAATTTTGCTCATAAGCTGGGTGATAGAACATTTTGCTGCATCATATTTTTGCTCATCTCCATGGTGTTCCATTGATGGAATTTTCCAATGCCTCATCTTAGAACATTACTTGAGAACCTTCTACTTGTTGGTTCACAAGAGAGTAAAATTTTCTCTATGAAAGTGACACTTATTATATACACACATTCATGAGTCAACCTTTTTGCTCTTTGAATATGATTTTGAGAGATTGTAGACATCACTCATTGGCAAATTTAAGCTTAAGGGGAAAACTTTCTAATGTCTTGAGTAAATTTAGTAAAAGTAGGTTGAGATACAGACTGAGCAAGATCAGTTTATTAACAGTAACACATATAACTGTTAACAAAGCATATTAGGTTGGCAATCTCGGTAAAGCCAGTGACCCCAAGAGAAGGAGGGCACCCCTCTTTATTGACATACAAGAAAGAAGGGATCTTGGTAGCCATGGAGAAAAGGTGATAGGTTATGAGACTGGGGCAGGAACATTACAACTGGCTTTATGTAGAAAGGAGGGCTGGCATTTAGGATGAGCACAATCCCACCACTCTCTGACAATTAAGGAATGTTATTTTATGGGATCCATCTACATCTTGTAGTCTTTGCTAGGGAAGCTCAACTGCTAGACTTGCTGTCTCCTTGTAAAAAGTCCCCTAACTACACAAAGAGGATCAAGGACAGATGACATATCTTTTGTGTATGCTAATTTGTGGGGCTTAACAAACAGATCTAGGTAGTATCCCAGGAGATACTGGCATGAGAGATAACTTTTCTTTTAAAAGAAATTTCAAGGGGCGGCTAGGTGGCGCAGTGAATAAGAACGCCGGCCTCAGAGTTGGGATGACCCAGGATCGAAACCGGCCTCAGAAAATGAGCACCCACACATAAATAATGACTAGCCATGTAACCTTGAGCAAGTTATTAACCCCCATTGCTTTAAAAAAAAAAAGAAATTTCAGCAAACTCAGAGGGATATCTAAATTTCTGAACCCAACTGAAGGATATAGAAAGGTGGCTTTAGGCAGAGGCAGATTCAATTATAAAAATCAATACAGCATAAAATCAATTACATTGTAGAATCAATGCAGTAGAAATCCATATAGTAGAAAGTAGAAGTAATATTAATTTTTTTCACTAACAGTTCGAACTGTACAAAAGTATAACATGACTAGAAGACTGGTGATGCTCTAGATAGAAAAAGGAAGGGAAAATGGCAGACTTTTTTGGGGTGTAAATGGATAATAAGTTTTCTTCTGTGTATGTTAAGTTTGAGATGTCTGTGTATTACTATGAACTGACATTGTAAAACTGGAGTATGAAAAGGCATCCCTAGAGCTATCTTCTAGGAGGGAGGCCAGTCTTCACTTTGAGCATAAGTAAGTCATTTGACTTTGGTAGAAATGCAAACATCAGACAGTTCAAGTAACATTAAAATTTACCCTGCTCCACATTCTTAGTGGTAGTTTATACCCTTTTATTGTCTCTTTATGCTTTTACTCCTTTTAGAGGTTTGCTGCTTTTTACCTCCTCTTACTAATAAGCTAGTTGAATTTTTTTTTCAACGTTCACTTTTATAAGATTTTGAGTTCCAAATTTTTTTCTCCCTCCCTTTCTCCCCTCCCCCTTCCTCAAGATGGCAAGCAATGTGATATAGGCTATACATATACAATCATATAAAACATATTTCCACATTATTCATATTGTAAAAGAAAAATCAGAACAAAAGGGAAAAATGATGAGAAAGTAAAAAACAAAAAACAATAACAACAAAAGAGGAAATAGTATTCTTTGATCTACATTCACAATGTATAGCTCTTTCTCTGGATATGGATAGCATTTTCCATAATGAGTCTTTTGGAATTGTCTTAGATCATTGTATTGCTGAAAAGAGCTAAGTCTATTAGAACTGGTCATACTACAATGTTGCTGTTACTGTGTACAATGTCTTCCTGGTTCTGCTCACTTCACTTTGCATCAGTTCATGTAAGTTTTTCCAGGATTTTCTGAAATCGACTTGCTCATCATTTCTTATAGCACAATAGTATTCCATTACCTAATAGATAGTTTTTATGTAGCACTTTAGGATTTTTGAAGCATTTTGCATATTATCTCACTTGATCCTCACAAACAACCCTGTGAAGTTATTACTATTTGAAAGCTTAAATGACTTGCCTAGGGTCTTCCACACAGTATGTCTGAGGAAGGTTTTTTTTTTTTGGAGGGGGTAAGGTAGGACGATTTGGGTTTAGTGACTCCAATTTCCATGATTTATCCACTATACCACCTCCTTATTTTGTCTTAGTAATTTGTTTTTCTGACCTTTTCTTCTTTACCTCATTTTACCAGTTATTTCCTGTTTGAGTCCTTCTGCTCCTTTGGGTCTTTTTCTTCCTTCAAACTGAGTCTTTCATCTCTGCCGTGGGCTGCTCAGTGTCCAGCACTTAGCATGATTCGGAGACGTGAATAAGAAACGACCAGGCCATGTGGGTAGCTCAAGGAAGAACCATGAACTCCATTTATTGATACTCAGGGAAAAGTTTTTATAGAGCAAAGAGACAAAAGATGGAAAGGAAGAGATGTCATTATCTTAGTCTGTTGTATCCTGGAAGTAGCATGGCAGTAAGGCCTATTGATCCCTAGGTGCCATAAAGTCTTAGGAAAAGTCAGTTATCTCTTATCACATGCAGTCAGTTACATCTCAAAGGATGCTCTTGAGAGCTGGCCTCAAAGCCTAATGGCCAAGGCCGCATCATCAAGAACATCTGCATAGGAACTGACTTCCTGCAAATGTTTTGGACAACTAAAGTTTTGGGGCAGAGCCTTACATCTGGGTCTCTGGTACTTAATGCAACCACAGTCATAAACAGATACAATTGAGAGCAAACTTCAAAGCTGAAGCGCAATCCTCAACAGATATCATGTTTAGAGCTGGCCGCTGAAAGATACCAGAGTGTGGAATCAGATATATGCTGGGACAGAATCCTGTTGATCTCAAGAACTCCAATAACATCCTTTTAAATGCAACCTATATCAAAAGAACTCCTGAGCAGACTTAGTGAAAAGTTGCATTTCAAAGAGATCTTTGACATGCAGGTCCACTGATATCAGGGTAATTATCAGAGTCCTGGGACAGTCCTCTTTGGCTCACCACATAATTTCCCCCCTTTTTAAGGAGAAGCTTAAAGGCATGTAATTCAGTGCCTCATAATTTTTATAATGCAAGGTCCAAATGTACAACAGACTATTATAATGATCAATATGGGAAGTAGGTGCATAGAGATTTTTCAATGTATCAATAATTGTTTTTGTAGCTCCTACTGGGTCAATCCCAGGAATCTCATTATGTTCGATATCTTAATAATTTGATTGAAAGCTTTTTATTTCTAAGGTGATATTGAAATTGTGCCACGATCCCAATAAGCAGGCTCTGATCCTCTCCCATGTGATACTGGGATGAGAGGAATTGTATACGCTAGTGGTAACATAAATAGATGTGTATTTATAATCACATCTGAGCAACAGTTGAGTTTTTAATGGTTTTAACTCATACCTAAGCATAATATTAATTGTAATAAATTGATCTTATACAATAGACCCTTATCTATATCATTTTGTGTCTTAAAGGCTGCAGAAACGTTTTTTTTTTTTGATAATTCATTAACCTATTGTGCAGTTTAGATTGCAAACACAGCAGTTGGAACCATTAACAATATTAGGAGAGTGAATATAGTAACAGGAAATCTGACAAACCTTTTTCCCCCTTTTTAAAGACATCAGATATGTATATACCCTCAATGTTTGATATCAAGCATAAGTGAAATTAGTTGGAAAAAAGCAAAATAAAGATTGTTCAACAAGATCTCTACTAGATGTACATTGAGCAAAAGTAAAATCAATGCAATTAAAAGTTCATACATAGACAGGGTTATCCACAATTACATTGGAGAGGGAGTCTGATCTTGAATTTTCAAAGGCAAGGTAACATTCCTTGCAAATTCATTCACAAATGGAGCAATTTGTATCCCACTTAAAATAGAAGACACAATTGCTGACATTAAAAGGGAGGCAAGGGGCGGCTAGGTGGCGCAGTGAGTAGAGTGTCGGCCCTGGAGTCAGAAGGACCTGAGTTCGGATCTGACCTCAGACACTTAACGCACACACAAACAAAACCTAGCCGTGTGACCTTGGGCAAGTTACTTAACCCCAATTGCCCTCCAAAAAAAAAAAAAAAGAGGGAGGCAATTAGTCCTGTGATTTAAAAAGTCCAAAAGTCAGTTCTTATTAGAAAATCAGATATTTCTTGAAGTGCAGGTGTTTCTGAAGTCTGTCATTGTGTAATGTTCTATTAGAAGGCTGTATCATTCTGTGAAAAGGTGGGATGCCAAGTCATTTCTTCTGGGGTTGTCCTTGTGAGGAATCCTCTGATCCTCTTCTCTGTTTCTGCATCTGGTGGAACACGCCTCAACATTCTGTGTTGGCATCTTCAGTGGTCATTTAGTATCTAAAAAATATAAGCACAACCTCGCCTCTACATAATTAAGGGGCAAGTCTTTTCCATTACTTTATTTGGGAATATGTACTTTTTAAAATTGTTATTCTTCTGGTTTATACCCTTTTTAAGTGATGCTTAAAAAATTTAGGGTATATAAGGCAGTAGCTAATTGCCCTTGTGATATATAGGTCCAAATCCAAATCACTTATCATTTCTGTCAATAGGTTTTACAGAAAGATTGAAATGATTTGCCAGTGTAGGCAAGAGCATTATCAGTTTTTGTTTCTTTAGGAGTATCTAAGAAATGAAGAACAATGGAAATGGATTGAAAAAACAATTATTCTCTTTATTGAAATTTAGCTACAGGAGTAATCATATAAAACTGAAGGACAATAATGTTGCTCTGTCCATATAATATAGCTTTATTAAGTTAAATGAATGGGAGGTTCCACAGTTACAGAAAATGATAAAAATGTTTTTAAGTTTTTAAAATTTTTTGAATGGAAATATAGTCATTGACTTTTGCCTTTTCATTTCTGAGGGATGTTATGGAGAGAGGCCTCTCCATTATTTAAATAGATAATTACATAGCATCTTATATCAGGGAAAAATATTCTACAAAAGTCAATTCTTGAAGAAATGGCAGCAATAAAAATTAGATTAGAGGCTTCTAGTAATACACTGAAAGTTTTCTTTCCCATTTCTCACTCACCTTAAATAGGTATGTGAGTCATAGTTATGATAAATTGTTAACTTTCAAACTAAAAAGAACTGTAATGGTGACATGTGACTTAAAAATTAAATTTAAGTTTTAGATTCAAGAAAACTCAACTTTTACATTCAAATTATTTAGATCACAAATTTAAACTGTGCTTGATGTTACATATCTCACTCCGAATATCAGTATGTGCAAATTCTTATGAATGAAAATATTTGGTAGTTGATATTCTCAATTCTTATTTAGCTTTAAACAGCAAAGATGTTCCAACCTTTAAAGTTACCAAAACAAAAGTGTATGAGAAAAAAAAATGTTCGTTGTCACTTGGATATATTGTAATTTTCTAAAGAAGTGAATTCCATTTGCCAAATTAGGTTTTAAACTTGTAGGATTAATAGAGGTGGAAGAGGGAGAAGGTATGTGAAGAAGGCATTTTGTGTATGATTTAACTATTTGCCTGGCCTGTTCTCGAGTAAATGTGAAATTAATATCCTTGAATTTTGAATGCAGAGATAAAGGACAAAGTGTTGGGTAAGTTTGTATTGTTAATTTATCAGGTAAAGCATTGCCTTGTTGAATGGGCTCAGGCAAAGATGTATGAGAGTAAACATGAGAAATCCAAAAAGGACCTTCTCCACCTCCAACCACTTGTTGCAACTGAAAAAAAATAATTCATATAACTTTTGATTATTGAAATTTGTACTATCCATAAAAATGTTGAGGTTGAAATTGTCCCTTAAAAAGATATATAAAAAACATTTCATTCTTTTTGGGTAAATGAGAAAGAATAGAAATAACTTCTGTTAGCTATCTGTTTGTTTTAGGCATCAGTAAAAAGCCTTATCTGCTTGTAAGAAAGGAGAAAAAGATGTTATTTTGGAAATGACTCATTGTTAATTGGAATGTAAAATTGTAATATCCCCTACTTCCTCCATACACTGTCTATAGGATCAGGCCAGGAAGGGTCTGCCTTAATTAGCATTTCAATTTGGGCTTCAACATAAGGTTACTGAATATGAACAGGGATGGAGCCTGTAGGTTGTTATACATTAACATAGCTACTAATTGTAAGCATCACTGATTTTTTTTTTTTTTGGCTCTGAAGAGGGAGACAAGTACACTCTTTAATATGTCTTGTTGCCTATGTATGGCACCAAAGGGAATTCAGGTGTCCTCAGTACACTGATTTCTATAGGGCTATTACTATCTATCCTATAGACTTGGCACTGCTGAATGGCATTTTCAATAATTTTAAGTTGTTCTATTGCTTATTTTGTAAAAGTTCAAAGAGAATGAAGGTTTGGTTCTCCCCTTAGGGTATTAAATAAGTGAGTGAGCTGATGCGTTCTTTACCTAATTGATATCTCTTAATAATTTTTGAAAATCATTTAAAGTTTTCACATTATCTCTTTGAATTACTATATTTTTGAAGCTTAATAATTTTTCTCTTATTTTATGTGCTAAATAACTGTATGGGGTGACAACTAAATTTTATGACTGACCCATATTAAGATAAACTAGCCTTAGTGGCTTTAAGTATTTATTGTTAGCTTTACTACTTGTATCTGAAGTGCAGGACTAGAGTCCTGACTGGGGAACAAAAGGATAAGAGAGCTTAAGTACATCCTAAGAACATCCCAATTAGGGGTAGCTAGGTTACACAAATTTATGATTCCCATAATGGTCTAATCATTGTATGAGGAAGGAATTTTCCTAATTGGATAAATGGTAAATACAATAAAACAAGAAAGATGACAGTGTCAATTGAAATTGTGATCCAGATTATCTGTATTTTCTTTATCATTAACAATCCATAATGTGGTATATGCCCAGAAAATCATAAGATAAGAAAAGTCTCATTACTTAAGTTAGTACCTCAAATTGAGGGTCTTATCCTTAAGGGATATAAAGTAGGCTTTGTTAACCTGAGGACAGGTATTCTCAGAGAAAAAGCTGGGTCTCTTTGGAAATTATAATCTCTGGATGCCTGTTTTAAATCCTACTCCCAGCCTCATCTGGGCTCTGGAGTGTCTGACATAGAGCTTTTGTGTGTGTGTGTGTAAAATGAGGCAGAGTAGCCTGTTTGATTAATTCAGATTTTAGTCAAAATAAGATATTAAATGATTATCAGAGGTCAGTGAGCATTCTCTATTTTCCTGACTTATTACTTAACAAAACTTATTTAAGTATCACAAACTGTTTTAGCCAAAGGAGAGAAGAAGAAATATATAATAATCGCATCTCAAATGATTAAAAGCTGATCACCATATTTTTTTTTAAAAAGCTATTAGTTCCAAAATTACTTTAGTCAATGGGAATGTCTTAAGGTGAATTTTAAGTGGTTCTTATAAACTTCTGTACATTTTCTAATTTTAGGTAAAAATATTAAATTTTCCAATAAGCTAACACAAAAGAGTTCATATCCTTTACTGATTACTTAGTTTGACCATAGGAATCAGGCCTAAGCCGAAAAAAAAGTAGAATTATGTGAATATGGTCTTAAATGCTTTTTATCTTAAACAGCAATTTTTACCAATCCCAGCTTAGAGCTAATTACAGTTAATTTTATTCTCATATAGCTGTAATAAACAATAAAGATCTACTAGGTCTTTTAATACATACGGAATATTATTTAACATTTTTCTTTCTCAAATTTAAACATCCTGATGTAATAGCCAATTGTTATTAATCTTTTGCAACTTTTTGGCAGGTTAGGTTCATTATTTAAGAATTGCATTACTAAAACAAGTTCCTAACCTAGTCTGATGATTTTTCCTATTGAGATAGTTTTCAGGAGTCTTGATATTATTAAAAAATAAGAAGAATTGATATAGACCAGGGGCTTTAAGTGGTGCTCCTGCTTTGCTAAATTTCATACATGCTTGAGGAATGTAATAAAGTTTTTATCTAGTTTCCTCTTTTCCGCATATAATAATCAATTAACAATTCTAGGTTTTAACATCGACACTAAAATGATCAATTTTACAAGTTCCATAAGTGACAGCCAAATTATTTTAGATGTAGCAAAAACATTAAACTTCAGATGAAGTCAGTTGTATTCCTAGATCATATAAAATCATTGATAAAAGGATGGATTGTCTTATCCAGTATAGACAACTATTGTTTTCTTATCAGTGGCAGGGCTCAGAACTTTTAACAGCCCCTACTGTACCTGAGTTACCCCAAGGTAACTGAGGTCCCTTTCCCCTCCTTCCTTTGCCCAGTGGGGGAAGGTAAGTTTGCAAGTGTTGGGGAAAGGTGGAACTCTCTTTTCCTATTCTGATCTAGGATGAAAGAAGTTAATACAATTGTATTGAGGTACCTAGACTCGAGGGGGGTGGGACTAACCTCCTTTTGTAATTACAGGTAAATTTGTGACTACCTGGTTTTCTATATGGCAAATAACATTATGAGACAGGATTTAGCAGAACTAACAAAGTAACATGGCTGTTTCTACACAAATTTCTTTCCTTTATCTTTTTAGTTTCAACAAAAAATCAGATAAAAATTTTGTTTTATCTAACTATTTCTGGCTAACAACGATTATCAAATCTTTACTATATAATAGAATATTACCACAACTCAGAAAGACCACAATAACACAATGACGTTATGGTATTAGTTGAATTTTCAAATCATCACATGAAATATAATTGATAGAGAATTTAGGCTTTTTACTCCTCTATTCAGAGTTGCAGAGGATTTGTCTCCTCTTTTTCAGAGTTGCAAAGTCTGAATTGTGGATTCAGGTTGCCTAATAAGTGTGGGGCAGCATGCTCTGCCACAGGGCTGCTGTTTGCAGAGCCCTTTATCATGCATCCTCCCTTTATCTAGATTGAGGAGGGTGATTTAAAATCCTTCAGCACTCTCTCCTCTAGATATGAGAGATTTTTAAAGAAAGTTTTGAACTAATTTAACCTATACTGTGAACTTCAATGATGTCTATTTTTTTTGAAAGTAAAAGGCTTTTAACATCCATGTACAGTATGGAAAAGCTGGACAAAGTCCAGTGGCGCCAATTTTCCAGACTATACTAGAGTTAAAATCCTTTACTCCTAAAGTTTTTCAGATCTTTATATGTTCTAATTTTGCCTTAGTGCCAAATAAAATTAACCTTTGGTTGAATCCTGATACACAACACTTTTCTCTTTTGAGATGAGGCAGGAGAATGGTTAAATGCTTGCTAGTCTTGCCTCTTTAATCTGAGGGAAAAAATTCCCTTTTTACTTTTTATTGTTTTGATTAATATTATTTTTAACAGCCTTTCCTACAATCAAACTTGGCCAGAGTTGGACTGGAGGAAAGGAGGCCCTTAAACCTTAAAACTTCTGTTCACATTTTTATGCAAATTTATTTTTTTCTAATTTTTATCCTGATTTTTTTAATACTTTTTTGACTTGCTATAAATACTGTATAAAGACAGCTGCATTACACTTAATTGTTTGTGCCACCTTTGGCACTTTCATACCTGATATTAAACATATCTTTAATATATTCCATAGGAAAAAAAGCAGAAATTGGGAAATGCTGGGTTTCCTTCTTTTCCTAGTTTCTTAGTTATGTTTTCCTTCTGTTTCCCATTCTATTATACCACCCTTTGGAAACCCAGGGCTACACTGTTCCAAACACACTAAATAAAATTCCTCTAACTGTTCTTTCATAATAACAAACCCTCTTTCTTTCATTACTTTCTTTAATACTTGAAAATATTGTTCCTGAACTTTGAACTGTACCCTGTGCATTTGACCCATGGTGATAGAAAGCTTGAAAATCCCTGTATCAGCCTGGTGGAATAGAATGATTAAGAATTAATTGAAAAAAGTTCCCTTACCCTGTGACTTGTGATTTTTGGAGCTCCTTCTGCTTGTAAGGGCCATCTCCAATGTGGACCTTCCTTTCAGGTTCCTATGTGTCCCGCGTGGGCGCCATTTGCTGTGGGCTGCTCAGTGTCCAGCACTTAGCATGATTCGGAGACGTGAATAAGAAACGACCAGGCCATGTGGGTAGCTCAAGGAAGAACCATGAACTCCATTTATTGATACTCAGGGAAAAGTTTTTATAGAGCAAAGAGACAAAAGATGGAAAGGAAGAGATGTCATTATCTTAGTCTGTTGTATCCTGGAAGTAGCATGGCAGTAAGGCCTATTGATCCCTAGGTGCCATAAAGTCTTAGGAAAAGTCAGTTATCTCTTATCACATGCAGTCAGTTACATCTCAAAGGATGCTCTTGAGAGCTGGCCTCAAAGCCTAATGGCCAAGGCCGCATCATCAAGAACATCTGCATAGGAACTGACTTCCTGCAAATGTTTTGGACAACTAAAGTTTTGGGGCAGAGCCTTACATCTGGGTCTCTGGTACTTAATGCAACCACAGTCATAAACAGATACAATTGAGAGCAAACTTCAAAGCTGAAGCGCAATCCTCAACAGATATCATGTTTAGAGCTGGCCGCTCAAAGATACCAGAGTGTGGAATCAGATATATGCTGGGACAGAATCCTGTTGATCTCAAGAACTCCAATAACATCCTTTTAAATGCAACCTATATCAAAAGAACTCCTGAGCAGACTTAGTGAAAAGTCGCATCTCAAAGAGATCTTTGACATGCAGGTCCACTGATATCAGGGTAATTATCAGAGTCCTGGGACAGGCCTCTTTGGCTCACCACATAACATCTCCTATTTTGACTCAAGTTGATATCCTTCAATTTTTCTTCAAGTTCTATTCAATTTCTCCAAATCCCCCTTCCTTATATTCACCTGTCTTCTATACAAGTCCAAAGTTCTCCAATTGCTGTCACAATTTCTTTCTTCTTGTTCTCTTAAAGTCTATCTGATTCTTTAGAGTTTAGACCAGGGGTGGAGAACCTATAGCCTCAAGGCCATGTGTGGCCCTCTAGGTCCTCAAGTGCAGCCCTTTGACCGAATCCAATCTTCACAAAACATATCCCTGTAATAAAAGGATTTGTTCTGTAAAACTTGGACTCAGTCAAAAGGTCAAACCCAAGGACCTGGAGTGACACAAGTGACCTCAAGGCCACAGGTTCCCCATCCCTGGTCTAGACCCTGCTGCATGAGAAACTTCAGATAAGCTGTAGAAGCTGCAATAAGAATTGGTGAGGGCAGAAACTTCTTTCCCATCAAACAGACAATTCTTTTTTCACACACCACATTCAAGGGTTGTCAGTAAGGTGGGAAAGTGCATATAACAGAGAGAAAGGACAGATTTTCATTATTTTGCCAATGGTCAGCATTGATTGCACCCCTTGAAGAAACTGTACCTTACTATTTGAGTCATTTGGATAATTGAGGGCTGATGCCTTCTCCTTCTGGTGATTCTGTTGGAGTGGGTGAAGGATGCCTTGCAATACCAGCTTCTCTGCCTTAGTCTAATATTAACATCTTTACTTGGTAACTAGGAGATGATGTTAGCAGCATCATTTTATTACCCATTCCAGTGGAACCTGAGCCCAGATGCTGGGCCCCCTCTCTCAGGCTTGCAGGCAATTTTAATTGCCTACTCTTGCTCAAACAGATGAAGATCCAGTCCATGTATTTTCAATTGATATCAGCACTCATATCAATCAAATCAATAGGAGATCTACACACATGGAGAAAGCAGTGATGTGAACTTGATTTTCACTGTCAAAGGAACTGATTAAGTCCAAATGTAAGGTTGAGAAACAGCAAGATAAAAATTCATTTCATTTCAATTCAATTCAACAAACATTTATTATGTGCCTATTATATCCAAACACTCTGCTAGGAATTATAGATACAAAAGTGAAAAATGACACATTTCCTGTACTCAAGTAGCTTAAAATTTACTAGAAAACTCGTTGTTCAGTTGTTTCAGTTGTGTTTGATTCTCAGTGACCCCATTTGGGGTTTTCTTGGTGAAGATACTAGCGCAGTTTGCCATTTCTTTCTCTAGCTCATTTTACATATAAGGAAATTGAGGCAAATAAGATTAAGTGACTTGCCCAGTGTCACACAGCCACTAAATGTCTGAGGCCAAATTTGAACTCAGAAAGAGGAATCTTTCTGACTCCAAACCCTGCCCTCTATCCACTGTGCCACCTAAGTTGCCTTACTAGAAAATATATGCCATTAAATATATAATACATTATAAAATGTGAGCAGGGCCAAGAAGAGATCCAGATAAAATTATATGGAAAATTTAAGTCAATTAATTATTTAGTGAGTTTAACTAGCAATATGTTTGGGGACATACTTGTGCCATCACTTAAGTATAATTTATATAATTTATAACTGAATTTTATAGATCTGTCCAGGTGATCCTTTAAACTATGCAGATTATAGCCCCTCATGTGCCTTAGATAAGGGGTTCTTAATTTGTAATGTATTTCCTTTGTAATTTTATGTATTCAGTTTTATGCATTTAAAAACATTATTCTGAGTAAGGGCCCATAGGCTTTGCCAGACTGCCGAGGGGTCCATGATGCAAGAAAATCTTTAAGAACCCCTACCTTAGATAGTTTCATGAACTACACCTTCAAATCTTCACTTGGTGGCTAACCTTTTGGTTCTGAGTCTGCACTAGCTATCTTGGTCCTCAGATAACAGAGAGAGTCTATGGCAGGTGCTTTCCTTGAAGCCTTTCCAGCTTGGTAGCAGCTGTCAGAGCTTGACCTCCACTGGCATAACTTATGGAAGCCCAAGGTCGCCTCTATAATGAAGCATTGGAATAGGACTTTAATCAACAAACAACCATTTATTGATTGCTTCTATGTGTCGGGCACTATGTGATGCACAAGGGATGCAAATACAAGAACAAAACAATCTGTATTCTCAAGAAACTTACATCCACTGGGGTGGGGGAAGATTATCTGAAGAGATTGAAGTTTATAGAGAATAAATACAAATAAATACAAGGTCTTTTGGGAGGATGGGTACTAGCAGATGGGGTGAGGGAGAATAGCCTTTGTGGTTCTTGAGGTGTGTCTTGAATGAAGACAGAGATTCTCTGAAGCAGAGATGAGGAGGAGGTCCATGCCAGACATGAGAGATGGCCAGTACCTTCAGTAGGAAAACATACTTTGTCAGTCTTGGAAATGTTTATGCTTTGAGGTCTATATTCTTTTGGCAAACATCATTAATACTGTCAGTTTTTTTTTAATGTCCTTCATATAAATGGTAGACCGAGTTGCTTGATGACAGGGTGCTCTGAACATGAAATAATCATCAACAGACTTCTATGGAAAGAGTAAGGCTCGAAGGGAAAATATGAGGAAGACCAAAGACGAAAAAAAGATGCAACTGGCAGAGGACTTACAAAATAACAAAAGAAATTCTTCAAATAAATGCACGTAAATGAGGAGGACCAGAGAACGTTTTGCTGCCTGAATTGACAGAGAGGGAAAATGAATAACAGAGGGTGGTGAAAAGGCTGAAGCTTTTACTGTCTTCTTTGCTTCTGTCTTTTCAGAAAAGATCAGATATGAACAACTGACTGGAGCAGGTCCCAACTGTGACGGAAGGATAGAAAGCCAAACGAGAATAGGGAAAGACATAGAGTACCTAGAAAAATGAAATGTATTCAAAGCAGCAGGGCCTGATGACATGTACCCTAGGGTACTTAAGGAATTGGCAGGGTTCATTTCAGAGCTACTCACCAGTATTTTTTGAGCAATCATAGAGGACAGGAGAAGTCCCTAAGGATTGAAAAAGGGTAAGCGTTGTGCCCACCTAGAAGAAAGGAAAAAAGAGGATGAGCCTGGAAGCTATGGAGCAGTCAGTTTAACATCAATACCTGGGAAGGTATTGGAATAAATCATCAAATGATCCATTTGCTAGCAACTAAAAGAGCACACAGTACTAAGTAGCAATCACCATAGCTGTGGAAAGAGCAAATAGTGCCAGACCAATTTAATTTCCTCCTATGATAGAGAGTGAGAGGCTACAGAGTCAGGGGAAATCGATGGATGTGATCTGTCTTGATTTCAGTAAGAAGTTAGATTCTTTACCACTGAACACTGCCTTTGACAAGCTAGGAAAGCATGCTCTTGGCAATTCCACTGTTCAGTGGCTGGGAAGGCAGCACCAAAGGGTAGTTTTCAATGACTCACTGTCAGCCTGAGGGGACACATCGAGTGGTGCTCCAAAGCTAGTGGTTCTAGGAACCCTTCTCTTCAATATCTTTACTGATGACCTGGATAAAGCAATCAAGAATCTGTCCCTTATACTAGCATTGGATATGAAATTAGGTGGGGTGGTTAATATTCTGGAAGACTGAGAGAAACTCCAAAATGATATTGACCAATTGGAAAAGTGGTCCTTTATAAGCAGGATAAAACTCAATAACAATGCATGCAGACTGACACACTTGGAGTGGAGCATATAGTAGGTGATCAATAAATGCATCATTAACTGGAAGGGAGATTCCCTATAGATCAGAGGTTTTTAACCTGGCAGCCAAGGACTTGGTTTTTTAAGAACATATTTTGATAACTATTTCAAGAAAATTGGATTCCTTTAGTCAATTGAGCATATTTTTAAAGCATATTTTTATGCTTATATTTTACTTGCATAATATGTTGTACATATTATATATATATTAAGCATATTTATTTTAGTCACTTAAGCATATCATTCAGAGAAAGAGTCCATAGGCTTTACCAGACTGCCAAAGGGGCTCACAACACTGAAAAAGGTTAAGAAAGGGTGTTATGATGTTATAGTTCTCCAGGTTTCCCCCATTTTTATGTAACATTCTGCTGACTGTAATAAACTGCAGACTATATAATAAGACTTCCTTAGTGAGATCCATTAGCCCTCCAGAAAGAGCAAACACAGGTGAATAATGCTGCCTTTTCTCCATCATCTATTATCACCACCCCATTTGCCCCAAAGGGTACATATCTCCTCATTGAGCCCCCAACATAGCTAAAAGACCCTTTTTGTTGTGCTTATTTGTCAGATATTTCATTCTGACCTTCAACAATTCTAACAGTATTCTTTTTTAAAAATTTATTTTAAACTTAAATACACAATAAGAAAAAAAGAAGCATAATTATAAACTTAAATACAAAATAAGAAAAGGAAAAAAAGCATTGCCCTGTGCACAGCAGAATGTGAGAGAGGGATTCAAATTACATAGCAATTAATTTCCATTTCAAGAAAGCCTATATAGCAAATACTACACATTGTGTTTCGAGCTGTCCATCTTCGCTTCTTTGTAAGTTTTCTTTTGTTCTCTGCTGTGTACTTTTTACCTTGTTCTTCCCCTCCTTTCAAGAATGCTACAATTAAGCACAAATGTGTATGTATCTATCAAAGATATACACACATATATACATATAGGTGTATGTGTATATATGGTATATATAATTTATTCTAACACCATTCTTAAATCCAGGATGCAAGTCAGACTATGCCTGTGTTTCCTTTCTTTTCTGGGTCTTCAGTAGCTGTAGGTGCTGAGGAGGTAAGCGTTACAGTATCTGCAGAGGCAGGTGACAGGCCACATCTCCACAGCATTTGCTCCCCTGGGTGATGGCTTTAGGGGCAGGACTGGAAGCAGGGCTGGTGGCATGGGTGGCAGTGCTGTTCCCTGGAATCTTGGGCTTACTTGTTTATTGATGGCATTTGGTAGGTAGTAGCTGGTGGGGGAAGGGAAAGGATAAGCATTTGCACAGTGCATTTTTCTAAGCATTTTATAATTGTTATCTTATTTGATCATCACAATGACCCTATTATTATTACTATTATTACCCCTCACTTGACAGCTGAGGAAACTGAGGTAAACAGAGGCTAAGGACTTCACACAGTTAGTTAATGGCTGAAGCTGAATTTGAACTCAGGTCTTCCTGGCTGCACACCTAATGCTCTATCCAGTGCACCCTAGCTGTCATAGGTGGTGCCTGGAATGGCAGTCCCTTTTCTCCAGAGAGATTGCTCCTCTCAATTATGGCTATGGGGGTTGGGCTCAAACCAGGACTGGTGGGTGGCATAGAGAGTCCTTTAATTCCCTGGGTTCTTGGGCTCCGGATTTTGGGCTGTTTCTGCAAAAGTTTACATCAGCTAGGCTGACTTGCCTGTTATCTGGATGATGATAATTGATAATTAATGATGATGATGATGTAAATCACTAGCATTGATGTGACTCTTTACGGTCCACAAATTACTTTACAAATACTATCTCATTTGATACAGCAATTCTGGGAGGTAGGTCTAATCATTATTCCTCTTTCACATTTGAGGAAATTAAGACAGAGAAATTAAGTGACTTGCTTAGGGTCACAAAGTAAGTGTCTGAGGCTGAATTTGAACTCAGGTCTTGTTGACTCCAGGTTCAGTATTCTATCTAAGGTAATACTAGCTCCTCATCATTACTGTATCACACCTATAATCTATTTTCTGAGCTCCATTTCTCCAGGCAAGGCCCTCTGTTTTATAGTATGGTCCCATGACAATATCACTTCTGGTCTTGATCCGTTGTTCTTCATCAAACTGTTCCTCACCATGCTTAGTCCCTGCTCCTTGAGGGTTCATCCATTTCTTCACACATGCACTGTCTTAATATACCATGCTCTTTCCTTTCCCCCATCCCATTTTATTGCTTTTGTCCTTTTTGAATAAGGTATGCCTTTCTAGAACCAGAAGGTCAACCATCAATGACATCCCACCAATTCTGGTAATTCACAAGTTAAATTTGTCTCCTTGTATTAGTAACTCTAGTTCGCCTGCTTGTTACCCATACTCTGTGTGCTTATATACAGATATCTGTGGCCATGGGTTTTATTGCTGGCTTCTTTTCTGGAGCTTTTCTCCTGGGAAAAGTAGAAGCTTTTACATCAGCTTCTACAGTTAGTCATCTATCTTAAGGTGCAGCTTCTACTATCTTAAGTACAGGGATAGGGCCTTGACCTGTATGGGTTGTTTTTTTTTTTTTCATTATTATGGGGAACTTCAGATAGCTAGGAGGCACCATGGATAGAGCTCTAGGCCTGGAGTCAGGAAGATTCATCTTTGTGAGTTCAAATTTGGCCTCAGACACTTACTATTTATGTGATCTTGACCAGGTCACTTAACCCTGTCTACCTCAGTTTCTTCATCTGTAAAATGAGTTAGAGAGGGAAATGGCAAACCACTCCAGTATCTTTGCCAAGTAAATTCCCAATGGGGTCACAAAGAATTGGACAGGACTGAAACGACTGAAAAACACCTAATGGGGAACTTCCAAGTATTGAAACTCCCTCTGCCTATGCAGATACTTTCTGTGCAATTTCTAAAAGTTGTGTAGGGCATCAAGGGTTTAATTGACCCATCCGGGGCTATAGAGCCAGTATGGGCCAGAGGGAAGACTTGAAACCAGGCTTAAAGATTGGCTCTCAGTCAGTACATCACACTGCCTGTCAACCACTGTAGCTCAGCAAATATATGTAGACGGTTTTCTCTCTCCCTCTTTTCACTTCATACATAATGTAATATCTTTGATATGCACAGACTCAAAGAGCACAGAAGTGATTACACACCTGAAGAAGAGCCAGTAATCGAGCCGAGTTGATTGGTTACCCATTAAGTAAGCAGTGTAAGTTGACATTTGAATTGGGTGCTGAAGTGTTTAGTGTTTCCGTGTGCATGTGTGAATCACTGTAAAACATGAGAACAGCAACTTTAATGTTTGATTCTCATAAGCAGGAGAAATATTTCACTTTATAATCATTTCAAACTGCTTCTAAAAGTTTCTGCCATATTGAAGCTTCATAAAGGCAGATATACAGAGGCAGACAGAAACAATCAAGTGTGTAAAAATATGGAGGAGAAAAGGATTGAGAGTAATGACAGTGTCTATTGAACAATGCCAGCCTCTTGGCTGTTAACGCATTGTTACGTTATTACTGATTATCACTACTGCTGCTATCAACCTCATCATTATTATATTAAGAAAATGAAAACCAGCTGAATGAAAATGATCTATGTGCTCAGCAGCCTTTTTGCTTAAGGAACCAGTGAAACCAACCATCGGAGAATTTTTTGTGATATCCCAGTTGGGTAAAATGAATTATGTAAAGATTAAGAAATTTTTTTTTTGGGTCTTCTTTATCTCAGTTCTGGGGAAGGGAAGAGGGTCAGAATTTCCCTTGTCTATCTACTTGTTTGAGGTGTTTAGAAGCTAAAAACACTTCCCCGGAGGAGGGTTTTATGAATTCCATTGACATGAACATGACACTTTTAACTCCTCTCTCAGAATCTTTGTACTAGCTGTCCTCCATACCTGGAGTGCTCTCCTTCCTCTCCTATGCCTCTTAGAAGCCCTGGTTTCTTTCAAGACTCTACTCAAATATTGTTTCTGCAGGAGGCCTTTCCAGTGCCACTAGCTATTAGCACCTTCTCATTTAATGTTACCTTCCATCTACTCTGTATAGGTCTTGTATGTACCTATTTATCTATATGTTATTTTCCTCAGTAGAATGTAAACTCCTTGAAGGCAGGGGCTGTTTTTGTCTTTCTATCCTCTCTGCTTAGCACAGTGTCTAGGCGTATAGTAAGCACTTAATAAATTTGTGTTTATTGAGAAATTGAGGTCTTACTCTTGTGCCTCATCATGGCGTGGAACTGACAAGAACTGAATCGACTTCTGGAAGATTTCTCTTAGAAACTGAGCATAGGCCAGGTGACACAGGGTTGGCTGGTTGGTTGTTGTCCTTTGTTCTTGAAGGGGACTAAAATGACATCACTATGTTAGATTCAAGTTATAGTGTGTCTGTGATTGAGCAGACAAGGTCAGACATTCAGACAAGCTCAGAATGCTCTACCTCAGGTCAGGTAAAAATAGTCCATGTGAACATTTGGGGTGGATTCTCTAAATTTGTGCATCTCATGTTTCTTTTGAGCTACTGCAATTCTGCCTTTCTCAGAGAGTGCGGCACCTTCTCTGATGTGGGCATGTCATGCTAGATGGTCCTTTGCCTGTGTCTCTCATGTCTCACAATTAATTTCAAAGTTCTTCGGAGAAATCTTGAGAGTGTCCTTGTATTGCTTCTTCAGACCTCAGTGTGAGTTCTTGCCTTGTGTGAATTCTCTGTAAAATGGTCTTTCAGGCAAACATACATTTGACATTCAAGCTATGTGGCCAGCTGTAGTGGCCAACCGCACTGGCATACCCATTATGGCTGCTAGCACAAGTTCTTAGATCTGCATCAATCTTTTTAATTACATTCACTAGTTCAAGGGAAAAGTCAGCACCCTGAACTTCAGAGAAAATACAAACAAAGGAAATATGGGGAAAATGCAAGCAGAGAAATAAAGACCAACAGATAGGGCTCTGACTGCCTGAATCAACTATATATACTTTACATATATCTCTGGATTGAGAGAGTCTTTACATCTGAACAGGCGGGGAACTCTGAACATATGGACACTCAGAATCTCGACCAGAAAATCACAAGAGCCTTCTCATAAGCAAGCCCCCAAAGCAAAATACCAACTCAGAATATATATATATATATATATTTTTTTTTTTTTCCCAAGCCAGAAGGCATCACAACACTCCTGACTCACTGCCTAATTAGAAATTAGCAAAAGGTGTGAAAGCCTTCCTACAAGCAAGCCTCCCCTAAGCAAGTTTCCCTTAATGGGCTCTACATGAGGTCTATTAATGGGTGGAGAAGATCTTAAATCCCATTAACATTACACTAACCCATCAGAGTTGTACTGTCTGCAGTAAAGTTTGAATGCCTGGCAGTTCAACTTGAGAAAGGCCTTTGGTGTCAAGTACCTTAAATTGCTAGGTGATCTTTAGAATCTTCCTAAGACAATTCGAATGGATGTGATTCAGTTTCCTGCCATGGTGCTGGTATACTGTCCATGTAATGAGGTCAGGACAATGGCTCTGTAGTCCTTCAGTTTGGTAGACAGCCTAACACCTCTTGTCCCCTATACTTTCCATCAGAGCCTCCCAAACACTTATCTTGTTTTGGCAATGTGTGTGTCAACCTTATCATCTATGTGTACATCCCTGGAAAGTATACTGCCAAGTTAAGTGAACTTATCCACAGCAGTCACAAGTTCTCCATTTGCCAGAGAACTGGTGGAGAATCTTTGTTTTCTTGGTGTTGGTGACACAGTGTAGGTCTGTGTTCAAGGACTAGCCCAGTCAAGGTTAGAGAGGCTGATCTCCATGTTGACCATATGATAATGAAAATTTTGCCTGGATCAGTTCTCTAAGACCATCTTTTAAGTCTAAGGGTTATGTATGTTGTGGTGGGGGGTGAGGGAGAATGGACAGAACAGGAGAATGTGGAAGAAGACGAGAATCGACAAAATCACAGATCCTTGAAGAGTTGAAGATAATATACATGATTTCTAAATATGAAATTCTTTCCCTGCAAAAAATTTAAAAAGTAGACATAATTGCATTTTCACTTCAATTTATAGGTGAAAAATGGAAATAAAAAACTTAGACAACATAAGTTAGGCCACAGAAAGTCATATTTTGAGGTGGGGGTGGAAATCAAGAGTTTAGGGTTTTTAGTTCAGTCTCTCAGATCACTAGGTCCAATAGTATTTTTGACTTTCAAATGTGATATCCTTGTTCCACATAAAGACCTCTGCTTTTTTCCAGGTAATCATTTATAGCTTTAGTTGTTAGCTATTTTGTTTAATGACCCCCAAATCCTGACTAGTTTCAGAAGACTTTATCTGGCTTTTATGTCTCACAGTATTTCACTGACATTGAAGAAACACAGGAGTGGGAGTGATAAGGTGGGGTAGCAGAGAGTTATTGTATACAAATCTGTGGCTTTGGGAATATATAAATCTTTCCCCCACCCCACTTTATTTATTTATTCTTAGTTTTCAACATTCACTTTTATAAGATTTTGCGTTCTGAATGCCCCCACTCCCCAAGATGGCATGCAATCTGATTATAGGCTATACATGTACAATCATATTAAATATATTTCCACATTAGTCATGTTGTGAAAGAAGAAGCAAAATGAAAGGGAAAAACCACGAGAAAGACAAAACAAGTAAACAACAAAAAAGAGAAATAGTATTCTTTGATCTGCACTCAGACTCCATAGTTCTTTCTCTGGATATAGACAGCATTTTCCATCATGTATCATCTTAGATTATTGCATCGCTGAGAAGAGCTTAAGTTGATCAAAGTTGGTCACTGCACAATGTTGCTGTTACTGTATACAATGTTCTCCTGTCTCTGTTCACTTCACTCACCATCAGTTCATGTAAATCTTTCAAGTTTTTTTCTGAAATCTGCCTGCTCATCATTTCTTATGGAACAATAATATTCCATTACATGCACATACTAACAACTTGTTTAGCCATTCTCCAATTGGTGAGCATCCTCTCAATTTGCAATTCTTGGCTACCTCAAAAGATGCTGTTATACATATCTTTGTACATGTAGGTCCTTTCCCCTTTTTGATGATCTCTTTGGGATACAGACCTAGAAGTGGTATCCTGGATCAAAGGATATGCACAGATTTATAGTCATTTGGGCATAGTTCCAAATTGCTCTCCAGAATGGCTGAATTAGTTCACAACTCCACCAACAATACTTTAGTGTCCCAATTTTCCCACATTTTCTCTGACATTTATCATTTTCCTGTTTTGTCATATTAGCCAATATAATAAGTATGATGTGTTGTTTTAATAGAATTGTTTTAATCTGCATTTCTCTTATCAGTAGTGACTTAGAGCATTTTTTCATGATTATAGATTTAATTTCTTCCTCTGAAAACTGCCTGTTCATATCCTTTGACCATTTTTCAATTGGGAAATGACTTGTATTCTTATAAATTTGACTCAGTTCTCTATATATCTGAGAAATGGGGCCTTTATTAGAGATATTAGTTGCAAAAATTGTTTCCCAGATTTCTGCTTCCCTTCTAATCTTGGTTGCATTGGCTTTGTTTGTGCAAAATCTTTTCAACTTAATGCAATCAAAATTATTCAGTTTGCATTTAATAATGTTCTTCTTTTCTTGTTTGGTCATAAATTCTTCCCTTCTCCATAGATCGGTAAACTATTACTTGTTCTTTTAATTTGCTTGTCATATCATCCTTTATGTCTGAATTGTGTAGCCATTTTAACCTTACCTTGGCATACAGTGTAAGATACTGGTCTATACCTAGTTTCTGCCATACTCTTTTCCAGTTTTCCCATTTTGACGAATAGTGAGTTCTTATCTCAGAAGCTGGAGTCTTTGGGTTTATCAAACAGCAGATTTCTATAGTCATTGATTACTGTGTTTTGTGTACCTAAACTATTCCACTGATCCACCATTCTATTTCTTAGCCAGTACCAAGTAGTTATGATGATTCCTGTTTTATAATACAACTTAAGTTCTGGTATGTTTAGGCCGCATTCCCTGGCATTTCTTTTCATTAATTCCCTTGTTATTGTGGACATTTTATTCTCCCAGATGAATTTTGTTATTACTTTTTCTAGCTCTATAAAATATTTTTTGATATTTTGATTGGTATGGCACTAAATAGGTGAAATAATTTAGGTAGAATTGTCATTTTTATTATATTAGCTTTGCCTATCAATAAGTAACTATTTTCCCAATTATTTATTTTTCTTTTAAATTTATTTACTTTTAGTTTACAACATTCAGTTCCACAAGTTTTTGAGTTCCAAATTTTCTCCCCTTTCCAAGGCAGCATCCAATATTATATAAGTTCTACATATAACTTCACACTAAAAATCAGTCAAGTTGTACAGAAGCATTACAACCAATGGCATGTACAGTGAGAAAGAAGAAACAGAACAAAACAAAACAAAAAAGAGAGAGCAAGTACTTTGCTTCCAACTGCATTCAGACTGAGTAATTCTTTCTCTGGATGTGAATAGCCTTTTCCGAAATGAATCTTGGAGTTGTCTTATAACTGCATTGCTGAGAGGAGTCCAGTCTATCAAAGTTAGTCATCACAGATACAATATTTCTGTAATTGTATACAAAGTTCTCTTGGTTCTGCTCTCCTCACTCAGCATTAGTTTATATAAGTCTCTCCAGGTTATTATGAAGTCTGTCTGCTCCTCATTTCTTATAGCACAATAGTATCCCATTGCATTCATATGCCACAATTTGTTTAGCCATTCCCCAATTCAAGGGTACCCTCTTGGTTTCCAGTTCTTTGCCACCACAAAAAGAGCTGCTATAAACATTTTTGTACATACAGGTACTTTTCCCACTTGTATGATCTCTTTGGGATACAGTGCCAGAAATGGTATTGCTGGGTCAAAGGGTATGCACAGTTTTATAGCCCTTTGGGCATAGTTCCAAATTGCTCTCCAAAATGGTTAGGTCAGTTCACAATTCCACCAACAATGCATTAGTGTTCCAATTTTCCCACATCTTCTCCAGCATTTATAATTTTCCTGTTTTGTCATGTTAGCCAATCTGACTGGTGAGGTGTGGTACCTAAGAGTTGTTTTGATTTGCATTTCTCTAATCAATAGTGATTTAGAGCATTTTTATATGATTATAGATATATTTAATTTCTTCCTCTAAAAACCACCTGTTCATATCCCTTGACCATTTATCAAATGGGGAATGACTTGTATTCTTATAAATTTGACTCAATTCTCTGTATATTTTAGAAATTAGGCCTTTATCAGAAATACTGTAAAAATTCTTTCCCATTTTTCTGCTTCCCTCCTAATCTTGGTTGCATTGACTTTGTACAAAAACTTTTCAATTTAGTGTAATCAAAATTATCCATCTTGCATTTCATAATGCTCTCTATCTCTTGTTTGGTCATAAATTCTTCCCTTCTCCATAAATCTGACAGGTAAACTATTCCTTGCTCTCCCAGATTGCTTACAGTATCAGTTTTATATCTAAATTGTGAACCCATTTTGACTTTATTTTGGTATATGGTATAAGATATTGGTCTATGCCCACTTTCTGCCATACTGTTTTCCAGTTTTCCCAGCAGGTTTTGTCAAATAGTGAGTTCTTATCCAAGAAGCTGGAGTCTTTGGGTTTATCAAACAGTATATTATTATAGTCATTGACTACTGTGTCTTGCATACCTAACCTATTCCACTTATCCACCACTCTATTTCTTAGCCAGTACCAAGTAGTTTTGATGACTGCTGCTTTATAATACAGTTTAAAGTCTGGTGTGGCTAGGCCACCTTCCCTGGCATTTCTTTTCATTAATTCCCTTGATATTCTAGGCCTTTTGTTCTTCCAAATGAATTGTTACCATTTTTTCTAGCTCTATAAAATATTTTTTGATAGTTTGATTTGGCACTAAATAGGTAAGTTACTTTAGGCAAAACTGTCATTTTTATTATATTATCTCAGCCTAACCATGATCAACTGATATTTTTCCAAATTATTTAGATCTGACTTCATTTGTGTAAAAAGCGTTTTGTAATTGTGTTCATATAGTTCCTGGGTTTATTTTGGCAGGTAAACTAAGTGCTTTATATTGTCTACAGTAACTTTAAATGGAATTTCTCTTTCCATGTCTTGCTGCTGGCCTTGGTTGGTAGTATATATAAATGCTGATGATTTGTGTAGTTTATTTTCTCTCCTGCAAAAAAGTCATTTATTCTAATTCCCTCATTTCACAGATAAAGAAATTGAGACACAGAAAACTGGTGTGATTTGCTTAAGGTCACAAAGGTAGTAGCAGGAACAGGATTTGCACTTAGGTTCTCTGACCCCAGATCCTTAAATTCTGCCATTGCATTACTGTCCAAGGGGTCCGTGACCCCTTAAATTCTGCCATATGCTTCTTCTCCTTCATACTTCACATTTAATTATTCACCAAGCCCAATTTATTCTTCCTCTACATCACCATATTTTTTATTTGCCATTCTCTTTGTTACCATTATCAAACTTAGACTGTAGCAATAGTGTCTTACTTGGTCTTCTTGCCTCCAGTCCCCACCTTCTTTAATGGATCCCCTATACAACTCTCAGACACACCTTTTTAAAACATTGTTTACATCATGTCACTCTCTGACTCAAAAGTCTTCCATGGTTTCCTACAGGTTATGGAAAAAAGTTCAGACTTCTCAGACTGAATTCAATCCCCTGGTCAATGAGACCTAGACTTGTCTTTTTAACATCATTTGCCATTTTTCTCCACTAATTCTCTGCTTTTCTCAGACTGTTATCTACTCATTGTTCCTTGAGTATGCTCTACTTTACTTGGTTCTGCCTTTGCCTTAGTTCACACTGTTCTCCACCTAGACTGCTCTCTGCATTCTAAGAGAATCATAGGATCTCAGAATTGGGAGATATCTTAGAGATCATTTAGATAATGGATTCTTTATATTAGGTCAGCAGACACCCAAGAGGTCTGTGGATAGATTTCAGGGGATTCATGAGCTTGGATCAGAAAAAAAATTACATCTTTATTTCAATTAAGTTTTCTTTGTGCCCTTGACTACATAATACATACACACACATATGATAAATGAAAGATAATCTCTGAGGGAAAGCACTAGTATTGAGGGGGCTCAGGAAAGGCTTCTTACAGAAAGTGGGATTTTAGTTGAGACTTGAAGGAAGCCAGGGAACCCCCAGAGACAGAGACAAAGAGAGAAGAATTTCAGGTACTTATTTTCTTTGTAGCCTTTGTAACCTCACAAGTTGTAAGAGATCACAGGATTTAGAGCTAGTAGGGAATTTGTTATTATGTTGAGTCATTTTTTATTTTTTATTTTTTTTGGAGGGCAATTGGGGTTAAGTAACTTGCCCAAGGTCACACAGCTAGGTTTTTTGTTTGTGTGTGCGTTAAGTGTCTGAGGTCAGATCTGAACTCAGGTCCTTCTGACTCCAGGGCCGATGCTCTACTCACTGGGCCACCTAGCCTCCCCAAGTCATTTTTTAGTAGTGTCCAGCTCTTTGTGACCTCATTTGGGGTTTTCTTGGAAGAGATAATGGAGTGGTTTGTCATTTCCTTCTCCAGCTCATTTTGCAGATGAAGATACTGATGCAGGGAGGGTTAAGTGACTTGCTTAGGGTCACCTAGCCAGTATGTGTCCGAGGCCAGATTTGAACTCAGGAAGATGAGTGTTTCTGGCTTCAAACCTTGTACTCTATCTACTATGCCACCCAGTTGACCCTAAAAGGGACTTTAGAGGTGATTTAATTCAATCCTTTTATTAACAAATGAGAACACTGGGAACTGCAGTACCTCTCTGGACCATTAGTCTTCCTTCCAGCCTTTTATTTAAAGCATTTGAAAATATTACCTTGAGAAGGGCTCTATAGGTTTTACCAGGCTGCCCAAGGGGTCTATGACACCAACAATGTTGAGAACCCTAGATCTAGATGCATAAATTGCTAGAGAGCATACAATTTAGCTTTGGAAGGGACATTAGACCTCCTTTAGATAAATAGATAGGTAGAGATCATGAAATTTAGAGGTAGAAGAGAATTTAAACATGATATAATCCAACCTTCTCATTAAAAGATGAGGAAACTGAGGTCCCCAAAAGTTGTGAACTTGCCTGAGGTCCTACAGGCAGTAGAGGTGGGACTCAAACCTAGGTCCTCTGACTCCAAATCTGTCATTCTTTACATTGCTTTGTGATAGTTCTAAACTTCAACAGAATCCTGAATCTTTTCCTACAGCACTCCTGATAAGTGGTTATGTAGGTTTTTCCAGAAGACTCCTAATGGGAAGGAATTCTCCATTTTTCAAGGTGACCTATTCCATTTTTAGAATGCTTGAATTGTTAGGCAATTTTTTTATGTAGAATGAAAAATCTATTGTTGAAGTAATTAAATTGACTCTAACTCTGCCTTCTAGGTTCAAGGAGAACCATCCAGTCCCTCTCCCACATGTACCTATTCCTTTTGGAGAGAGATTAAGGATAGATATGGAGACTTGGGAATCATCTGTATTATAGAAGAAATATCTCTCTGAATTCATGTGATGTGTTAACTGCTGCAAAATATATTTACCATAATGCAGAAATTATAGGGGTAAAAATCCAGGTTTTATCATTATGCTCCAGCATGGCTTCAGACCTCAGAGAAAACCTGAACATTCATTAAAATTCTAACCAGGCTTCTTATTGGTAAAATTACATCAGAGTGGCAGAGAAATAATTCTTTTACATATTGCAATCTTGTACATTCCTCTCAGGCCGTAAAAGTTAAAGGAAAGATAGATCCATAATAGAATATTTCCTTCAATGTCATAAAAGTTGAACAAACTTAGTTGAACAAAATCACAATCTTATACAAGAAAATAAACTTTGTCAAACAAACTCTAGAGGTAAACTAAGTCAGGTTACAGATTAAACTACATTTAGAAGCTTCACAAATTGGTAAATTGAGGGAGGAGATTTACATGTCACCAAGGAGTCAAGGACTGTTGAGATTCTTCTTCTGGCTTCTTATCTAAGGAATGTTTAATGCTTTAAGTAAGTTTTTGCATCCCATTGGACAGGATTTGGTCAGGTGAGGTTAATATTAGTAGAAGACAGGATTTCAGTTAATTAAAAGTTACAGGAGATACTTAAGAAGAAAATAAAAATAAAAAATTCCTATTTACATATGCATGGAGCTGATAGTTGAACTCATGGGAACCCATGAGATCACCAGATGAGACAGTATTAAAGGAGTTCTTAACCATAAGTTCATGAATTTGGTTTTTGAAAAAAGCATTTTGATAACTTTGTTTTAATGTTATTGGCTTCCCTTATAATCCTATGTACTTACTTTATGCATTTAAAAATTATTTGGAGAAGGGATCCTTTGGGTTTGCTAGATTTCCAGAGAAAGTTGAGTACCTAGAATAAAGGGGATAGAGAAGATGGTCCAAGGCTAAACCCTCAGGGTCAGCCATGATTAATGGGCATGACCTTGATGAAGATCTAGCGAAAGAGACTGAAAAGGAATAATTAGACAGGTAGGAGGAGAGTTAAGAGAAAGCAGTGTCACAGAAACCTAGAGAGGAGAGAAGATTCAGAAACAGAAAGTACTCAACAGTGTCAATGACAACAGAAAGGTCAAGAAGAATGAAGATTCCATGAGTCAATGAAAATTTATTAAAAGTCGACTGTGTACCAGGCACTGTGCTAAGCAGTGAGGATACAAAGAAAAGCAAAAGATAGTCTCTGCCTTTGAGGAGCTTACAATCTGATGGCAGAGTCAACAAGAAAAGGCTATTGGATTTGATAGTCAAGAAACCATTGGTAACTTTGGAGAGAGCACTTTGAGTTGAATATGAAGTCAGAAGACCTGACTTTAACTCTTAGCTACTTACTAAGTGTATGGCCTTGAGTAAGTGATTAAATATTTCTGAGCCTCAATTTCCCCAACTATAAAATAATAGCAAAAGGAACAGCAATAATAATACTTGCATAACTTAGCCTCAGAGGACTGCTAAGAGGAAAGTACTTCATAAATCACAGAACTTCATAAATGTGAATTCTTATTAAAGAGGTACACCTGTCTTAGTCCTGCTATTGTAGTGTTCTGGGACTCCTTTTCCCCATCAGAAAAATGTAAAGCAAAAACTCCCCCTTTTTTCTCATCAACCCATCCGTGTAGAGGGGAGAGTGAACTTTAACTCCTGGATAAACTTTTACTATCTCTGTGACCATGGGGCAAAAACATCTGGCCACTTAGTCAATTATCTCAACTATAAAAAAAAGAGATGATATTTTAGAGGAAGCACATGGATTTAGTGTCAGAAAAACTTGAATTCAAATCTTGCAGTGCACTGGGCCTAGGATCAGGAAGACCTGAGTTCAAATCCAGTCTCAGATGCTTACTAACTGTGTGACCTTGGGCAAATTACTTAACCTTTGTTTTTCCTCCACTGTTAAAATGGGGACAATAACAGCGCCTACCTTGTGGGGTTGTTGTGGGGATTGGGTGACATCATAGTTGTAAAGCCTTTTGCATGGAGCCTGGAACATAGTAAGTACTATATAAATGTTAGCTATTATTATTATTGTTAAATAAGGTAATATCTTTTTTTATTTTTTTTTGTTCATAGCTATTTTTATTAACAATTTTACTGTTATGTATACAATATTCTGTTGGTTCTGCTCATCTCACTCTTCATTATTTCTTGCAAGTCTTTCCATGTTTTTCTAAAATTATCCTGTTTCTCATTTCTTTTTTTTTTTAAACAAATGCTTTATTAACTTCTGGTTTACATCATTCATTTCCGCCAGATTTTGAGTTACAATTTTTTTCCCCATTTTTTTCCCCTACCCACCATCCCAGAATAGCAGTCCCACAAGATATCCCTTCTCCCAATCTGCTCTCTGCCATATCTTCTCCCATACCCCCTTTGACTTTTCCATTAGAGCAAGGTGAATCTCTGCATGCACATCTTATCTCCCAATTACAAGCAAAAGAGTATTGATAATAGTATTTATATATATTTGAAACATTTAATTTTAAGACCTTGAATTTCAGATCCATTTCCTTCCTCCCTTGTCACCCATTCCCTCTGGGAAGATAAGTAATTCAGTATGTGTTGTACATGTCTAGCTATGCAAAATATTACCATAGTAGATATATTGTACAAGGCTGCTTATAATTCCCTCCCACTCATCCCACCCCGCACCTGGTCCATTCCCTACTTGGTCCTGTCCCTCTTCTATAGTGGATACTTCCAACCTCCCCTCCCCCCAAGAATGCCCTCCCATCCATCATCCCTCCTCTCATCCGCCTTCCCCCTATTCTGCTGCAGGTTGAGATATCCCATTTAGTATGTATGTCATTCTCTCCCTGAACCAAATTCAATGAGAATGTGGTTTTGCCTTTTTGCCTTCCTATTCTTCCCCTCCCCTGCAGCCACTTCCCCTTGCTTCTTCTACATGAGATATTTTACCCTACCCTGTTTCTCCCCATCTCCTCTTGCCACTTTCCTCTCTTACCTCATAATTTCACCCCTTAAGTAAGTATCATTCCTTCCCAACAAATTCAACCTATGCCCTCTCTCCATGTATAACTGTAAACATATATACACACATTCACATATGTATTCATATTCCCATACACCCTTCTTCCATTATTTTCATACTGAGAAAGGTTTCATCAGTCACAGTTATTGTTTTTCCATGTAGGAATGTAAATAGGTCAACTTTGATAAGTTCCTTTTGATTTCTTTTCCCTGATTACCTTCTCAGGCATCTCTTGCTTCTTGTGTCTGGATGTCAAATTTTCTATTCAACTCTGGTTTTTTCCTCAAGAATGCTTGAAAGTCCTCTATTCACTGAATGACCATATTTTCCCCTGAAACAAAATACTCAGTTTTGCTGGGTAGGTGACCCTTGGGTTCATTCCCAGCTCTTTTGCCCTCTGGAATATCATATTCCATGCCCTTTGATCCCTCAGTGTAGAAGCTGCCAGGTCCTGGGCTACTCTGATTGTGTTTGCACAATATTGAAATTGTTTCTTCCTGGCTGCTTGGAGTATTTTCTCCTTGATCTGGGGATTCTGGAACCTGGCTATAATATTCCTGGGAGTTTTATTTTTAGGATCTTTTTCAGGAGGTGATTGGTGGATTCTTTCAACCTCTATTTTGCCCTCTGGATCTAAAACATCAGGGCAGTTTTCCTTGAGAATTTCTTGGAGGGTGATTTCTAGGTTCTTTCTTTGATCATGGCTTTCAGGTAGTCCAATAATTTTTAAATTGTCTCACCTGGATCTATTTTCCAGGTCAGTGGTTTTTCCCATGAGGTATTTCACATTGCCTTCTATTCTTTCATTTATTTGGATCTGTTTAACAGCATCTTGATTTCTCATAAAGTCATTAGCTTCCATTTGCTCCCGTCTAACTCTGAAGGAATGAATCTCCTCAGTGAACTTTTGAGATTCCTTTTCCATCTGGCAAATTCGGCTTTTTAAGGCATTCTTCTCCTCATTGCCCTTTTGGGCCTCCTTTGCCATTTGATTTAGTCTGTTTTTTAAGGTGTTGTTTTCCTCAGTCAGGCTGTTGACCCTCATTTCATACTTTTCCTGCATCCTTCTCATTTCTCTTCCCAATTTTTCCTCCTCTTCTCTTATTTGATTTTTAAAGTCCTTCTTAAGGTCCTCCATGGCCTGTAACCTGCTCATATTTTCCTTTGGGGCTTTTGGAGGAGGATTTCTGACCTCACAATCCTCTTTCTGTTCCATGCTTTGATCCTCTTTGCCCCCAAAATAGGAGTCTAAGGTTGCATTTTTCTGTTGAATTTGTTTCCTTTGCCTTGGCATGTTGCCACTTAATTACTTGACTTTTGGGCTTGTTGCCACAGTAGGAATCTGCCACCAGACAGGAGAGCTTTTGTCCAGAATGTTGGGGTCTTCATAGCTTTCTGGCAAGCTGGATATCCACCCCATGACCTCCACCCCAGACTGCAATCCAGATCCAGGGAGGTTAAAGCAAGAGCGATTACCCCCCAAGACTGATCGCTGGATCTCCCTACCGTTCGCAGGCCAGGAGCTGGAGCTGCCACTGAAAACTACAAAATGGCGTGTCTCCTCAGTGGCTTCTAGCCCCTAGGGGAGGAAGCCAACGCATTCCCCAAATACTGGTCCCAAAGTCCATAGGGCACTAACCTCTCACTTTGTCCTAGGCACATCTGAGTTGATAATTCTGGAATTGCCACAACTGGTGGTGTTCTGGAGTCCCTCCAGCCGGTTGCTGGCCTGGCCACCCTGGGGCTAAAACCACGATTCAGGCAGACCTGGGCTCGGCTCTCCCCACGCTCTGCGCGCTTTGCGCTGCCAGCTCCCAGAGCGCTACACTGGTCCTTCCTGCAGGGTTGCTGGGCTGTCCTTAGCGGGAGGTTAGCTTCTCTGTGTCGTTCTGTGGGTGCTGGGGCTTCAGAAGTTGTTCAGAGCCCCCTTTTACATAGTTTCGAGGTGATCTGGGGGGAGAGTGGCTTGGATGAGCTGTTTCTACTCTGCCATCTTGGCTCCGCCCCTGTTTCTCCAATAAGATAATATCTTAAAAGTGCCCAGCACAATGTCTGGCATGTAGTAGAGCTCTATACATACTTATTCCCTTCCTTTCTCCTCCACATCCCCTCTCCCATTGCCCCAACTGTGTAACCATGGGAGAAATCTCTTAAACCTTTCTGAGCCTCAACAACTCTCTTTAAGGCAATAGTATAAGTTGCAGTTTGCCTCAGTGAAGAGAGTGCCCCACACTGGGATCTCCCACATTCAATGTATTAACATAATATTTGGATATGTCCCGTAGGTGTCATGGTCAGAGGAAACCATAAACAATTTTTCTATATCACGAACCACTTTCTTCATAAAACTCTTTCTGCTAGCAGCTCTTTAACCATTGGCAGAAGAGGATGAGAGAAAGACAGAAGCAAGGTCTCCTTCTAGGAAACTTACGAGAACATTTTGCTAACCATCTTTCCAAGTATGGGGAACAGAATTAAACCTGCTGATTATTGGTGAGACTGCCAACTTCTACATTCCCAGAAATATTGAAGAAAATAACTACCTTGGTAGGGTTAGAGTTTGGCCAATTATTTTTATTCACCCCCAAATAGTATCTTATTATCCATAATAAGAATGATAATGATAGTATTCAAATAATACTACTCATAGTATTAGGACTATAGTAGATGTTCTGTTGACAGAACTTCAATTTGCATATATATGGTTATTCTGATTAGTGCGCCCATGCTACTAACATGAGACCACCCAGGTAATGAATGTAGTTAAATGGGTACTCAAATGCTCCAGTGAATCTATGATCTCATCACTGTATGCACTCCTTCTGATTATGCAGATGGCAACTCATGCCTGCCTGCATGTCCCATGATGCTCTTGTCCGTATCTTCTATAAGTGTATCACAGGGGGTCTACTCAGTGTGCTAGAGCCTTCTTCCATTTCTTTGGATATCAAGAAGCTATCCATGGAGCACTTATGATTATTCTTCACTCTTACCACTTAGCAGCCAATGTTTTTTCTCATACTTTTTTAATGACATGCTTTACTATGATTTTCTATAATTCTTCATATGACAATAGTGTTTATATAGTACCTAATACATTTATATGTGTATTAGGCACATTTATATAATGCCTAATAAAGTGCTTAGCTGTGCTAAGCAGTGTATATATATTATCTCTTTGATCTACACAACTCTGGGAGGTAGGTACTATTATTATCCCTATTTTCAGTTGAGGAAACTAAGGGAAACAAAGGTCAAATGACTTGCCCAGAGTCACACAAATAGTCTGAGGCTGGATTTGAACTCAGGTCTTCATGACTCCAGGTCCAGCACTCTTATCTACTGTACCACTTAGCTGCCTGTTGCTGAAGTCTCACAGCCTACTCATCCTCACTATTTATTTCTTCATTGTCCTTTAGGTAAAACTCAATTCTTTGAAAATTATGGTGATCCATGATTCAAAGTTGAGTATTATGACTTTGGGACCACTACCTCATGATGAGAATAAATGATAATAATAATAGCTAGCATTTACATAGTGCTTTAAAATTTACAATGTACCCTTCATGTGTTATTTCATTCCCATTTTATAGGTGAGGAAATTGAAGTAGATAGAGAATAAATGACTTTTCTAGGGTCACATAGCTAATAAAAGTCTAAGGCAGGATTTGAACTCCGGTCTTCCTGACTCCAAGACCTGTGCTTTACCCTCTGAATTGTGATAATAAGCAACTAAATTTGACCTCATTCCTTGTGAAAGGTCTGAAGGCATAGTTCAGCAAGAATTAAGGGAGGAAAAGGAGCAGAGAAAATACTCCAATTGAATCCTACACAAAAGGAGGATTTCTTTCATTTACTAACAGAATGATAGTAGGCATGTTGTCTGTTTAGCTGGTGATTCTACAACAGCTTTTAACACCTGTGGGAAGCAGAGGGAAGCACCTAGAGGTTTTTAGAGGGGAAGATTGATGAGACACTGAAGTGGTGAAATTTGTAAGGGGGTATCTGGATTTTAAAGTTTCTTATTCTCTTTTTCCATTTCCCCTGAGAGATACTGTCTGCCATTTTTAGGATCCTGGGAGTAGAGAGAAATGTGGCATTTGGACCAAAGCTTCATGCCTGTCACGTGGATAACTGACATTGGAGCTGGGAGGTAGTATTCCTTGGTTGGCAACAACAGTGATTGTCTGCAGTGATCAGAGCCAGTGATGAAATCAGGGTGCAGAGGTCAGCCCAAACTGAGGGTCAGTGGGGAGAGACCAGACTGGGTCGATGGTGGGGGACTGGTCACTTTTGAAAACCCAAAAGGTTAGGAAGATAGAAAGAACATTCTTCTCTCATTGCCCATGATTTCTCTGGATGCAGTCTGGTCCAAAGGCTGAGTCCGTGACACACATAAACCTCTTTCTTCTTATCTTTTTACTATGATCTGCAGGTGGGGGAGAATTTCAGGAAAAGTTTGGGCAGAGATTTCATGCAGTAATTCTTGGTCCATGTCTTTTCCACTTTCTTCCATAACCAATGACCTATATAGCCATGATAAATTGGATGACTTTTCCCCGCTGTGGATGTGTGGATGTGTAGGTATCATTTGAACAAAAAGAGGAGATTCCAGGTGTGAGGTAGGGCTGAGACACAGATCTTATATTTGAACATTTTTGAGCGTTATTTCATTTTCACCCTCTACCATAAAATCAGAGCCTAGCCGGTGTTGTTGTGAGGAGCCTGGAATGTTGGTGCAGTGGGAGAGGTCAGAATCTTTGCAGCCTCAGTGACTTTTGGTGGCCCATAAAGATGTGGTAGCTTTTCAGAAAGGCTCTTCTACCAATGGACCTGAGCATCTCTGATCAACTCACTTTGCTAGGGCTTGAGTGTATCACTACCTGTAGACAACTTAGATATGGTACTCCTTTTTGGATAATTAGCATAGTGACATGGCCTTTCCCTAGGTCTTAGGAAGGCCACAAGTGAGTCTACCTGGATTGCTTTCACCACTGCACTGTCCCAAGTATCGTGTGCGGCACTCACTAATTATAATTTGAACCCTATACCTGTGTCAGATCTGGTAATAAGATGTTGAGGAATAATTGTTGGGTTATAATCATTTGGGTTTTATTTAAATAGGAAAATCTTTATTCTTCCTCAGAGCCCTTAATTGACTGCTTAGAAGAGAAAATAGAAAAAACCCCAAACCTGAGCTATTCCCTAATGTATACCATTTGATGTATAATGATTTATAATGATGTATAATGATTTGATGTATAATTCCCAAATGTATGTCTTTGCATAGTCTACTTTTGTCAAGGATGGGTGATGGGAGTGATTCCAAATATATTGTTAGCTTCAGAATAATTTTCATTGCCAGTGAGTGAAATCCAAATGTGCATTAGAACCCCTGTCACCTGCACGTTTATTTACCAGCATCAATTATTAGGTAGTGCACCTTCCTATGAACCTATGACTTCATTATATGACCAGGTATATATGTGTTTGAAGAACTTAGATATATATTAAGCTAGAATTTCCCCAAAGTTTCAGCTCACTTGGGCCTAATAGTTAATACATTCCAATCTGTTAAGCATTTATTGAGCACTCAGTGTATGCAAAACACTGAGCTAGGCACTAGGGATACAAAGACAAAATAAAAATAGTCCTTGATCTGAAGTAGTTTACATTGTCCTGGAGGGATGCTTCCTTTAAACAAATTTTTATATAAGTAATTTGAGGAGGTAAAGAATGTGACTAACTGGGGATTAGGAAAAGCCTTCCATAAGGGACCAGCTTTGAATAAAGTCACAGGCAATGAGACATGGAGAGAAGGAGGGATCGAATTAGACAAAGAAGACTGCATGTACAAAGGCATAGAGGTAGGAAATGAGGCCAGGTTAGCTCATAGGATTAGGAAAAGAGAGGAGGAAAGGAAGCAATGTTAAATAAATGTGTAACAGCAGGCCAAAGCAAATTGTTAGGGATTTTAAATGCTTCTGGAAAATGATCAAAGAATATGAGAAGTTTATAATGGAGAAAACACAAATCATAATCAATGACTAGAAAAAAATCCAACCCCACTAGTAATCAAAGAAGTGTAAGTTATAACAACTTTGAGGTATTAGATCATAATTATAAAAGTATAAAAACTATTAAAAAGAACAAAACTATACTGGTGGAGTTGTGGAGAAAAATATATACTCATAATTTGTATATTCATAATTCTGGTGGGATTACAAATTGCAAATGATTGTTGTAGAGCAAATTTTAGTAACACTAAAGAGAGTTACAGAAATAATTAGACCCATTGACCTAGTCATTCAATTTTATTATGGGGAATATACCCTAAGAGCATTATCAAAAAGAAAATGACAAGCTGAAAGATATTTGTGGCAGCATTATTTGTAATTACAAAACAATAGAAACAACTTAAATGTCCATTGATTGAGGAATGGCTGAATAAACAGTGGTTTATCAATGTAATGGAACACAATGATGCAATTAAAAATGATAAATATGAGATAGATAGGAATTTGGAGAGATTAAATAAAACAAAGTGAAGAAAGCAGAATCAAAAGAACGCAATGATGATGACAGCAGAGATTTATGTGGTGCTTTATGGCTTACAAAGTTTTTATGTGCAATAGTCATAATGCTAATTAAAATGTACAGAGAGCCTTTGAGTTTGCAAAGTGCTTTACGTAAATGATCTTATTTGAGTTTTGCAGCAACTGTGAAATAGGTACTAAGGACTCTTATCCCCATTTATAGAAAGGGAAACTGAGGTTTAGAGATTAATCACTTGCCACACAGTATCAGAAATAGCATTAGAATATAGGTATTCTTCAATTATGATGAAAAATGCTATCCATCTCCAGAGAAAGAATTGATGAAGTCTGCATGCAGATCAGAGCATACTTTTTAAATCTTTGTTTTTTTAAAGTTGTGGTTTCTTTCCTCCACATGGAAATATGTTTTTCATGCTTGCCTATGTATAATCTATGTCACAAACATATTATCAAAGTGCTTATCTTCTCAAGGAGAGAGAAGGGGAAGGATGGAGGGAGAGCATTTGGAACTCAACCTTTTTTTTTTTAAACAAATGCTTTATTAACTTCTGTTTTACATCATTCATTTCCACCAGATTTTGAGTTACAATCATTTTCCCCCCATTATTCCCCTACTCAACCTCCCAGAATAGTAGTCCCACAAGATATCACTTCCTCCAATCTGCTCTCTCCCAGACCTTCTCCCATACCCCCATCCACTTTTCCATTAGAGGAAGGTGAATCTTTGTGTCCCAATGCCTGCACATCTTATCTCCCTATTACAAGCGAAAGAGTATTACTAATAGTATTTATATATATTTGAAACATTTAATGTTATGACCTCGAATTTCAGATCCATTTCCTTCCTCCCTTGTCACCCATTCCTTCTTGGGAGATAAGCAATTCAGTATATGTTGTGCATGTCTAGCTATGCAAAACATTATCATAGTAGATATATTGTACAAGACTGCTTATAATTCCCTCCCACTCATCCCACCCCACCACCTGGTCCATTCCCTACATAATCCTGTGCCTCTTCTATAGTGGGTACTTCCAACCTCCCCTCCCCCCAAGGATGCCCTCCCATCCATCATCCCTCCTCTCATCCCCCTTCCCCCTATCCTGCTGCAGGTTGAGATATCCCATTTAGTATGTATGTCATTTTCTCCCTGAACCAGATTCAATGGGAATGTGGTTTTGTCTTTTTAGCCTTCCTTTTTCTCCCCCTCCTTTGCAACCACTTCCCCTTGCTTCTTCTACATGGGATAGTTTACCCTACCCTGTCTCTCCCCATCTCCTCTTGCCACTTTCCTCTCACCTCATAATTTCATCCCTTGAGTATTCTCCCTTCCCAACAAATTCAACCTATGCCCTCTATCCATATATAACTGTAACCATATACACACACATTCACATATGTATTCATATGACCACACCCCCTTCTTCCATTATTTTCATAGTGAGAAAGATATCATCAGTCACAGTTATTGCTTTTCCATATAGGAATGTAAATAGTTCAACTTTGATAAGTTCCTTTTGATTTCTTTTCCCTGATTACCTTCTCAGGCATCTCTTGCTTCTTGTGTCTGGATGTCAAATTTTCTATTCAATTCTGGTTTTTTCCTCAAGAATGCTTGAAAGTCCTCTATTCCACTGAATGACCATATTTTCCCTGAAACAAAATACTCAGTTTTGCTGGGTAGGTGACCCTTGGGTTCATTCCCAGTTCTTTTGCCCTCTGGAATATCATATTCCATGCCCTTCGATCCCTCAGTGTAGAAGCTGCCAGGTCCTGGGCTATTCTGATTGTGTTTCCACAATATTGAAATTGTTTCTTCCTGGATGCTTGGAGTATTTTCTCCTTGATCTGGGGATTCTGGAACCTGGCTATAATATTTCTGGGAGTTTTCTTTTTGGGATCTTTTTCAGGAGGTGATTGGTGGATTCTTTCAACCTCTATTTTGCCCTCTGGATCTAAAACATCAGGGCAGTTTTCCTTGAGAATTTCTTGAAGGGTGATTTCTAGGTTCTTTCTTTGATCATGGCTTTCAGGTAGTCCAATTTTTAAATTGTCTCTCCTGGATCTATTTTCCAGGTCAGTGGTTTTTCCCATGAGATATTTCACATTGCCTTCTAATCTTTCGTTTGTTTGGATCTGCTTAACAGCATCTTGATTTCTCATAAAGTCACTATCTTCCATTTGCTCCAGTCTAGCTCTGAAGGAATGAATCTCCTCAGTGAACTTTTGAGATTCTTTTTCCATCTGGCAAATTCGACTTTTTAAGGCATTCTTCTCCTCATTGCCCTTTTGGGCCTCCTTTGCCATTTGAGTTAGTCTGTTTTTAAGGTGTTGTTTTCCTCAGTCAGGCTGTTGACCCTCATTTCATACTTTTCCTGCATCCTTCTCATTTCTCTTTCTAATTTTTCCTCCACTTCTCTTATTTGATTTTTAAAGTCCTTCTTAAGGTCCTCTATGGCCTGCAACCCGCTCATGTTTTCCCCTGGGGCTTTTGGAGCAGGACTTCTGACCTCACAGTCCTTTTCTGCTCTATGCCCCCAAAATAGGAGTCTAGGGTTGCATTTTTCTGTTTCCTTTGCCTTGGCATGTTGCCACTTAATTGCTTGACTTTTGGGCTTGTTGCCACACTATGGCTTTAAGGCCAGATAGAGGAATTTTCGTCCCGAACGTGTGGGGGGCAACTTCCGTTTCTGGCAAGCTGTAAACCCACCCACAACTTCCACCCTAGATCACAATCCAGATCCAGGGAGGTTAAAGCAAGAGCGATTACCCCCAAGACTGATCGCTGGATCTCCCCACGATTTGTAGGCTGGGAGCCGGAAATGCCTCTGAAAACTACACAGTGGCGTGTCTCCTCAGCAGCTTCTAGCCCCCAGGGGAGGGAGCTGACGCATTCCCCAAATACAGGTCCCAAAGTCCATAGGACACTAACCTCTTACTTTGTCCTAGGCATGTCTATGTTGATAATTCTGGAGTCGCCACAGCTCCTGGTGTTCTGGGGTTCCTCCAGCTGGCTGCTGGCCCTGCCGCCCTGGAGCTAAAACCTCGGCTCACGCGGACCTGGGCTCGGCTCGGCTCGGCTCCTGCGCTCTGCGCTCTGCGTGCTGCCAGGTCCCAGACCTCTGTGTTGGTCCTTCCTGCAGGGCTGCTGGGCTGTCCTCAGTGGGAGGTTAGCTTCTCTGTGTCGTTTTGTGGGTGCTGGGGCTCCAGAAATTGTTCACAGTCCTTTTTTACATAGTTTGTGGGGAATCTGGGGGCAGAGAGGCTTGGAAGAGCTGTTTCTACTCCGCTATCTTGGCTCCGCCCCCAGAACTCAAACTTTTAAAAAACAAATGTTAAAAATTGTTTTCACATGTAATAAGAAAAATAAAATAGAAACATTTTCATTTAAAAAATAAAAAAGGAAGATAAGTCTGTGTAATGGCAAGCAAAGTAGTTAACACCTTGTTTCAGTTCATGATTCTGTCCAGTATTAAGATCTAGAACTTGTGAATCCCACAACTTGTGAACCCTAGAACTTGTGAACTCCTGTTGCTAATGCAACAGGAAGGGGAAGAGCTAATGACCATATATAAGGAGAGGGCCAGGCTGGAGAGAGCAGACCTGAGAAGGGAGGTCTTGTGTCAGAGGAAAAAAAATTTGTGGTATTCTGGCACTCTTTGTTGTCTCTTCTGTCTGTGTTGATGTTTGTTTGTGACATTTTCTACGGAAGCCCTGGGACCTTATTGGAAGCCCTGAAAGGATTTTCTGGTTGTCTCTTTACACAAGTCGTGGAGGAGGGTTTTGGAGGTCCTGGGACTTTACTGATGATTTGTATTGACCTCTTGGACCTTGTTTGTGGGTCTGTGTTGATTTCTACACTGATGATTTGTGTTGAGTTCTCAGACCTTGTTGGTGGGTCTGTGTTGATTTCACAGGCAGATAGTGAATTGATGATGGTGCTGGCAATGTACATGGATGTTGTTTTGGCTCTGTTAAACTTTGTCTTCCCCAAAACAGGAACTGTGAAGGACTTGAGGTGGACTGGATGCTGTGAGCTTCAATATGGAATGGGAACTGGACAAGGAACTGGATGAAGAACTGGACAAGGAGCTGGACAAGGAACTGGAAGCTGCCTGCCTTTTAACCCAGGTGACAGTGATGTAGATTTGGGCAGAAGCTGTGACCATGGAAGAGGAACCATGGAAACTGATAGCCAGTCTCTAGTCAAGATGAAAGAAGACTTTACTTGGATACTTAAGACTGACTGAGAAGATTATGATTTACTGTGACCTAGAGGCTGGAGAACTTTGACCTTTGTACTTTGTGTCCATTAAGGAGACAAGCCTCCTTAAGGATGACTAAATTAAGGCCTTCTAAATGATTGTACTTTGTTTAAAACTATGTGGCCACTTTGGTGAAAACTATGTAGCCATTTTGCTGATAAGTTGTTATGTCATAACATTGTGAATACTGTAGTTTGATTCAGCCTTCTAGATGTGACACCAAATCCCTCTCATTATTTCATTTGGTCCTCATAATTACCTTATAATTAATCAATAAACATTTATTAAGTACCTACTATGTGTGAGGTACTGTGCACAATGAATACAAAAAGAGTCAGTCCCTGCCCTCAAGGAGCTTACAATCTAATGAGGAAAATAACATTCAAACAAATGGATAAAAAGCAAGCTATATGCAGAATAAATAGTAAATAATTTAATAGAAAGTACTAGAAATAAGGGGGTGGTATTTTCATATAAAAGATGGGATTTTAGTTTTATAAGGTATGACAGGATCACAGAGCCACAGAACTTCACAACTGGAAGGAACCTTAATCACTATCTAGTCGATCTACATGCCTGAAAAAAAATTTCCCTCTCTGGAGTTACCAACAAATGATCATCCAACCTTTGATGACTTCCAAAGAAAGGAAACCCACTACTTCCCAGGGCAGCCAGTTCTACTTTTGGAAAGCTCTAATTTTTAAGAAGTTTTTTACCCTGATGATAAACCTAAATTTTAACCCTTTGTAACTCCCATTCATTGCTCCTGGTTCTGCCTCCTGGAATCAAACAGAATCCGTCCAACTCATCTTCCACATTGACAGCCAAAATGACAACCCTCCACCTATTTTCTCTTTCCCAAGATAGCAGGTTCATATGCTGTGGACTCAAAGCCACTCACCATTCTGATTGTCTACTTCTGGATATGCTCCATGTTATCAATTGTGGTATAAAGAGAAATATTATCTTGCCCTAAGAAATGACTAGTATAAGGAATTCAGAGAATCAAGAGAAGACTTGTATGAATGGATGGCAAAATAAGGAGAAAAGAAAAAAATATGATAGCATTTTATAGTGCTTTGGGGTTTGTAAAGTGCTTTACATTCTTTCATTTGATTTTCATGGCTACTCTGGGAGGTAGATGCTATTTTACTCCCCCTTTTAAAGTGAGGAAACTGAGGCCAAGAGAGGTTAATTGACATGCCCAGGGTTATGTGAGTAGGAAGTATTTGAGGGTGGATTTGAATTCAGGTTTTCCTGAATCCAGGTTCACTGTTTTGTCAACTGTGTTACCTGGTACCTGTGTTACTGCAATATTGTAAATAATAATAGCCAAAAGGACATGAAAATGAAGTTGAGTGGTGAGCAATAAATAGTAATAACTAGTCTTAGACTTGGAGAAAAGATAAGTATTCCATATTTTGAGTTTAGAGGTGAAGGACTATGGGTGTGGAATGGCATATATACTGCATCATTGTCCTGGTTTTTTGTGGTTTAGTCATTTCAGTTGGGTCTGACTCTTTGTGACCCCATTTGTGGTTTTATTAGGTTTTTAAAATTTTTATTATTATTTTATTATTACTTTATTACGTTTTAATTTTTTCCTCACATGTAAAAATAATTTTTAACATTTGTTGTTTTTTTTTTTTAGTTTTGAACTCCAAATTCTATCCCTCCTTCCCTCTTGCCCCGCCTTCCTGAGATAGTAAGCAATCTTATATTAGGTTATATGTATGGAATCATGTAAAACATTTCCATGTTAGTCATTTTGTGCAAAAAGACTCAAACAAAAAAAAGAAAGTGGAAAAATAGCATGCTTCAGTTTGTATTCAGACAACATCAGTTATTTCTCTGGAGGCAGATGGTATTTTTCATCACGAGTCATTTGGGATTGTCTTAGATCATTGTATTGCTGAGAATAGCAAAGTCATTCACAGTTCTTCAATGTAGAATATTGCTGTTACTGTGTACAATATTCTTCTGGCTCTGTTCACTTCACTTTTTATCAGTTCATATAAGTCTTTCCAGGTTTTTCTGAAATTTTCCTGCTTATTATTTCTTATAATCATATTCTGATGCAACCATATACAACCATTTTTCAACCATTTCCCAATTGATGGGTATACTCTTGATTTCTAATTCTTAGACATCACAAAAAGAGCTGCTATAAATATTTTTTGTACAAGTAGGCTCCTTTTGCTTTTTAAAAACATTTCTCTGGGATGCAGACCTAGCAGTAGTATCCCTGAATCAAATGATACAGAGTTTTATAGCCCATTGGGTATAATTCCAAATTACTCTCCAGGATGGTTGGATCAGTTCACAACTCATTTGGGGTCTTTTTGGCAAAGACACTGGAATAGTTTGCCATTTCCTTTTTCATCTCATTTTGCTGATAAGGAAACTGAGGCAAACAGGGTTAATTGACTTGCCCAGGGTTCACACAACTAGTAAGTGCCCAAGGTAGGATGTGAACACAGGTCTTCTTGACCAGGCTCGGGGTTGTACCCACTATACCACCTAGCTGCTCTATTATGTTGGTTAGTGTTGCTTAATTGTTTTTCTTTGATAAAAGAGAGGGCTCAGTTAGTGGGGGTTATTTGTATGGAGTGGTATTCTGAAAATGACTGATGTAAAAACAGAAGGCGTCAATAAACTTAAAAAAAAAAGAATAATATGAAATGAGTCCCACAGTATAATCAGGCCAGCAGAGCAGAAAACTGAAAGTTGCTCAGATGTTGCAGTTCTAGGGTAAAATCAAGTAGAATTGCTAATACCATTTTATAGATGAGGGAACTAAAACTCTGAAGGGTTTTTGGATTATTATTTCCTTGAGGGCCAAGACTATGTAATTTTTCATCTTTGCAACCTTTGAACCCAGAAGAGTATCTTAAGCATAGTAGGTGCTTAATGGGAAAAACAATCATTTTCTATTATATTAACAACCCATCATTAATTAAGATCCAGGCTTTTTATTTCCTCACTTAGTTTCCAGCTCCTGTAGGTCAGTCAGCCAGTCTGTAAAGGATGTGACTAATAGAAGAGATTGCACTAACCCTTGGGGTCCATGCTCCTCAGTCTTGTGCAGGATCCCACCCAACTAGGAGATCTTCTGTTTAGAGTGTAAACAGAATCTGATCTAGGTGAATTCTTACCCTTAGGGAATATGCCCACGTCCTCAAAATCAAGCCACATTCTCAGCAGGAGGAGCTGAAGACTTCTAGCCCACTTCTTCACTAATATGTGTACCAGTGAGGGTTGATTTTCACTTGTCAGGGGCATTCCCTTTCAAAAAAATATTTAAGGCATTCAGTGTCTCCATAAGGGGTCTTTGGTTACCAAGAGAAACCATTGACCACTGATTTTCTTGATTATTAGCTAGACTAATTAATAATTTGGTTATTCATTAACCAGAAACTCTGTCTCTTGGGTTTTTCATTTATAACACTAATAAGTTTTTGTTGAATTTATTTAACTAACCTGCTCAGTTTCTCACATCTAGGAAAGAAGTCAGGGGAAAGGAGAAGAGAGCATAGGACAGGGTGGGACAGGACAGGAGAGAAAGCATCAAGAACAGAATGGGCCCAATTGGGCACAGAACAGAGAAACATCAAAAGAGGCTATAAGTGACCCTGGGAAGTGAATATTGTGAGGTTTGCGGGGCAAAGAGCTGCTTTTTTTCAATGGTTCCTTTTTTCTCTTTCTTTCACTAACTTCCTTTTGTCACTTTGCCAGGATATCCTTCCTTTTTTTCTTCCTTCCTGCTATGTCAGCAAGTTCAAAGGGCATGGAAGATCTTCATATCCCATTACTATAACAGTGACTTACATAGGGTCACAGAATTAATAAGTGTCTGAAGTTGGATTTGAATTCAGGTCTTTCTGACTCCAGGGCCAACCCTCTATCCACTGTCCAATCTCACAAAATGGCTTCAAGGATTAAATGAAATAATCTATGTAAAGCATTTCATAATCCTCGAAGTGCCATTATTTTAAAATGTTTTTTTTTTTATCCCTTGGCTCTTACAGAGCATTACATTTTAAACCTTTCTGATACACTTATTACTTACAATTGCATAATTTATCATAAATATTACCATAATTTTCTGTTACCTTGTTACTAAACTGTAAGCTTCATGAGGACTGGAGACTTACCATATATAAATTTCATCATCCCTTCTCATTGACTGTAGTGCTATAGCCCCAATAGACCTCTAATAGATTGTTTTTGAATTAAATTTAATTATTCATCTTGTCAATTCCTTGTTAAAACAAACAAACAAACTCCAATAACCTTCTTTGGATTCTTATTTTCTGACCAAATTTAAAATCCTCTACCTGGATTTAAAGGCCATCTACAGTCTGGCCACTGAATACTAGTCCTAACTCTATCACTAACCTATTGTATGACCTTTGCATGATTTACCTTTACTTGGCCTGTTTCCTCATTTGCAAAATGAGGTTGTACAAGATAATCTCCCTTTGCAGCTTTAAATTTGTGTGATTCTCTCCATCTAAACCTTATTGCTACTTCTCTAGAAATCATCTTTTACTTTCCTCCCACCTGTTTCCTTACAGTTTCAGGAGCATTATCCCTTCCTTTGCTCTACCCCTCCTCCATGCCTTTTCTTTCTTTCTCTACCTATCTAAAACCCCTGTTGTTTTTTTTTTTCAGTCATGTCGGACTCTGTGACCACATTTGGTGTTTTCTTGGCAGAAATACTGGAGTGGTTTGACATTTCCTTCTCCAGTTCATCTTCCACATGAGTAAACTGAGGTAAACAGGATTAAGTGGCTTGCCCAGGATCACACAGCTAATAAGTGCCTGAGGCTGGAATTGAACTTAGAAAGATGAGTCTTCCTGATTCCAGGCCTGGCACTCTGTGCACTATGGTGCCACTTAGCCATCCCTATCTAAACCCTACCATCTTTTAAGACCCAGCTCAAGGCACACTTCCTCCATAGAGCGTTCTCTGATTCTCCAGTCCTCAGTCATCTCCCTTTTCTTATAACCTTGATGGTGCTTCTGTCTTGTCCTCTGCTCTAGCATTTAATGAAGTGTCCTCTTATATTGATCACTGTCTCTTGTGTTTTAATCTTTCTCTATTCCTAGATGACCAGCACCTTCTGAGCAGAGCTTCCACCTTATACTTTTTCTTCATCCCTATCAGTGGCCATCGTATACCCGAGAGAACTCTGGGCTTGGAGTCAGGAAGACTCTTCCTGAGTTCAAATCTGGCCTCAGACACTTGGTGTGGTTGAAAATGTTGAAAGGAAATTCTTCATTTGGGCTTTTCACCCTGATTAAGGAGGCAAAACTCAGGAGAAGGAGAATTAAAAGGAATTTATTGTAAATATGTCAAGGAGTAACAAATTGATGGGCTGATCACTGGGGATTGGCAATGACTTCAAGATGGGGACAGCTATTAGAGATCCCTTTAAGATAATTCAGATAGGTGTACCTCAGCAAAGAAGGCTGGGCCCTTGCATCTCAGTTCCTCCCCAAGGAAGCAGGAATGTGACAATTTGCAGGGAGGGGTAAATGACAAAGAGCAGGTAGTATAAAAGTTGTAGAACATGTTTCCTTCCTCACTAGAACCTCCCTCAATGCTGGCTGATAAGCAGGGCTGGGAACAATAGATATCTGAGTCACCATGACTTTTGTCACTAACTGTGTGATCCTGCCACAAGTCACTTAACCCTGTTTGCCTCAATTTACTCATCTGTAAATAAACTGGAGAAGGTAGTGGCAAACTGATTATATTTGCCAAGAAAATGCTAAATGGGACTATTAAAAGTCAGATGTCACTGAAACACCAAACAACAAAACATATCAGAAAACTACAATAACTGCTTGTTGATTCTGGTTGATTTCCCATAAGGGCCAAAATATATGTAAAACTATGCTTGTTTGGATGTGGAGGCTTGGAGTTTTTTGGTTTTCTGAAAACAGATCTCCTAAGTCTCAGATAGGAAGGGTTTGAACTGCTTCCAGATATGAACATGGTAACAGAGTATTTAAATTCTGATGGATATCTGTGGAACATAAACAATTAGGAGTAGGCATAGGGACAGACACCTCTTGCTAAGTTGGGTATCTTCCTATAGATGTCTGGATCCCAAAGGTATCAAAACTCATGCATTCAGGTGAGGTTGGTGTAGGTCACATTTGTAGAGGAAAAGAAGGCAACATTAATAGCGAAAGTGCAAAGGAAAGAATAAGTTTGCCTTCTGGTTCAGCCCAACAGGCAGATCAACAGCACTCACCCAGTCAGGTGAGAGTTCTAGCTGTCCCTGTCAATCTCTGTGGAATTTGTTCCTTTGTCATCTCCAGAGTAGCCCTGGCCATGGAGTAGAAACTTGGCCTGCTTTGAAGCAGCTGATCTTGGCAAGCTAACAGACAACAAGAACAAGAACAGGAAGAACAAGAAAAAGAACAACAAAAACAATGCCCTAGGCAAAAAAAGCAGAGATTGAGAAAGACTGGCTTTAGAAACTAGTCATTCTGGGAAGCCACTCCTCAGAAAATTTAAAGTGCTAAGCTTATTTAGAATAAAATAAGATGTATTCTTCTAACCTAAACTTTCTAGTTAAAAAATTTCTGATTTGTATTCTCTCAGATGCTCTGTATATATCTCTTTTGCACCCGGTTATTTACATATTACAGCTCCAATTCTGATGGTCACTTTTTGAGAGCAGGGATTTCACACACACATACAAATATATACACACATACACATATACACACATAAGTATATGTAACATACACGAATATATACCTATGATATACATATATGTGTATATATATACATGCACATGTATATATACATATACATAGATACACAAATAAGCACACACATAACATATGTATTTGCCTTTCTTTGTATCCCTAGAGTTTAACACTGCCAGATATGTCATTGGGCTGAATAAATGTTTGTTAATTGACTAACTCATAAATTTATAGCTTTGTTCTGATATCTTGCAACATATTTAAAATCAGGCCACTCTCATGATAAGAATAAATGATTGTATTAAAAATAGCTGGCAATTGAATTGTCATAGTCCTCACAATACCTTTTTAAATTAAGTATTTTTATCCTCATTTCACAGGTTGGGGAGGAGAAGGAGAGAGAGGGAGAGGGAGGGAGAGGGAAAAGAGAGGGAGGAAGGATGAGTAGGGGAGAAGAAGAGGACAGAGGAGAGGGGGAGGAGGGAGAGGGGAAGAAAAGGAGGAGAGAAAGAAGGGAGAGAGGAAAAGGAAAGGAAGGAGGAAGAAGGGAGGGAGGAGGTCTGTCCAGTAACTACAGGAAATCTGGAGAGTGTTAATTATCCTAAAAAATTATTATTTACACTAAAGAAGAATTTGGGAAAATAGGGAAGATACTACAGATACTATCAGAACCCATGAAGACTTTGAATGGTGAGAGGTTTTCTTTTGATCTCAGAGGTCTACTTCTAGAGACTTTCTTAGCATACAAAACTACCCTTAAGTCCATTGGTATTTAGCAGCCAATTAGTTTTCTTGTTTTCACTTTGCCCTTTCAAAGACAATAATTCAGCTATTCTTTAGAAGATGCAAAGTCTTTTTTTAAAAGACATTGCTGTATATCATTTGAAAGGCAAGAATGTGGCTTGGCTGGGGAAAGATAACTTATCTTGCCCCTGGGTTAGTTTTGTCTCTCAGCTACTCTCCCCCCAATCTACGTGAAAGAATGAAAGGGTTTTAGAATGAAGAAACTGGGGGACCCCAAACCCCAGAAGCCTTGGAGATTTGTGGAGAAAGTAGCTCAAATGTCATAATGACTAATTGTAGTTTAGACAAGTCTTGTCAAACTCAAATGGAAACTAAATACTAAACCATACACAATAAGGATCCTGGCAGGTCACATATTGACTCAGAAACTACATATTAATATTATCTGTCTTTTAAAAAATATTTCCCAATTGTAATCTGGTTCAGGCAGCAGGTAAGATCAGTAAGTGGGTTCAAGCAGCATAGGGTCAGGATGTATCTTTGATGCCTTTGCTCTAGATACCAGAGACCAAAACTGAGTGGTAGACGGATTGTTCTTGTTGAGTCATTTTTCAGTTATGCCCCATTTTTTAAGACCCCATTTGAGATTTTCTTGGCAAAAATGCTAGACTGGTTTGCCATTTCTTTCTCCAGTTCATTTTACAGATGAGTATACTGAGGCAAACAGGAGTAAGTGACTTGTTCAGGGTCACACAGCTAGTAAATGAGATCAGATTTGAACTCCGGAAGATGAGTCTTTCTGACAGCAGGTATGGCACTCTGTCCATTGTACCACCCAGCTGCCCATGTGGTGGACAGGAATGCCAACCTTAAGTTAGAGTGAGGTCTCTTACAGAGAACTCAAAGTGCCAGTAGTATATTGGAGTCGACTTGAACCTTCTGGAAAGGGCAGATTATCAAATATTTGTTGAAATATTTTTATACCTCAGAAAATGTCAAACTACAAGTTAGGATTCAACTTATTGTTTTGTTGATTGTCTAGGCTTAAGAAAATGATGAAAAAAATAATAATGTAGGTTAAACTTAAAAGTATGCTGAGTGTACTTTTTTTTTTTATTAGAGAGCTGGTTATTAAACATTTTCAGTACACCCAAAGCCCTACACTGGAAAACTTGGCTATTTAAAAAAAAGAAAAAAAGATTTAGCCTGTGGGCGTAAGATAGCCAGGAGGACCCAATTCTGTATTTTCATGAAGAAGAAAGAAGGCTGTCTATCCTAGGCTGAAATGAACAAAATTGGCTACTCTTTAAGGAAAGTAGTATTTTTCTCCTTAGGGAAGATTTTTGCTGAATGATTACTTTGGGAAACTGTTTTTCTAAAAGAGCTGTTTAAAAAAGAACAAAGAAACAACTTTGGTATTTATACTGAAAGAACATGGCAGAGTCCACTCTTCTTTGGAGGGACAGCACTTAAGCTAAGGACCTGTGCTGAAGCCAGGAGAAACTCCACTCCTTCATACTCAATACAATAAGTGCATAGCAGCATTCAGCAGACTACAGGTACAACAAATCAGTGTCTAGTGAAGGCAGAACCACCAGCAAGGAGCAGTGCAATATCACTAAAGTCAGCAGTGGTCCTACACCGTTGGAGTCAGGATTTGTCCCTTTATGCGGATCATACATATTTTCTTCACAAATGCACGTCTCTTGGTTAAGAAATTAGCTGAGGAGACAGATGACCACCTGACTATGGACTTAACACAAGAAATGTTCTGATAGAGACAAGCTAGAGTTCATTGTTGATATATTCAACAAGGCAGTGAGAGTTTAACTACAACTTGGTTCAGAGGAAATATACAGATACCAAACCACTATAGTTGAGAGACTTGGAATTTTGCCTATTTATAAAATAGTCCCAGAAAATGATTTGGTCCCTGAAAAGATAATGCCTAGCAACCACCAATTGTCTATGAGGGAGTTAGCAGGGCTTCCTGGGGAGCAGATGGAAAATGTTAATGGACAGTAATCTGAGCAAACTGAGACAAAAAGCCTATTTACCTGCAGCAGGGAGACTGCTGGAGCTAAACCATAGCTACAAAGGTGGTACTTCAGATGAGGAAGAAATTGGATTTTAATATCTACCAGAGGGTCTGATGGGGACTTCAGTGTGTGAAAAGTGTGAGGGCTAAATGGAGAGACAATTCCTCTTCTACAAGTGGTAGTGGTTTCTGGAGAATAGAGGGCACCCATATGAGATTGTCTTCAATAGCTCCTGCCATACACAAACTCTGGTTGGGGATTTCAGGAGGGTGTCTGATTATGAATAGGCAACCATCCACAAACTCAGGTTTGGAATTATAGAATAGAGAGTTTGTAGACTTTGATCACCAGTCTGAACTGTCCATGAGTTCAGCGAGTCATCACAGAAGTACCGAACCTATTTAGCCAGTTAGTAAGTTTATTTATTTATTTTTTTGTGGATTTTTGGAGGGCAGTTGGGGTTAAGTAACTTGCCCAAGGTTACACGACTAGGTTTTTGTTTGTGTGTGGGTTAAGTGTCTGAGGCCGAATCCGAACTCAGGTCCTTCTGACTCCAGGGCCGGCGCTCTACTCACTGCGCCACCTACCCGCCCCAGTAAGTTTATTTATAAGCCCTTATTAGTTGTTTTTGCAACTTCTACTCAGTTTGACAAGTTGGGTCCCCCAGAAAACTGGCTACGTATTTCCTCTAGGGTTCCAGGGCTATCTGCAAGGGGCAGTAGGGTTTCCTTTAATGCCATCATTTAGAACTCCAGTCCAGTATATTCTCAATATCAGTCATCAGCTATGGTTAGTATCTCCCTATATCATGAATACCATCCAGTAATTAGTGTCCTTGTATCATTTAACCAATTAATATAAACTTTTACATGGAATTAATTATCAAGAAACTATAGTGTATTAAAATTGCATCTTGTTCTGGTCCCCCTGACCCTTCTCTCTTCTAGTCAGTATAGTAATTTCATAAGTAGTTCGTATAAAGGGCCAATAGCAGGAAGCAAGGTTGCAAAGAAGAACCTAGATGTCACAAACAAATCATCCCAAAGATCAAAGGCAAAATTTACAAATTGTGTCAACCATATTTAATTGTAGTAACCAAAAATCATGTCCCTAGTAATAAGATGCTGAATCAGGGGAAGCCATCTAGGTTTTGCTGTCAGGGATTTTTGACCCTAAGATATGTAAATCTCAGATAAATTCTAGAGATGTGCAGTAACACCAACAGTATGCCAAATGGTGCTGACAACTTTGTGATGATGTGGATATGTTAACTTTAAGTTTGACTGACAACTTTCAAATGATTTGGATATGTTAATGATCTAATCCCCACAGATGAAAATTGGTCTGTTCCCTTTGAAATCCTATAAATATGAGACCTCAAATTCCTGTCCTCCCAAGCACTCGTATCTTCGTCTGGGTTCATGCTACCCAGTGCTCCCAACTCTAATTGACAGTTATGTGAGCAATATTCTCTGCCTCTCTCCCTCCTCCTATCGCCCATCTTCCTTCACCACCCTATCCCTGTACTTACACCATCTGTCTATGTATCCCTTCCCACTTTTTGTCATTTGTCTCTGTGCTTTTGGTTTCATTTGCCCCTATATCCTCTGTGCTTTATTAAAGTGTGATTGTGGCTTCAATTCCTGCTGCCATTGTGGTCTTTCCCAGTGAGTAGCCAAAAAACCTAGTGTGCCAGTCCCATTTCACAATTTCATAAATTAATTAGCAATTCACATAGCAAGAAGACCAGTACAAATCACTCCCTCCCACACCCAGGGGGCACATTCTGCCCTCTATCACCTAAGTGCCTGGGAAGAGCTGGCTCAAATTTGATAGTATTCCACCCACCAAGTTCACTTCTGAATGCACCATAGCTACTGGATAAGTTGCCTCTTTGCAGAGAGGCCTGGCATCTCAGCTACCAGGCTGATCCATTGCTGGGTTCTGTTCTGTAAGTTTGCTCTTCAGGGTCTTGCACTACATTAAGCTTGACCATGGACTCCCATAACCACACATCTGGTCTTCTGACCTTTTGAATCTTTCAAGATTATAGACATCTCCAATACTCCATCTAAGAGAAGCAAAGAAGAAATTCAAAAAGGGAAAGAACAGAGACCCATGTTCATGGCCACATGTCAGTACAAGTAGGGAGGGCTCAAGGCTTCTTCTCATTTAGAGACTGACAGCATATTTTCCTCACTCAAACCAGCCAGTCAGGAAAGAGAGTGAAATCCTTAGTACCTTTGTATGCATGCCCAGTTCCAGCTTAGAAGGCAGCCAAGAGTTCATTTTCTTACCTCATAGTAAATAAGCAGATCATAGAAAGAGTCATAGCTGTGTATGCTCTGAGGTTCATGCTGGGGATTGTATCAGTTGAGGAAACTTAAGTGCTCATAAGGTCTGGGTATGACCAGTCTCTCAATAAACTTAGGATACTTCAGAAAAAAATGAGACTAGTGTTTGTTTTTTCAGGTAGACAAAGCTCATTGAGAATTATATTGTATTTAATATATACTTTCCTTTTCTCCTCAGTATAACTGTGATATATGTTACTTTGTGTTACATATAAATGACGTTTTGCTATATAATGATATTGCTATTATATGAGGCTTTACTGATAAAGAATCTAGATAGTGTTGATATGTAAGCACCATGCAATATTTTGCATGTATTAGTAAAATATACTTCTTTAACTTTCATTCTAATAAGCAGTATTATGCATATATTGTTACATACTAATATGCTATGTTTTTGTAAGAGGCTTACTTTAGTTTTGTTTGTCCTTTGTTTCCCAAGGGGACCAATGACATCATAAGTGATGTGTTGGCTTGCTCATGAATTGGATTTAAATGAGGCAGAGTTGAGCAAAGTTGTCAGCCTCACTAACTCTTCCTGAGTCATCAAAGTCCAATGGCAGGACAAAAGTCAAGATGATGTGCCATGGCCCAGGATGCAGCGGACGATCCTGGCACCTTTGCTGACTAAGTTCCAAGCATTCCACAATGCTGGCTTCATGGCTTTTGGAACAAATTGTTCTCATCCACCCATTCATTTGGGGAGTCTTCACGTGCTTGAGGTAGACATCTTCCTAATTCAGTGATAGGTCTGAGGTCTGTTGGTTACTCTAAACCTGGTTTTAGCTCATCTGCCAAGATGATTTTACTGGGCTGTGGTTGATGCATATGCTATACTTTCTTGGAGCCACAGGTAACAGTTGGGTAAAGGTGGACACCAAAGATAGATTAGCAGCCCTGAATAGGGCTTGGCAAGCCCTCCTCCCAGAGATGTGCTTGTCTCCCCTGAACATCCAATGTACTTTGTGGCTTATATTAGTGGTTACCACATGCAACAAAAACAACTATATATGTTGTGTGTCATGTTATATGACATATTTTGATATTCAAACCTGCTTTATCAGCATTTTTATTGTGTCTTGTATTTCACTTATTGCATGTGCTATGCTAATGCTCTACAATTCTTTCTAATGTAGATACCAGGTGCTGGGTACCTGCAAATGTTTTTCACTGAAACTAACTTTGTTAACTATGTTTAGTATGTGGACTACAGTTATTTTAATTTCTACCTTTTATTTTAGATGCTCAAGGACATCTTGGAAGAACTCCACTTTTTCTTTTCCATGAGGAGGGAGAGAATATAAGGGAGGTCCAAAGCTATTTTAAACTTTGCTGACCACATGTACCTGTATACATACATACACACATGCTTTTTATAGAAATGGGGCTAACATGAAGAAGATAATCACTATGTCCTCTGGGCTTAGTCTCTCTGCCTTTCTATTCCTGGAAGAGAAAGTTCATGAAAGACAGGAGGACGGAATAGGGCTAGAAAGGTGGGAGGGAATTGGACTGTGGATAAATGCTCGTTTAGGGAGCTTGTATTTTATCCTTAAGGCAATGGGAACCACAGAAGGTTTTTGATCAGAGAAGTGAAGTGGTGAGATTTATGCCTTAGGAAGATGATTTTGGCAGCTGTGTGAAGGATGGACTGGAGAGGGGGAGAAATTGTAAGTGGGATAATCAATTAGGAGGCTATTACTACAGTCTGGGAAAGAGGTGGAGAATGTCTTGTGAGTAGAGAGAAGTGGATGGATGGTGCATGGTGAGGGAGAATATACACTATCTGTGCTATGATACAATGTGGATTTGGGTCAGTAGACATTCATTTCCTTACATCTTTCATTTTATGTCATGTGAATTTCCTCCTGTATTTCTATCCCATCATCTCCCAGATAGTCATCCCTCACACAGATTATTTTTGCAATAATAAAAAAGTGGAAGAAAAGAAAGAATTTAGCAAAATCAATTAAAATATTAAAAAAAAATCTGACATTATATGCAATGTTCTAAGAGGAAGATGGCTTCTCATATTGGAGCCAAGTCTGTTATTTGTAATTTTGTAAAATTCATTTTTGATTATTTTGTGATGATTATTCTTTCCACTTATATTGTTATAGTCATTTGTGTATACTTTCCTAATCTCTGCTTACTATTATTTTCATTGCAGATCTATGGGTAGGCATGGACAAGGACAACTCATCCATGTTTGTCCATCACAAAAGAAGGGTTGTATGTGGTTGAAGGCAATATCCACATTGATGTGATCACAGGTCCATTGGAGTCTTATTTTCGTCCAGTGCAAACATTTTTGTGTAAGTTATTGTGTGGTATAACGGCTTTCAAAAAAGAGCAATACAGGGGTGGCTAAGTGACACAGTAAATAGAGCCCTGGCCCTGGAGTCAGGAGAACCTGAGTTCAAATTCATCCTTAGACACAACACTAGCCATGTGACCTTGGGCAAGTTACTTAACCCCATTTGCCCTGCCTTTCCCCTCCGCCCCCCAAAAAGAAAAAAGAACAATATTTGTTCTATGCCCCTTGTGAAAAGGACAGAACCACAGTCACCATGCACCTAGGGATGTTTCTATTCAAAGAATTCGATAAGTTTCCTTCCTTGGTTGAAGAAATTTAATTAAATGAAAAAGAAGACTAAGAGTAAATAGATAACCAGGGACCAGGAGTGCCCAAGAAATGCTACCCTTCAGATATTTTAAAGTTAAATTATTCTATGGAGTTGGTTTGTAAAAACTCTTAAAAAGATCAGGAGGTAAAATCCCACAGGATAAATTGATGACTAGGAATTGTACTTATTCCTTCTTGTATTTCATTCTAGAATATGTATGGGTCCATGTGTTTATTCATACATGTGTGAGTATTTGTAGATCATTTAAAAACATTTTTAATATATGTTCTAGAAACATGGGGGACTTGTAATGATAAAAATTACATGATAACCTTTTATGCAACAGGTTTATTGAACAGAACATTATGTCAGTGATGCTATTCTAAAAAGAACTCGTCATGCTGGGCTAAATTTTCCAAGAATGCAATTTAAGCCCACAGTCAGGTGTATTATAAAATGAATGGAATACTGCAGTTCAAACACAGCCCCCCGAATGGTCCATCTGTGGACCTTATCTCACCAATTCTCATTAAACAGTGATTTCATTTCTCTACATCATCACAGGCTTCACTCCCAGGCAGTCATTCAGTTGCCTGACTAGTCTCACAACACATGCAAATATGAATTAAAGGCTGGATTGCCACAAGACTGCGAAGCACTGGGAAACCGGAGGGCCCAACCATTACAAATGGGAAAAAAGAGATTGGTGGTCCCAGCAGGCCTTCTATTTACTTTCCCCTGTGGACTCATGCAGAGAATGCCAGACACACACACACACAGAATTAGCCTAGTATACATGCCCGTGTTAAAAAAAAGTAGAGTCTATGAAAATAAAACAAGATGGAAGGACTAATTGCTTATATATCTGAGGGTCCATTGTGGGCTGATAAATAGGACATGATTTCACTTAGGAAAAAAATCACTTTGTCTCTAAATCAGTAATTCTCTAGTAAAATATGTAAAAAACATAATTTCTCTCTCTCTCTCTCTCTCTCTCTCTCTCTCTCTCTCTCTCTCTCTTCTCTTCCTTGACATCCTCATTAACTTCCCCTGTCACAATTCCCATCTATATTTGGTGAGTATGCTGGAGCCAGCTCCAACCACCTTAAGGGTTGATCATTAAATTTTCAGTATGAGCATTTACATCTCGGAAATCAGCAAATGCTGCAAAATCAGGGTTTGATTTCTTGTTTTGTTGATTGTCTAGACTTAAGAAAGTGACAGAGAAAAATTTTAATATTGTAGTTGTCCAGTCATGTCCAACTCTTTGTGACCCTGTGGTTCATCATAGAATGCCAAAACTATTCAAGGGATTTTCTTGGCAAAGATATTGGAGTGGTTTGCTATTTCCTTCTCCAGTGAATTAAGACAAGCAGAGGTTAAGTGACTTGTCCGGGATGACCCAGGTAGTAAATGTCTAAGGATGTATTTAAACTCAGATCTTCCTGACTCCAGGCCCAGTGTGCCATCCCATGAACCACCTAGCTGCCTCATAATTAATAATGTAGATTAAGCTTAAAAACATGTCTAAAATAACAGCCCCTGACCTGCCTACCCCAAGATAATTGCTAAACATTTGCCAGCATGCCCCTACCTATATGAAAATAATTCCTAATTCTCTAGGTGTAGTCCTAACCTCTCTCCCAAGGTGCAGATTTGCTGTCAAGATGCTGTGCTGGTACTTCAAGTTCGATGGGTATCATGGGTAAGTTCCTGCTTAGGACCACTATTCATGACGTGCTCAGGCTATCCATGCTCATGTCTCTCTTGGCTCCACTTCCAACTCTCTGGACTTTTCCTTTACCCTGACAATGCCTCCTCCTCCAGCTCCCTTTCCTATGTTTTCTTCCCTACCTGGCATTATAGCAAGCATTTGCTAAATGCTTCTCTGTCCATCTATTTATTTATAATAATAGCAAGCATTTGCATAGAGTTTTAAGGTTTGCAAAGCATTGTACAAATATTATCTCATTGTATCCTCAACAACTTTGCCAGGTTGTTGGCAAATTATTATCCCCATTTTACAGATAAAGAAACTGAGGCAAACAGAGGTTATAAGCGACTTGCCTGGGGATCTCACAACTAGTTAGTTTCTGAGTCTGGATCTGAACTCAAGTCTTTCTCCACACTATCAACTATCCTTGCAGACCCCAGAACTGAACCTAATAATTTTTTCCTCCTAAAGTTGTTCTTTCTTCTGAAATCACATCTTCTGTAAATGATATTACTATTCACCTAACTTCCCATATGTGAAAACTTGGTATTTTCTTTGACCCTGCCTTGCTTCTTTGGTTCTCAGTCTCCTTATCTGTAAAAAGGGAGGGGGCAGATGACCTCCAATTTTCATTCCAGCTTTAAGTTTATGAACACCACTCCTGACATTCATACACAATTGGTTGCCACAGTCTGTCATTAGCACTCCCATCTCTTTATTCTCATTGCCTCTGCCCCGTTACAGGCCTTCATTACCAACTAACTGCCTGAATCAGTGCAGCAGACTCCTCATTGGTCTCCCTCACTCCATTGTCCCTCTTCCAATCCATCCTTCACAGGGTTAGACTAAGCTACCTCATGCCTAGATCTGATCACCATAACTCATGTTTATGTAATTCTTTAAGGAACACATAGCACTTCCTCCACAATCTATAAAGTACATAGTTCAAGGATTATTAACTCTATTTTACAAATGAAGAGATGCTTGGAAAGGTGGAATACTACTAAGTGGTAGACCCAGGTCTCCGGATTCCATCTGCATGCAGCTAGGTGACATAGTGCATAGAGCTCTGGGCCTGGAGTCAGAAGACCTGAATTCAAATCCAGCCTCATGTGGCAAGTCACTTAACCTGTTTCCCTCAGTTTCCTCATCTGTAAAAATGTAAACATAGCACCTACGTCACAGGGTTGTTGTAAGGATAAAATGGGATGTTTGTAACACACTTAGTCTGGCACATAGTAGGTGCTTGTTTCTTTCGTTCCAGTACTCTTTTTACTACCCCCAAAGCTGTCTCTGCTTATGTTCCCCTTTGCTCAAAACCTTTTTATTTGCTCCTATTGCCTTTCAAGCAATGTTCAAATGCCTCGGCCTGGCATTAAAGATCCTCCACATTTTAGCACCACCTTATGTCAATAAATTTGTCCTATATTATTCCCACCAATGTGCTCTATTCTTTTTATTTTTTGAAGCAGAGCAGGTAGGGCAATTGGGGGTAAGTGACTCACTCAAGGTCACATAGCTAGTAAGTGTCAAGCATCAGAGGCCTGATTTAAACTCAGGTCCTCCTGACTTCAGGGCCAGTGCTCTATTCACTGTGCCACCTAGCTGCCCCATGTGCTCTGTTCTTCAGTCAAACTGAACTACTTACCATATTTTGCTACCTCTGTGTCTTTGCTCAAGCTATTCTCTATGCATAGAGTTTTAAGGTTTGCGTAGAATGCCCTTCCCTACCCACTGCCCTTATTTATTTCTTTGTTTTTTTTTTTCTTTTTGGAGGGCAATTGGGGTTAAGTGACTTGCCCAAGGTCACATGATTAGTTTTTGTGTTAATTGTCTGAGGCCAGATTTGAACTCAGGTCCTCCTGACTCTGGGCTGGTGCTCTATTCACCTTGCCATCTAGCTGCCCTCCCCCATCCACTTCTAATCATTCTTTAAAGCCTGACTCAAAAAAAGAGGGTCTTCCCCTCCCAATATGATTTTTTTTAAAGGGGCCACCCCTTGATTAACTTCTTAAAGAGGTCTATTCACTGAATGGGCATTACCTCACTCTAAGCGAGAACCTGAAAAGACCTTAGTGTACAAGGGCCAGGGTCTCCCATTGCATCCTGGGTCATCTTCAGTCATTCTGATGAATATCTAGTCACTGGATCCAGATGGCTCTGGAGGGGCAAGTGAGGCTGGTGACCTTGCACAGCCCTCCCTCACTCACATAAAAGTCAACTGCAAGTCATGTTATCATTTTCCTGATGTCATGGTCCTCTTTGAAAATGAAAGACAAGCACAACAACAAAGCCTGCCTCAAATGCCACCTTCTCTATGAAACTAGACTCGAACTCTGAGGTTAGTTATGACCTCCCCCTGCCCAATCCAGACCCGACACTAATACTTCTTTACTTCTCTGATGTATTATGTATTTTTATGTATTCTTTTGCCTCATGTAAGAGTTATATCCCACTATTACATTGTGAACTACATGAAGATAGAGGATATATCTTATCTAAGTGCACTGGGGACTTGGAGCCCATCCCATAAAACATGTTTGAGGATGGGCCTATGGGGGTCTTCCCATAGAGCAGGAATAATTTTGAGCCTGTACTCTAGACATTTGTTGGTTCCCATACGACATATTCCTTCTCCTCAACATGAGGGACATGTTGATGTACTACTTTAAAAAGAATTGGCCTTGACTTTAAAGGGAAAAACAACTTTCACCCTTATTTGCTTTTTTCTTTCTTCTAAATACATGACTTGAAACGCTCACAGTTATCTCTTATCGTTCTTGTGAGAAGAATGTCTTCTTTCTTAACCCCCTACCTCTGACACTCATGGAGGCCATGAACATAAGGCATTGAGCTCATGGATCTAGGTGAGTCCGACACTGGACTTCAAGTCCCTGGATGCTTTTTCTGCCTGTTTTTCTTTGGCTGAGAACAGGCAAGTGAGCAATGATCCTGAGACAGGAACTTCTTTTTAAAAAAAGACTTTATTAAGGTATTTGGTTTTTTACATTACAAACATTTACAGATTACTTCCACTCCATGAGAAAAATTATAACGGAGTAAAATAATTAGTGAAAACTAACAATAAACCAACCTCGCCTGAAAGTATATGCAACATTCTGTTTCTGTTGTACCTCTCACCTCTCTAGTTTGAAAAACGGTTTAATCAGCAGAAATCTGTTTTCTTTCCCTCCCTCCTCACCCAATGGGAAAAAAAGAAAAGAAAAAACACATTCTTCGTAACAAATATGCATGGTCGATGGCTGTGTATGTGTATTTACATATATGTGTGTGTATGTATGTGTATACATATTCTGTATCATTTATATGCATGTATGTATGTTCATATGAATATGTATCCTATATCTATCACCTCTCTGTCACTGGCTGTGTGTATATTTAAAGATGTGTATGTATACACACACACACACATTCTGTATCATATATATATATGTGTGTATGCTTGTGTGTATGATTATGTACCCTATATCCATCATCTCTCTGTCAGGAGGTAGATAGAGCGTTTTACCATTGGTCTTCTGGAGTCATGCCTGGTCATTGTATTAAACATAATTCTTATAGATTTCAAAGGTGTTTGTCTTTACAATGTTCTTATTGTTATTATAATAGTTCTCCAGGTTCTGCTCACTTCATCCTTTATCAGTTTCTAAAACTCAAAATTGTTCATAATTATAAAATTGATGTATATAAAATAAGTTTTTGGGGTGGCTAGGTAGCACAGTAAATAAAGCACCAGCCCTGGAGTCAGGAGGACTGGATCAAATCTGGCCTCAGACACAACACAAAACTAGCCATGTGACTTTGCCAAGTCACTTAAACCCAATTGCCCTGCCTTCCCCTCTACAAAAAGCAAAAAAAAAAAAAAAAAAGAATATTCTTTTAATTTTGCTGACTTCCTATCAGCTTATACAAATCTATATTTCTTTTTAATCACATATTTCCTCATTTCTTATAGTGCAATAGCATTCCAAAACATCCATAAAATGTAAATATAAAAGAAGCTGCTATAAATATTTTTGTACTTATAGGACTTTTCCCCTATTTCTTTGATTTATTTTGGGTATAGATCTAGCAATGGTGAAGCTGGGTTGAAGAGTATGCATCATTTAGTCACTTTTTATATATTATTCCACATTGATTTCCAGCATGTTTGTGCCCATTCATAGTCCACCAACATTGTGCCTGTTTTCTCATAGCTTTTCCAGTATTTATCTTTTTCCTTTTTATTATCTTTTTCAATTAGGTGGGTATGAAGAAGAATCTCAGGATTGCTTTAATTTGCATTTCTCTAATTAGTAGTAATTTGGAACATTTTTCATATGACTATAAATAGCCTGGGTTTCTTTCCTTGAGAGTTGATGTTCATATCTTTAGACCATTTATCAACTAGGGAATGGCTCTTATTATTATAAATTTGAAGCAGTTCCTTAGATACCTTGGGAATGAGACCTTTATCAGAGAAACTTTCTATAAGGACCTTCCCCGCCCCCCAGTTAATTGTTCCCTTTTAATCTTGGCTTTATTGGATTTGTTTGTGGGAGATTTAAAACATTTTATGCAATAAAAATTTCCATTTTATGTTCTGTGATTCTCTCTACCCTTTGTTCATGAACTTTTGTCCTCTCTATAGATCAAATAGGAAATGTTTCCCCATGTTTTTCTAGTGTGCTTTGATATGACCTTTTTTGTATGGGTTGTATCAGCATTTGGAGCTTATTTTGATGAAAGGTGTGAAGTACTGGTCTAAATCGAATTTCTTCCATACTCCTGTTCTGTTTTCCCAGCCGTTTTTGTTAAATAATAAATCCTTATTCCAGTGGTTGGGGTCTTTCTGTTTATTGATTACAAGGTTCCTAGATATATTTACTATACAATATTAGCATATTGTATACTAACCTGCTGAAGATGGGCTTCTTCAGCCCAGTGACTCTGTCATGACATCAGGAGATCCTACGTTCATCAGTGGGTACTGGCCTTACTGTGTTAAGTGCCTTATGCAGCTACTGAAATGCTTCAAGGAGATGACCTTCAGGTGGTGGAAGATACATGTCTAGGCCTGTCAGGAGATATGGACATTGGCCTCTCAGATGATGAAGAGTTAAGATGGAACTGAAATAACCACTTCACTCTTTAAATATTTATATCCTAAATATTTGTCTATACATGTAAGGACAGGTTAGGTGACGGGGATAGCGTGCTTGGCCTGGAGTCAGGAAGAGCTGAATTCAAATCTGGCCTTAGACTCTTACTAACTGTGTGACCCTGGGCGAGTCACTTAACCCTTTTTGCCTCTGTTTCTCACTATAAAACAAGTTAGGGAAAGAAATGGCAAACCACTCTAGTATCTTTGTCAAGAAAACCCCAAATGGGGTCACAAAGAGCTGGCCACAATTGAAACTAAACAACAATAACAACAACAGTATACATTTATAAAAGTCTTTTGTGTTTTAAGCCTGTCTTTGTGGTGAAAGAGATAGGTGTTCTATATCCAACCTAATTTGCACTTTGAGCTTTGAATGGCTTTCTAGAAGGGACCCAATTAATCTCTGGAAGTGACCTTAGATACAAGCCAAACTTGAACTGTATTTAAGATGTTGTCTCCAGAGTTCTTCTTTGGGATAGAGTATAGTGAGCCAAAGAAAAGAAAAAGGCTGATCCCTCTTTTTTTTTTTTAAGATTAAAAAAATTATGGGTTTTCTGAAAAAAAAAATGTAAATAGTATTTTATTTTTTCCAATTACATGTAAAGATGATTTCTATCATTCATTTCTATAAGATTTTGATTTCCACATTTTTCTCCCTCTATCCTTTCCTCTCCTCCCCAAGACGCCAAGTAATCTGATAGAGGTTATACATGTGCAATCATGTTAAACATATTTCCACATTAGTTGTGTTGTGAAAGAAGAAACAGAACAAAAGGAAAAAAAACAGAAAAAACCCCAAAGAAAAGTATAGTATGCTTTGATCTGAGTTCGGACTTCATCAGTTCTCTCTCTGGATGTGTATATCACTTTCTATCATGAGTCTTTTGGAATTATCTTGGATCATTATGCATAGCTATATATGTCTATCATAGTTGATGATCTTTTTTTTTTTTACAGGTCATACTTCTCCAGAAATGAATCCAGTCTGTAGGTATCCAAAACTGCTTAGTAGGAGAGAGGATGCCCCAGCTCCCTGGACCAATGAGTCTGTTTTTGAACAGATCTCTCTGATACCTAACACAGTTTTCTACAGAATTATTTAATAAGTGCTTGTTCAACTTATTGATTAAAAGAAACGTACTTATTTGCCCATATTCATAATATAGATAAAAGACAAACTACAGAAGCAGGAACAACAATCTCTCACATTTGGGCAGAACTTCAAAGTTTACAAGGTGTTTTAATAAACATTGTGTCACTTGGTCATCATCACAACCTTATGAAATAGATAGAGTAGGATAGATTCCTCTCCCAAGTTGAAGCCTTTACTTATGCCATTACTTAAGCTGGAGCATATTCCTCCTCCCCACCTTTGTCTCCCAAAGTCCCTTTCTTCCATAAAGATCCAACTCAGGTGTTACATCTCCCACAAATTGTTCCCAGATGCTACCCATTTCCCCAGGTAAAAAGTGACCTACCTGGCTTCATCAAATTCTTCCTAGCTCTTAGTCAAGACCCTTACTTTGTATTTATTTTTCTCTTTCATATTATAGTTATTTTTGCATTTTTCTTCCCTTTATTAGATTGTATACTTAGATGGTGTACTTCCTATGCTCAGCTCCTAGAAGTGACATATAATAAACAATGGCAAGCACTAAATAAATATTTGTTTGAATAAGTATAAAATGATTGAATAAATAATTACATACATTCTATAGATGAAGAAACTGATGTTCAAAGAGACCAGTTGCTTGTCCAGGATCATATAGCTAATAAATGAAGAAGCTAGGAATTAATCCTAGATCTTCTAATCCCAAATTATTCCACAATAACATGCTACCTCTATTAATTATAAGTAATTATGAACTTCAACTCAGTTAAATAGATATTGATGCAGAATGACCTGCATTGCTAGGCATCAGGCAAAATAAAATTGTACAGGCAGTGTATTCTAAACAAATACCACCTTGATTATTACCAGCTGTTCCAATACTATTATTGTGTGTTTTAATAATCCAGGAAAAAAAGAAAAAACTAGTGACATCATTGAAAATCCATAGGTGGTTGATAGGATCATGGATTTTGATCTAGAAGGGGCCTTAAAGACCATCTAGTCTCATTCTATCTTATAGATGAGAAAACAGAAGCAGTGTTTTTATTTTTTTATAGTACCTTTATGGTATTTGGGAACACACAGACACCCCCACTAGATCCTTCCCCATCCACTCTTGTGGCCATACTCATAATCTTTAAGAGATTAGATGACTGGGAAAAGGCTGGATTGTCCCTCCTTACATAGAAGGGGGAGGGGAATATCACATAAATTTCAGATGCAGTCACTGTGTTAATTGGTTTTGCTTAATCCTTTTTCTTTGTTATAAGGTATAAAGTCTTGGTAGGGAGCAGAGCAGGGCAGCGAGGTGGTACAGTAGATAGGACACTGGGTTGGAATCAGGAAGACTCATCTTTCTGAATTCATATCTGGCCTCAGACACTTATTAGCTATGTGACCCTGGGTAAGTCACTTCACCTGTAAAATGAGCTGGAGAAGGAAATGGCGAACCACTCCAGTATTTTTGCCAAGAAAACCCCAAATGGGGTCACAAAGAGTTGGACATGACTGAACAGCAGCAGGGGGCAGTGTGTGCTGGAATTTACTGAGTTGTAAGAACAAATGGTGCCAATAACCTTCCCTCCTTTTCTCTTCTGGTCCCCCAACCTTTAAAAAATAGGAGATGTTTGATTCTCTCTGTTTCTCCAGAAATATTGAACATCCAAAGAAGAAGCTGAAATTGGCATGCCAATGAGTGAGACTGGAAGAACTGGTTTGCTTTTATCCTTCCCATGTTACTGACCAGAGCCTGAGAGTGAGGACAGTTAGATGATGGGAATATCCAGTTTTCCCTTCCTGGTTGCCCTGTATCTTCAGTTATGGTCTATCTCTATAAAGTTGCCTCCTGAGAGAAACGTCCTGGGGTGAAATTCTATGGACACAGAAAGATCTTTGTGGTACAGACCCAACCCTGTGCCTATGGATGGGAGCTGTAGTTCAATCTGATACAAAGCAGGGTGGGCAAGCTATAAATCCATGGACCAAATATGGCCCCCTGCACATGTTTGTATATCTGGTGAACTGAGAATGGTTTTTACATTTTTACAGGACTTACAGAAGTAGGCAGCAGGCCAGCTTTGGCCCACAGGCTTTAGTTTACTGACTTGTGTTCTTAAGGATAGTCATGGAATTTTCCTGTGGCTACTATTGGCACTTTTACTGATGGGGAGAGGCCTAGGGCTCCTGGTAATACTGTTTTGTGGTCTGGACGGCTCTGGGGCAGATCATCCCATGTTCACTGGCTCATCCTTAGCTTGGCAGATTCAGGAAGGCTGAGATAGCCCCAAGGCTGTCCTAATTTCATTTTGATCTATGCACAGACTCATTTTAGGATTGTAGTTCAGTCTAGTCCAAACTTGAACACCCGTTCCCATCCCAAAGTCTCTTGGAGATCTTCTAGACCAGAGATGACCCAGAGGTAGAAGAATAACTGTTCCCCCTAAGACCTCTCCCCATCATCCACTCCTTCTACATCACTTACTCTTAAACCTCCAAACTCCATGAAACACCTCAATTTGGACCCACACCATCAAGGAAGTGTGGCACAGGGGAAAGAGTTTTAGATTTCTAGTCAAAGGACCTGAATTCAAATCTTGGCTCTGCTGTTAGTTCCCACGTGGCCTTGGGTAAATTACTCGGCCTCTCTGGGTTTGTTTATTCATCTATAAGATGAGAAAGGTAGGGCCAGATGGACTCTGAGGGCTCTTCTAACTCCAGATCTATGATGTTATGATGTTGGCTAGGAGTGAAGCATTGTCTAACATTAGAGAATCAGGGAAATATTCCCTATGTTGTTTGTTTAGTACTTGTTAGGTATATGACAGAGGGGACTTTGTCAGGTGTGGCTAGGGTCCCCTCCATCTCTGAGATTTGGTGATTCTATGATTTCCTCCTATTGCATTGGGACATTGTTATGGCCCTCACTCTGAGAGGGCGGTGCTACCTGTGGTGCTTTCTTGGCCCATCTGAAGTTTTAGGGAGAGGTTTTTGTTCCTGCAGCTACCTACTAGTGAATACAATTTCTGCTCCTGCATATATTTCTGGAAAAATAAAGGAAGAATATGGAATATTGGATCAATCCTGGCTGTTTCTTTAGGGTTCTCTCCACGTCTGGCATGTATAAAAAAGGAGAAAGCTGATATTGGGGATGAACCAACAGACATGCCGATGGTGTGGGGAGGAGGATTTGGGATGCACAGAGCATTGGAATGCCTCCTATGATAGGAGATGACGGTTTGGATTAGATCAGGTCCAGTTGAGCAGATGGGGTACAAACCTCCAGGGCTCAAAACTGGCAAGGTTTATAAGGCCAATTTTTAAACCAGACATGGAGAGGTTGTGCTACATATATTTCATTCAAATAGATCAGACAGGCATTTCCAGCAGATGAACTAAAATCCCCAAATGGAAGGTTTCTATAGAATGTTTGGAGGGAATATAAATGTCCTGATGATTCCTATATTCAGGTTCTCTTATACATAATCAAAGTCTTCCTACTTGTGACACATGTGAAGTCTGGTATATTCTCTTGGGAGAACTAGGGTCACAAAATTAGTGAAAATGGATGGCCTTTCTGCCTTTTCACTTCTCATGTTAGCTGGGTGACCTCAATTATTGTGTACTTATATATAATATATGTTATATGTATATACATAATATAAATATACATGTATACATATGCAGCTCCATACTCATATATATGGATGAAAAGAACTAGATATATATGATAGTGTGTTTATACACGTGTGTATCTCTATATACACATGTTTGTGTACACACAATACACATACACACAAACACACACTGATCAATGGGGCTTGTACTAGATAATATCTAAAACCCAGCACTCGACATTCTTTTCCTCTCTTCTCTCTTTGTGCATATATCTCTCTATATGTATATATGTATATACACATATTCTTTCTGTCTCTGTACCTCTGTCTTGGTCTCTCTATCTCTGTCTCTTTCTCCCCAAGAGAACTTAAGATTCTTGAGGACAGAGATGGTTTAATTCTTTTTATCTAACAATTAACTGGGTAATGTCTATTGATTTTTGTTGTTTGGTCATTTCAATCGTGTATGACTCTTCATGACCCCATTTGGGGTTTTCTCAAGAAAGATACTGGAGTGGTTTGCCATTTCCTCCTCCAGCTCATTTTATAGATAGGAAACTGAGGCAAACAGAAGTTGTGATTTGCCCAGGATCACACATCTAGTAAGTGTCTGAGGCAGGATTTGAACTCAGGTCTTCCTGGCTGCAGGCCTGGTGCTCTATCTACCATGCCGTGTAGATAATGTCTATATGGGGGCAAAAGAAGAAAAATTAAACATGTAGAAAATAGCCTTAAACAATAATATTAAAAGTATTTTTACTTTTAAATACATAGCATTAATTATATAAATATATAGTATTAAATATATAGCATTAACTTGAAATGCATAGGGGTGGGCACCCTTAGGTTTAAGATTTAAGTAGAAAAGATAGTGTTGGAGGTGCCTGTACAGGGTGAGGTGAGATCTAAAGCCTTACACACTCTAGCTGTTCAGTGTAGCGTACTTATAGGAGAATCCCCCCTAGACACCGTTTGGATTACAAATATGGCTAATCGGGCAACATCAAAGAAGGTCTTGAATTATGTAGAGGACAATGTTATGATCCAAAAAATTGAGAATCCAAGTAAAGGAGCAGCTGTGGAAGGAAGGCTGCAGGGTAGAAATAAGAAAGCTCAGCAAACTTAGGGAATGAGACTCAGGGCAGCTCAAATCAACCCAGCAAGAAATGGCATTGAAAGTCCCAGCAGGGGAGCAGCACTTCTGCACCACATGCACTGTCACCCAAAGGTAGTGAGCACATGTGGAGGGCTCTTGCTGGAAGAGGCTGAGCAGTTCACAGGGGATTTGTCCCTTTGTCCCTTTGTCCCTCTCATGCACACAATGGAACGGAAGTCCCAGCACACATAATGTAAGAAAATCTGTGATCAGCGCTCCTGAGAGACGGCTTTCAGGGTTATGGCAGCCATCAAAGATGGAAGCTGGCTGGGCAATTCAAGCGTGCGATTGGCTGAGAGTCTGGGACTTTCTCAGAAGGTTATGCCATTGGTCGAATGGTAACTCACATTAATATAGAGCGTACTAAGCGTCAGACACTGTGGCAAGCAGTTAACAATTATCATATCATTTGTTCATCACCACAACCTTGGAAGTGGGTGCTATTATTATCTCCATTCTACAGATGAGGAAACTGAGGCAACAGAGGTTAAGTGACTTACTTGCCAATGGTCACCCAGTTATCAAGTATCTGAGTCTGAACTTGAAGTCAAATTTTCCTTATTCCAAGCTCAAAGCTGTATCCCTTGCACCATCTAGAATTTGTTGTCTTGAGCCAATCTTTCTTGACCAAATTGACCATGTGTGACTAGAAGTTGGCTAGCTTACAGGACAATGAGTCAATGAGTCAGTATTGGCTAACAGAGAGGGACAGGATCCTTTGGAATCAGTATTTGCTCTCTTAGCTCCATTATTATTAAAAGAAAGACAAAAGTTGGAGATTGGCCAAGGAATGCTATTTTGAAATAAAATCAGTTCTGCAAGAGATATACCTCAGGCTTTGGCTTCAGTCTCCCAAAGCCCCACTTACTCAGGTCCCTAGAGTATGGTGGTTACCTTTCCCCTATAGGAACCCCCAAGGGGCTCAGAAGTGGTTTGTCTAGACTATAGCTCACAATACTCTACCAACAGTTGCTTCTCCATTGATTATTAGTTGGGATCAATTAGCCAGCCAAACTTAACTGTTTTTTAGGAACAGGTATTGGTATTGTAAGAACAGTTAGTACAAAACCTTCTCTCCAGAAGTCTGGGACACATTCTCCCACATAAATAATTGAGGGGATAGGGGGCAGCTAGGTGGCACAGTGAATAGAGCACCGGCCTTGGAGTCAGGAGGACCTGAGTTCAAATCCGGCCTCAGACACTTAACACTTACTAGCTGTGTGACCTTGGACAAGTCTATTAACCCTACTTGCCCTCCAAAAAGCAAAAAAAAAAAAAAAAAAGAATTCAGGGGATACTAGAGTCAAACTGTGTTGTATTGCAGCAAAGGGAGTAACAGTGCCTGGTAGTCATTTGTAGGCAATCCTTTTCTCCTCTTCTTGGGACCTTAATGAAGTTCTCCTTGGGCATGGTGTAACTTTCTTCTGGGCTCCTTGTCAAGGCCTGAAACTCCATTTTCTGTGTGTCTAGTCTGAACTTCCAAAGCAGACATTTTCATCAGATGCTGCTATTTTGCTGTTCTCACTGCTAACACGCCTATCAGAAGTTCAAGACTTATGGATCTTTCAAGTTTATAAGGTCTTCCTTGGTGTAGGAGAGAAGACAGGGATTCTTCTTTCCTTACCTTACCAGGCCATTACTTCTCAGGGACTTGGCTGGAACTGCTTACTCTTCTAGGTTACCAAACACTATGGAACTTGGATTCTAGACTAGATTGTTATTGTTGTTTTTTATAAAACCTACAGACCATGAGTCTCCCCAACCATTCCCAATATCCTATCTACTAAGTGTTACTTACTTTCATCTAATGGCCTATAATGCTCCATTCCTTCCCCACATGATTAACCAGATGGCTTGCACCTAGTCTAATGTTTTTAATTGATTGATTCAATAAAGATGTCTAGACCTCCTTGCTCACACCTGGTTCATACCTCTTATTGGTCCTTTGAGGTAGGAATATCACGTACCCCTCTTATGGAGATAAAAAAAGAAAACAAGTGTTATCTCTGGCTATAATAACCCTTTACAATGACTTTGGGCACCTGAGCCAAGAGAAAACTCTGGATCTGGTGCAGAACAGGCTCTACTGGCCTAAGATGGTGATAGATATATACAAAAAAGGCAAGACTCATGCTGGGTATACTAAATGGAAACTCATGTTAATGTTTTGTCCCTGCCTCCGTGGATAGAGCACCAGGCCTGAAGTCAGGAAGACTAATCTTTCTGAGTTAAAATGTGGCCTTGGATACTTACTAGCTGTGTGACCCTGGGCAAGTCACTTAAACCTGTTTGCCTCAGTTCCTCATCTGTAAAATGAGCTGGAGAAGGAGATGGTAAACCCCTCCAGCATCTTTGCCAAAAAAGACCCCTCATGAAGAGTTGGACGTGACTGAAACAACTAAACAACAGAAAGCCTTAACAGGAGATTCTGACTGTGAGTCAGAGAAGAGGTAAATAGAATTTGGTCATCCTAACTGGGCTGGGAGTAAGGACAGGTGAGATGAGAGAGGTGAGGAATCAATGATTGGAAATTCAGTCACCTGAGCACAACTAGTTGTGAGTGCTCCAAAAGAGCTAAGATTGTTTTAATTGTCCAGAGGCATGCTGTCACTAGCTGTATTATTCTAAAAGATGTGACATTTTCCTGAGAAAAGTAGACAGAGGGATGTAGAAGGCAACAACAGAACCAGGTCAGGAAGGATGGCATTTGGGGGGGCGGGTAGTAATGGAGATGGCAATGGGGAAATAGTCACTGGACTGGTAGCAAAGAATTCTGGACCAAGTTGAGGGGTTCCTGGTTCAAGATGAGAGCAAGAGCTGAGATGATCGTTGGGCTAGGCAGAAAGACCAGAATAAGAGACAGGTCAGTCCAGTGACCCTGGAATCAAGGATTAGAGGAAGGAATGGAGCCAAGGAATAATAAGGCACAGAGCTATGTTAAGAAAAGGCAAACTAGGGGCGGCTAGGTGGCGCAGTGAATAGAGCGCTGGCTATGGAGTCAGAAGGACCTGAGTTCGGAGCCGGCCTCAGACACTTAATCCACACAAACAAAAAAAACCTAGCCGTGTAACCTTGGGCAAGTTACTTAACCCCAATTGCTTTAAAAAAAAAAAAAAGAAAAGGCAAACTCAGACCTTTGCCCTCATAGTTAACTGTGAATCAAATGAACTGTGAAGATCCAGGAAAGGAGGAGAAAAAACTTTCCAATAACCCTGAGTTCCTTCCCTATTTGTGGAGGCCTTAATCAAAGGAGTGTTAAAATCTAGAGCAATTATATAAATCCAAAAAGAAGGCAGGGCTCTCAAAAAAGTGACATTACTATTATATTTATATAATATATAAATAATATATTACTATTACTATTATTATTATTATATCACTATTATCAAATTACCTAATTTGATGAAGTTCAATTCCACTCGTTTGACCAGACCTCTTTAGGGATGGGACAGAATTCCATCTCTAGAAGTGGCACTGCTTAGACGGTCTTGACCATCATGGACAAGTCTCAAGATCTCACTTTGATCTGATCCTTGTCTCACCATCTTTTTCCATTTTTCTAATTCTGACCCAGGTCATTGACAGTCGTCTGTCTGTTCATCTTTTTCATCTAGCCTCACTTATAATTTGTAAATTCCCCTGTGCCTTGTGAGGAAACAGTCCCTATTTTGTCTTCTTCTGGACTCTGCTCCCGTGTCTTGGATCACTCATCTTTCTCACACCAACTCATCAAATTCCATTTCACCTTATTATTGGTGGAAATGTTCAGGCCTTTCTGAAATGTGGCTTGAAATAATGCCCTAAAATTACTAAGTTGTGCATATCCTTTTACATATTCCACTACTACACCTATTCCCCAGAGAAGTCAAAGAAAGAGGAGAAGGACCCACATGTATAAAAATAGTTATAGCAGCTCTTTTTCATAGTGTCAAAGAACAGGAAAGTAAGGGTGTACCTATCAATGGGGAATGACTGAACAAATTATGGTATGTGAATGTAGTGTAGTATTATTGTACTGTGAAAAATGATGAAAGAGATAATGTTAGTGAAACCTAGGAAAATTTGTATGAACTGATTGGAGAATGAAGTGAGCAGAACCAGGAGAGAAATTCATGGAGTAGTGATGGTGTTGTAAAGGCAAACAACTTTGAAAGACTTGAGAACTCTGATCAATGCCATGGCCCATCATGATTCCAGAGGGCTGATGAGGACATATCTACCTGCCACTGGACAGATAGGTGACAGACTCAAGGTATAGAATGAGAAATAAATTTTTGGATATGACCAACGTGAGAATTTGTTTTGCTTGATTATACATATTTTCACAAAGGTTTTATTTTTTATTTTTCTTGTGATTGATGTTCTTGTTTCAGTTGGAGGGAAAGAGGTGAAAGAGAGGGAAAATAAATGCTTGTTAATTAAAAAAAGAATAAAAGTTAAATAGCTCAAACTAGAAATAATATAAAAAGAAATTGATAAGTTGGAGAAGATCCAGAAGAGAGTGACCAGGATGATGGATGTCCTTGAGATTGTTAGTATGAGGATCAGATGAAGAAAATTGGGGTGATTCATGTGGAGAAGAGAAGACTTCAGAGATACATTTAGTTCTGTTCCATTATCTGAAGGACTGTTAAGTGCCAGAGGGATTGGATTTGTTCTAGAGTAGAACTAAGAATGGTAGGTAGAAGCTGTGGAGAGGCATTGGAGTAGGAAGTGTGGTACAGAGGGAAAGGGGATATTGAGTCAGAGGATCCAAATTTGACACCCAGATTTATTGCCTAGGTAAACTTGGGCAAGTCACATGATCTCTCTAGACCTCGATTTCTTCATCTGTAAAATGAAGAAGTTAGACTCGATCAGTGGTCCCTTCCAACTCTACATCCATCATCCTATGGAAGAATTACAACCCATTCTGCTTTGGGATAATGAATTATTATTAAAATCCCCTAATTTTGGAATAACTAATTATTCTCTTCTCCTGCCCCCCCAACACACACATTAAATTCAGAGAGACTTATCAGTGATTTGGCTACCAGTAGATAAAAGATTTTGGCCATAGCCAACCACAAAACTGCCTATTGTGCTGTGGAGTGTTGATAATCTGCATCTGTATCAGTGGAAAGAGTACTCACTCTAAAAAAATGATAGGTCCTTGAAATATTAAAGAGCAATGTTAAGTGTTATTAGATAAAGTAACAGTTAAAAACACATTTCTAGTTGGAAAAATCAGAAAAGACTGCATAGTGGGAGTGGCATTTGATTTGGGCCCTAAGAGATGGGGAATATAATGACAAGAAGAGATGAAATGGGAGAAGGAGGTGGGAGAGTGGGATGTGAGGGTGGAGGTGGGAGTGGTATGTGAGTGATCAAGTACACAATGTACAGGCTAATGTCACAAAGAGAAGAAGGAGAGTCACCATTCCCCTTTGTGGAGTCTAACCATTGGACACATGTCCCCAAATAGTAATTATTTAGCAAGGCTCAATTAAAACTGACTTCGTGCAAAGTCCTGTGGGACTTGTTTCAAATACGTAGCTTTTACTTCTGATAGATTTATACCTCACAGTCACATGCCTTTCAAGAAACAATTCAGAATCAATCTGGTTGCTTGCTAGTATGTTAGCAAAAGCAAAGGCTCCTCCTCAATCACGTCTTTCAATACACTTAATGGAAAAATTTGAGATCACTGGGATTTATTTAGGCATTTTTATGAATACTGAATTGTTGATGTGCACACAGTTATGAGCATTTGGGTAAGCATACAGTCACACATCTTCATTTATTGTAGAAATTTATAATCTCATTTAAATGTGCATGCAGGCATGGTTTTTTTTGGTGGTTGTTGTTGGATTTTTTTTTTTTTAGTTTGTGCATTGCCTGGAAGAAATTACTAAAGCAATGTTTCTTTTTCAGAATGTGTCTTGAGGGATTCATGAGGAGTGTCTGTAGCTAAGTGGACAATCTCAGTGTGAAAAAAGACACTCATGTCAGGAACCAGAAAGGAAGTAAAGGTTGAGATTAATTAGAAGGACCATCACTAAAAATTAATCAAGAATATTTATTGAGCATCTATTACCTGCAAGTCTCTGTTCTATGTTAATGGCACTATGGCAATTCAAAGTACATCAGATGGTCAAGCAAGGACGGGATAACCATTGGTTTGGGATGTGATGGAGGGAGTCTTGTTCAGGTATAGGTGGGACAAGGTGGCCTCTGAGGTCCCTTCCAACTTTGAGATTGTAGGGTCCTGATCTTTGCCTTTGAGGGGCTCATAATGGAGACAAAAACATAAGATTTTTTTTTTTTGGTTATCATTCAGTTGTTTTAATCATTTCTGACTCTTCATGACCACATTTGGGGTTTTCTGGGTAAAGGTACTGGAGTGATTTGCCATTTCCTGTCACTATTTGCTACATAAGGGGAAAGATTGCATCTTATCTAAACTCTGTATAATCTTCAGTAGCTAGCACAGGGCTCAGCACATAGTAATTGCTTCTTTACTATATATTTTTGAACGAAGGAAGACAAGGCAATATTTGCAATAAGCAAATAAGTGGTACAGAGAGTATGTGCATAGGAACTCCTATATGTACTCTGGGATCACTCTAGGCTGACCAACTGACCTTCAGAGAAGACTTCAAGGATGAAGTGGAATATCAATCAATCAACATTTAGTAAGTGCCTACTATGTACCAGGCACTGTGCTAAGTGCTGGGGATACAAAAAAGAGGCAAAAGGCAGACCTTGCCTTCAAGCAGTTTATAATCTAACAGGGGAGAAAATATACAGATAAATTATAAACATAGCAAGCTACATACAAGATAAATAGGAAATAATGAAAAGAGGGAAGGCACTGGAATTAAGATGGGTTAGTGAAAGCTTCTTGTAGAAAGTGGAATTTTACTTGGGACTTAAAAGATTTAAGCTGATCCTTAAGGAATAGGGAGACTGCACAGACAGAGAAAATAAAAGAAGGATGCTGCACTACTAGAAACTGGTCAACATTCTTCCAGTTGCAAAGAATAAGAGAGGTCTCTATAGTACAGGCCAGCGAATGGGCCAACAATCCCTAGCAAAATTATACAACACAGGGGTGGTTTGTGAACTTTAAAAAGAAGTCCTCATGTCAGGGACCAGAAAGACTTATTAATAACAATTCATGCCAGACTATCTATGTCCTTTTGTAACAGGGTTACTGATTTTATAATGAGAGATGGTAACAGATAGGACATAAGATCAGGAGATGTCTTGTTAGAGGTGTTTGCTAGTGCTTTTGAGGATGAGAGAGGGATTCCCTATAAATTCCCTTTCACATTGTATGTGTTTAATGTTTGTTGAATTGAATTGAAGCAAGCTATGGGGTATGAAATCCTCAAACGACCCATAGTTCCTTAAAAGAGATCAACCTACTGATCAATATTGAAAAAACCAAGTGAATGAAGAATTGAACATATTTCTCAGGTTAGGACATGCACTTGGATGGAAAAACCATTGAATTAATCTGTCCTTTTTTTTTTAACTTGTATAACTAATGCAGACAAACAATGAGTTGGGCCAGAAAGGAAGAGGAAGAAGAAAGCAGGATGAATTGCATTCGGCAAACTGTGCAGCTCTTTCAGTGATTCCAAGAAGTGCTTTGACATAAAAACATGTAATTTTAAAGACTATATTTTTCCCATGGAAGAATATATCAGTCTCCCAAGAACCAAAAATTAATATCACACAGAAGGCAATAGAGGGACACGTGGTGGGTGTGAACAGGCTACAATATTCAACCAATTAAGAACTTTGGAGAAGAACAGGAGTAAAAGATGTAATCAGGGAAACATATAAAGGACTGGCTATCTGCCCTGTGTGAGGGATGAAAGACAGACAGCTAGGATGCTCCTCTACTATTTTTAAAATGTCAAGAAAAGTGATGAAGTCTTCAAGAACTTTAGGTAGATCCTTCCCTCTCCCTACCCCGCTCCCCCAGCAAACTTTTGGTTGAACATGAGAAAAATTACACAATATCAGCAGGTATAGTTTGGTTGTGAGTTGCATACTTTGAGGGAACATCCAAATCAATTTTTAATGTAATTATTATATGTACATATATGCATACATACATATATACATGTCATGGAAAACCATAAACTCTGAAAAAATCAAAATGGCAGATGACCTAATGGGAAATGGAGAAAAACACACTGGGTGTAAACATCCTCCATTACATTACCAGTGAAGACCTGTGTTCAAGAAATAGCTAGCATAGGAGGCATCATTGATAATGTATATATTAGAAATAAAGGTGGTTCAGGCAAATAATGATAGCAAAAGGTGGCAGGCAAGGAACCTTCACATTGTGTTGATATTCATGTAATAGTAAATTACCTAATGAATGTTTCCTGTAGATTTATTGGAGGACATGGAGAGGAATCTCATATTATAATAAGCCCCCACTGGAAAAAAAATACCTACAACCATGAGATTTAGGATCCATTAAAATATTGAAGGACACTAGTCTAGTAACACAGAATCTCTGAGTTGAAAAGTCCCGCTAGATCATAGGTCTAGAACTGGAAGGGATGTTAGAGGTAATCTAGTCTAATCTGTACCTGAAAAGAAAGATCCTTTGCCACACGTCCCCATACCACAAACAAATGAAGATCTCCATAAAAAGGGCAGTCATTATCTCCAGGGGTACAGCCAAATCCCCCTTTGGAGGGATTTTGTAACTTGACAAAGAAGATCAGATATGGCATGCTTAAATTTCAGTTAAGTGTTTGAAAATGTCTCTCATTATACCCGTTTGGACAGGATGAAAAGATATGAATTGGATCATTGAACGACTGAACCTGAAGAGTATTGATTAATTGATTGATGTCAGACTTGAATGACGTCTCTGGTGGAAGTCATAGAGCTCTGTTCTGTTTGTATTTTAACAGTAACTTGTAAAATAACGTTACCCACAGCCAGGGGACACTCTTATCCCACAAAGGGCTCTAACTCAACTGCTACAGATTGGGTTCCGACTCGGAGGGCTTAAATCCCAAGAGAGGAGTCAGGGTTTTTGTTTTTCATTTTGGTTCCTTATGCCCCATAATGAACCTGGGGGTTAAGTTAAATGAAACTTAAGTTTGGTTTATGTCTAGAGTCTCCTCTAAAAAAGTAACACGCACAAAGTAGTAGGTATCAGGCATAAGTCAACTATTTATTTTCTCCACTGCAAAACATGCTTAAAACACAAAAGACTCATGTGTGTCTAGATAAATGCTTGGAACATGAAGAAATAACTGTCCCCCATACTGTACTTTTCTGGGATATTAAAACTCCTCCAAAACTTGTGGAATGGCTCAACACATTTCCCTTTTGTCTCAGTCTGTACTGCCACTCAGTCAAGGTCCATACCTTGTATGTGGCATGTCAGGCCCGTATGACTCATCCTCCCGGAAGTGGTCATCTTCTCCAAGAAATGTACAGTTTTGGACACACTTCCTGGAGACAACCAGCAGCTGATTTAATGACCATGCATCACAAGGTAGCTACCAAGGCTAGAAATAGCAAACTCAGGATCACTGCTATTCACTTGTGCTTAGGGAAAGAAAGACATTGTAGAAGAGAAAGCTAGGGGCTTGAGATCCAGTACCATGCTTACTTAGGAAAGCACTTGTGCTCCCTGCCATGTACCTGTAATTATAGGTGCAGCTGGGGAGGGCCATGAGAGAGAGTACCCCTGCCCCGCTCTCTAGTCATACAAAGATGAACTTCTTTTAGCTGGTGCCAACAGAGTCCTTTTCAAAAAAGAAATAGTGCTCTTCTCATTGTCTAGCCTACCGAGGGGTTGGCTCTTCTGGTTTAGTCATTAATCCTCTTTAGCACAGCTTCTTCTTACTTCCTCCTCCCCATCTCTACAGGGTCAAGAAGACCAACCAGGTACTTTCTCCTCTGTCAGTCTAGTCTCTGATAATGAGGTGACCCTTCTCCTGGACAAGGCCAATCCCTCCTCTACATGTGCCCTTGATGTAATTCCCTCCCATTTTCTCCAACAGATTTTTCCCTCTCTAAATTACATCTCTCTCTGTCTCTCTCTGTTTCTCTCTGTCTCTTTCTCCACCCCCCCCCATCTCTACTATTTCATTCCCTGCTGCCAGCATACATGACCAAATCTCTTATTCTTTTTTTTTCCTTTTTGGAGTGGGGAATGCAGGGCAACTGAGGTTAAGTGACTTGCCCAAGGTCACACAGCCAGTAAGTGTTAAGTGTCTGAGGCCAGATTTGAACTCAGGTCCTCCTGACTTCAGGGCCAGTGCTCTGTTCACTGTGTTACCCAGCTGCCCCCCAAATCTCTTATTCTTAAAAAAAAATCTTTACAAAACCCTATCATCCCCTCAAACTATTATATTCTATCTCTCATCCCTTTCTCATCCAGACCCATAGAAAATGCTTTTCATCTTTGTTGCCTCTGCTTACTCTTCTCCCAGTTACCTCTCAGCCCTTTGCTATATGGCTTCTGACCTTACCACTTGGCTGAACATTTTCTCTCCAGTATTTTCACCTTTCCCACATCTTTTGAATATACTCTCTTCTCTTCCCCACCATTGTCCCTACCCTGGTACAGGTGCTCAGGTCTTCACAGCTGGACTAATGTAACAACCTGCTGGTCGGTCTACCTGCCATAAGTTTCTCCCCAGTCTACTCCATCTTTGACTGTCATAGTGTAACAGCAACCACACTAGCATGCAGGGTGGGCTGCTAGAACAGGTTCTTTGATCTGCTTTTCTAAAGGAAAGACAGCTTTAAAGGGGTTAATGATCTTACTTTAATTAACAGACAGATAAGTACAGATAAGTAGAAGGAAGTGAGTATCCAAGAAAGCCTCCAGTCGACAAGACGTCAACTGTGTAATCAGAGATAGATACCTAATCACCAGACCAGGGAGCACCATCTGGGTGCAAGCACAGTCAGGGGACACCTTAACAACAACTACCCAGAGTCTTGTCTGGCCAAATCACAAGGAAACATTCTTCCCATGAGTGAGCCCCAAAGTAAAATACCAACTTCCCAATATATAGTTTTCAACTAATAGGCTCAGAGCCAGAAGGCATCACAACCGCTGTGACCCAGTGCCTAATTGGGCTAGTGTCTAAAGATGTCAAAGCCTCCCTATAAACAAGTTTTCCCCTAAGCAAGCTCCTTCTTAGGCAAGTTCCTCTCCCAAGGCAATATAAATCTCCCTGAATCACCTGATGGGCTCTTTGTGACTCAGGATGTGTTGTAGCTATGAACTGAGTCGAAGTTCAAAGCAGCAAGGCATCTCTTATTGAAATACCTGTGTACCTTTAGATTTGGGAACACCTGTTTCAAGGGGAAAAAGGACACATGTGGTCACTTAGGACAGGGAAGATCTTGTATTCCATTAACCCTGCACATAGTAATCTTCCTAAAGTACTGGTCTGACCATATAACCTACCCCACTCAATACACTCTGGTGGTTCTCTCACCTCCAGAATCAAATATAAAATCCTCTATTTCACATTCAAAGATGGTTGTAACCTGGCTCCCTCCACCTTTCCAGTATTTTTTTTTCAACCTTACATTCCCCCTCCCCCTATGCTCATACACAACAATCTATCTCCAGATTCTGGGCATTTTCAGTGGCTGTCCCACATGCCTGGAATATTCTCCCTCCTCATATCTGACTTCTGGTTTCTCTGACTTTCTTCAAGTCCCAACTAAAATCCTACTTTCTACAGGAAAGTGCAGCCCTTTCCTTATCCCCCTTAATTCTAATGCCTTTTCTTTGTAAATTATTTCCAAATTATCCTGTATATAGCTCATTTGTACATGATTGCATGCATCTCACTCATTAGGATGTGAACTCCTTGATAGCAGAAACTATCCCTTGCCTTTTTAATGCTTTTCTAGTGCTTAGTATAGTATCTGACACACAGTAGGCATTTAACAAATATTAATTACCCAACTGCCTACTAAATCTAGTCTTCTCTCAGTCTTTATTTTTCCTGATCTCTCTGTAGTATTTGACTTAGCTAACTACCTTCTCTCCTAGAAACTCTCTCCTAGAAACTCTCTCCTCTCTGGTTTTTGTGTTACTACTCTTTCTCGTTATCTCCCTGCCTATATGACTTCTTTTTCAATCCCCTTTGCTGGTTCACATTGCTTTAACTGTGTGTGTACTTTGAGGCTCTCTCCTGGATCCTTTTCTCACTTTATACTCTCTCACTTAGTGACCTTATCAGCTCACATGAGTTTAATTATTATCTCTATACACATGATGCCAAAATCTATGGATTCAGTCCCAGACTTCTTCTGAGGTCCAGTTAAACTTGTATGTCCCATAGGTATCACAATCTCTAGAACCATGTTCTTTTGAACTTCCCAGTTTTATGGAGGGCACTGCTATCTTTCTATTCTCTTAGGGATATCTTTCCATCCCCTGAATAAAAGGATTTGTTCTGTGAAGTTTGGATTCAGTCAAGGGGATGCACTTGAGGACCTCAAGGCCACATATGGCCTCAAGGCCACAGGTTCCCCACCCCTGTCTTAGGCTATGGCAACCTCAACTCTGTCCTTGACTCTTGACTAAGCCTTTCTCCATATATTCAATCAGTTGCCAAACCTTGATGTTTATACCATCACATCATTTCTTGCATCTGTTCCCTTCTCATTACTCATATGGACACCACCTGAGTTCAGGCCCTTATCACTTCTCTCCTGGATGTACTATATAGACTTTCTAATTGATTTCCCTCTCCTAGTCTCTCCACATTCCAATGCCCCATCCATATGACTGCAGAAGTGATCTTCCTTAAGCACAGATCTGGCCATATCCCTCCCCTACTCAATAAACTCTAGTGGGTAGAGCAGTGGTTAGAGTGCCAGGCCGGGAGTTAGGAAGATCTGAGTTCAAATCTGGCCTCAGACATGTACTAGCTGTGTGACCCTGCACAAGTCACTTAACCCTGTTTGCCTCAGTTTACTTATCTGTAAAATGAGCTAGAGAAGGAAATGGCAAACCTCTCCAGTATCTTTGCCAAGAAAACCCCCAAAGGAGTCATGAAAAGCTGGCCATAAGACTGAAAACAACTATACAACAACAGATACCTATTGTCTCAGGGACAAAATATCAGTTTTTCCAAACTTGGAGTCAACGTATTTTTCCAGGTCTAATCTACAGCACTCCCTTGCCCATACTCTGTGGTCTAACCAAACTGACCCTTTTGCTCTTCTTTACATATGGTGAGTCATTTGCTGACTGTTCCATGTGCCTGAAAACCACTGGCTCCTCACCATTGCCTATTGGAATCTCTTACTTTCTTTAATACTCATTTCCAGGCTTACCTTTCACAAAACAAACAAAAACACCCAAACCTTTTCTGATTTCCCCTCCTCCCCAAATGGTAGGCCCTTCCTTCCTTTCATTCTGCATACACTGTATGTACATATTGTCTCCCCACCTTGACAGAGTGCAAACTGCTTGAGGGTAGGGGCTGTTTCATTTTTGTCTTATCCCAGCACCTAGTATAGCACTTGGCACATAATAAGTGTTAATAAATGCTTGTTGATTATTAAATGATTGATGAACTTGCCCAAGATCATAGAAGAGGTTTGTCACTCTTCTGCTTACATATTCTTTATTTCATTGCATCCATCTGGGGAGATTACCCTCAAGACTGATTTTTAAAAATAGTGAGCTCTGGTTAGTACATTTAGTGCATTGTTCAAACTGCAATTTTTTTGACTTACGCACATTTTCTTTAAAACATTTCTATTGCAAAGCCAAATATAAAGGTGCTCCTCCTTCCTGCTACTGAAAATACAAAATTTGTAAAGGTTTTGGGATACGAATAAGAAGGGATATTGGAGGCCATCTAGTTTAACTCTCTCCTTTCACAAATGACAGAAACTAAGGCCCAGAGAGGTTGAATGACTTGCATAAAATTAGACAGTGAGTAGCAGCACCAGAACTGAACCTGGGTCTTTTATGTCACTTGTAAACAGATCCCCCAACATCTAACTTGGCATTCTTTCATTACACTACACAAGAATTTACTTCCATATTGTCTTTATGCTACATCAAATTAAAGTAAAAGGCTGATGATTTATTTCATAAGGAAACCCCCCCTCCCCCAAATGTTCTTCCTTTAAAATTCTTCATTATTAGATATTGCTCTCTGGAAGGGGATGGGAGGGGGGAAGAATACAGTGGAAAATGGAACAAATGACAATACAAATTTGTATCACAAAAATAGAGGACTGAATTTTCCTTAGGGATATTAGTTTTTGTAGGAAGTTTTGTGAAATTGAAGCATGAATCATAGACTGCTAATTGGGTTCTATTCCTGGCTCTGCTGCAAATTTTGTTGGACAAGTTCTATCCTCTTCTGTGCCTCAGTTTCCTAATCTGTGAAATGGGGATATTAATGTCAATCTCTCTATTTCAGCTTGTTATTAAAACAATAAATAGGCAACAGCTCAGAAAGGTTAAAATCACTAGAGAAATGTAAGGTTGTATCATTTTCCCATCTGGGCTAAAATGAAGAGCACTTTCCTTAAGATAAAGGTACACTTATTTTATTGAGAGGAGCATAAATGTCTCATTACTTTCCTTGTAGTCTGTTCCTGCTAAGACAAGGAGACCCTATAATCTTTGGAAAGAGCTTTGTTGACACAGAAGTGATGAAAGACTGCTGGTTTGGGCTTTAAGCCTTGCTGGGCTTACTTCATCCCTCATGGCCTTCCTCTAATCATGGTATTTGGTCAATAGAACAATTAATTTTAGGGTCTGCAAAACTTCCAGTTCTCGGCAGCCTCACTTCAAAGCAGATGCTCTGACAACCATTGGAAATATCTCAATTTGCAATGTCGGCAATGTGAAACCTGGTCAAATGAAATTGCAGGTCCTTATTTCACCTCTAAACAGTAACTATTCAGGGTGAATCTATCTACTGTAAAAGTCCTAAATATCCAAGAGATTCTGTGAATCTGTGCTAATCCTCCCCTTCTGGCCAGTCATTTTTCACAGCTCGGAAATTCTTGCTTCTCTGTGTGACAGCCCCAATAGGCTGGAGTGGGGAATGGGGGTAGAGAAGAGAGTTCAACAGGATGGTAAAATAGTTAGCTACATCTCAAGAAAGGCACTCCAAGTACTTTGGTCTATGCTCTAGTAATTCAACTCAATCCTACTGAGCTGAATTTAACCCACATTTATTAAGTACCTACTATGTGCAGAACATTGGTTAGGACTTTGTGGATTCAGTTTGTTGGAAAAACATAGCTATTTGGTTTTAGCTAGGTGGGAACAATAGTAATGGAATGGTTGTTTAGCCATAAAATATAATTTTACTAAGGACTTTGAATATTTTCTGTCCCCACCTAACTAGTTGCTAGGCTCAATTTTAGAGACACAGTTCGTCCTTGATAGATCCGGGGCCAGACAGGTAGTTAGTAAGTAAATGGTCTCAGCTGCCTACATAATTCACTCCTTTTGTTCTTGTCAGAGCTGGATCCACACCTGACAGTTCAGAAACTCATTCTCATAGATCACTCCTGGTAAAATCTCATATGTTTGTAGGCAGTGAAAGGTTTAAATCAATTTCAGTGAAGGCACTTATGTTGCTATGATTTGGATTCTTTTCTGTCTCTAGCAGGTCTTTCTTTGTTGGAGGCAAATATGTCTGTATTAGGTAAATGAGAAATGAACTCTGCTGTGATTCTCTTGTTAATACAGCTGGTATGCTTCCAAAAACCATACAGTAACACTAATGATACAAATCACTGAGATAATCACAACTCTAAGCGGTAATTTGCTGGGCCATTTTTATGGAGCACTCATTTTTCAGAGATAAAGATGGACAGTCAAATTCTATACCTCTTAGAAAAGGTTGTTAGGGTTCATATGGCTTTTAATGATGTTTTTTCTTTTTAAACTTATCATTAGCCACGAGTGTTAGTATGGGCTCTGTTAGGTCACTGCTATCTGATTACTTTGTGGTCTCAGGAAAGTCACTTATTTCCTTGTACCTCAATTTACCCATGTCAAATGTTACTGTTGGCCCCTGTAATCTCTACAATTCTTCGAACTGATGAAGTACTGATAAAATGAAGGCAACAAATTAGAGAACCCTCTTATCACAGTACAGATCACGTGTGCTTTGTGGATATTTATCTGTGAATTGAGAGCATGTGTTACTTCAATTAATTAAAATAGTCTTTTCTTTTGGGGGGGTGAAGGCAGGGCAAATGGGGTTAAGTGACTTGCCCAAGGTCGTGAAGCTAGTAAGTGTTAAATGTCTGTAGCCAGATTTAAACTCACATCCTCCTGATTCTTGGGCCCGTGCTCTGTTCACTGTGCCACCTAACCACCCCAATTAAAATAGTTTTTAAAAATAACATACAAAGAAAAGAGTTGTACTAACTAACAATACTCCAATTGTCTTGAATAACTTCTCACACAAAAAATTTCTACCTTCCCATAAGTAGAAACCCAAGTCAGAGGCTGAAAAATTTTATCCAAAGGCTGGCCTTAACCACATTGGATTTGAGTGGATGGCCTGACAGGGGAATGGATACCTGGGGTGCAAATGATGTTCTGCCCACTCTTTTACTTGTATTTTCCTGTGCCCTAAAACTACATTTGGCTGTCATTATCTCAGAATTCCTGTATACAGCCTTTGCCCAGAGTTAAAACAAATAAAAAAAAAACCCACCATATCTATAGGAGAACAAAAATGACTTGCTCAACATCACAAGGCTAATTAGTGGCAGAGCTGGACCTAGAACCCAGTTCTCTTTTTTCTTTTCTTTCTTTTTTTTGGGGGGGGGGCAATCAAGCTTAAATGACTTGGCCAGGGTCACAAAGCTAATAGTCTGAGGCTGGATTTGAACTCGGGTCCTCCTGTGGAGGGTGCTCTATCTGCTTGTACCACTTAGCTGCCCCCTGAACCCAGGGCCCTTGACCTTGATGGGATCAGAGATTTTTCTATTTAATCTCAAGACTTTCCTTATACTTTCCCAATGCAACTCTGAGAATTCAATGTTAAGCTCCTACTGTCCTGCCCACCATGATCCCTGGAGGATTCCTTTCTATATTCTTCAGTAGTAATGTCCTTATTCTCATGTAAGATATCCCTAGGCAAGTTTATCTGGTAAGTAGAATTTGTCTTTGTTGCTATTGTTGTTGTTCAGTCCTGTCTGAATCTCTGTGACCTCATTGGGGTTTTCTTAGCAAAGATGCTAGAGTGGTTCTGACATTTCCTTCTCTAGCTCATTTTACAGATGAAGAAACTGAGGCAAACAGGGTTAAGTGACTTGCCCAGGGTCACACAACAAGAGTTATGAATGTCCTCCAGTGGTTTCTCAGTGAAAAGGTGAAGTTGGACACCCCCAGTTCAGCCAGTATTGGATTCAGGGGAAGTTCCTTCCCTAGAGGCTCACTACAGGGAGGGGTCAGGGAATATTTCATGTAGGTGATAGAAGGAGACAAAGGATTCTGAGAGGCAAAGGTAAGCAGGGAGTGATTTCCAGATAGGAAGGGCAGCATGTGCAAAGACATGGAGATGGGAGATGGAGACAGAAGATAGATCTTCACCCTTTTGTTTCTTCAAGTGTTTCCATTTGTCATAAATGGGTGATGGAAGACATGCCCATTTTCATGGATATGGAGCTCCTTTTTTTTTTTTTTTTAAATTCTCCCAGGCTTTTCCAGAGACTTAGAACACCAAATCAGATAGAACATCTGTGCTTCATTAGCTGAGTTTCATTAGGTTTATAACATGATTTAAACAGACCTTTCCAAACTTCGACAAGAAAGGCTCTTGAGAGACCCAGGGTCTAGGCCTTGTCTTGCAGGGTGCCTCTTAACTGACCCCAGGGGAACGATAGCAAAGCTGTTGGAAAGGGAGCAAGTTGACTGCCAGAGCTAGGCAAGTGATACTGGTAGGTGGTCCTGAGGCTGGAAGTAAGTTGATTAAATTTTTACCCCTATACTCAGGACCTTCAGTGAAGGGGGACCCACATTCAATGAGACTCCACTGGAAAGAGGAATCTTGCTGTGAGACCTAGTATTTTGAGAGGTTAATTAATCAATCAACATGCATTTATCAAATGTCTCCTATGTGCCCTTGAGTACTGAGGATACAATGGTTAAGTGGATACAAATAAAAAAAATAAAACATTTCCTGCTCTCAAGGAGTTTACATTCTAATAAAGGAGACAGAATGTGTATACACATATACATGCACACATAATACATATACGTATTTAAATATATACAATAGATCAATATTCAAACATATTTGGTATTCATATACATAAGTGCAGATATATGTGTGTATAATTATAAGCATATAAATATTTATAATACATGTATACAATTTATGCAAATATATAAATATATACAAGTATATATTTTTATATAATATATACAAGCATATGTTTATATAATATATACAATATATTTTATTTATTAAAAACAATATACAAATTATTTGTATGTGTAATTATGTAAATGTATTTATATACACACATGCAGATATGTGTATATAGAAATAAAAACAAAATATATTTGCATAAATATATGCAATATATTTATCAATACATGCAAACATATACAATCTGCTTACATAATACATATTTTATATTTATATAATATATTCTATAACATGTAGAATTTTTATTAATGCATGCAAATACATTATATACAACTATATTTACATGCATACATATTTTGTATTTATATACACAATCCATTTTCAGTGAAGAGCCCTGACAGGATTTATTGATAGGAAGCAAAGCATTGCTCATCACTTCCTTACTGTAGATCCACTTGCTCCTTTCCCTAAGCCACCCTTCCTCAACAATGTCCCCCTACCCCCGCCAAAATCTTATTTAATCAATAACATTTGCTTTCAGGGAACCTCTCCTTAACTCTAACATGTATTTATATTAATACACATATGTATATATACAATATTATATAAATGTATGTTTCATAGATGCACATTATATACACATGATTATGCACATATAGCATATGTATCTATAATATAAACACACATGTGTAGTTAATATATGCAAATATAATATAGATAAACATACACACAAAAGAAATATGTAGCAATATTTTGGGGGGCAGAGCAGAAACACTAACAGCTAGGAGGTGGTGTTTGAGCTGAACAATGAAGGAAACAAAGGGTCCTAAGAGCTTGAGGTAAGCAAAGAGTGTGTTCCAGATAGAGGGGACAGCCTATGCAAAGGCATGGAGATGGGAAATGGATTCAGGATCCAAGAAATGGGTCTTTTGTCCTTTTGTTTCTTCAGGTATCCCCATTTTCCAGTCTTATATTTTTTTATTGTGTATATAACGTCTTGCAATCTGTGTCTCTTTATCATGAAGTTCGTTTTTTTTTCTTTTTAAAGTCAGCATCATTAACACGTGTTTTTAGGTTGTAGAAGGAAACATGAAACATGAAGCCGCATAGTGGACTGCAACAGGAAGCAGGAAGCAGTTACTTTGTGACTCTTCCCTCCAGCAATGATTAAAGTAGAGGCAGGTAGTCAGTCATGTGACAGGACTGAAATGTATAAACTGGGTATCACACTGCTCTGAGAAGAGTTGCTATGGTAACCCAGACAGAGATGGAACAGCAGTAAAGGAGAGCTGCCCTGAAAGCAAATGTTATTGATTAAATAAGATTTTTTTTTTGTTGGGGGAGGGGGGCTTAGGGGCAGGGGGCAAGTGGACCTACTGTAAAGAAGACGTGAAGAGCAATGCTTTGCTTCCTATCGACTAATCCTGTCAGGGCTCTTCACAGAAAATGGGGAGTTAAATGCTCTTGTCGGCAAAAGCGACTGTTTTTATGGCTGAACTTGTTGGTTCCAATATTACCTAGTAAATTAATTGCGCCTTAACAAAATCCAAGATATGGGTGCCAGGCGGTGTCTTTAGCACTCAAGTTCATCGTGTGATCTTCTGAAAGAGGATATTATGGATTATTTCCCCACAGAGTTCATGAATGTAGACAGGGTGCTACTTGCTCATTTCTAATTTCATCTTACAATTGGCCTGACTCTGCCCTCAGTCCCTGCTACATCAGGACAAGCCATCATCAAGTTTGAGAGGCAGCATGGCCCCAGAGATGGTAGACCTCACCCCGGCTTTATCACCCTCACCCCCTTGGATGACCGGGAGCTATTCATTTAACCTCTTTGTATTTTGGTTTCCTAACTTGGAATGCTGAGGAAAAGAATAGTGTTATACTTTGCCAGGTTATGGTGAGAAATGATTTATTAATTATTATAAAGCAGATTGGAAAAAGGGAATTTTATATGAATGCTAAACATTAAAATAAATTCATCCAGGTAACAATAGTACCCATTTCTCTTTTCTCTGCCCCTAGACACAGGAGGAGCTGATTGGAATGTGAGCCCCAGTGTCCAGATTTGGACCCAGGAGTAGGAAGCACCCCTCCAGAAAGATCAGAGGCTTGCCAAATGCTCTGGACTTCCAAAAATGACTGTCATTCTGTGTGCAACTCAGTTCCTCTATGGGGACTAGTTGTAGGGTTGGCAAGAGCATTTCTTTTTGACGAATTGTTGCTCTAATATTCATTATCCTCAGCATGACCTTACTGCAAGCCGGTCGTAATGACCTTCTGAAATAACCGCTACCCCTCACTCCCCTGGCTGATGACCTTCTCTTTGTCCCCTTGCCTTCCTCTCTTGCAGCAAAGCAGAGCAATACAATACAGTCCTCTGCTAGCAGATCTGTTACTAAAGGAATTCATGCATCTTGCATCTTGAAGATGCATTATTAATGCCTGGACAAATCACATCAGGTGAAACCCAGCAAGTCCCTGGCACTGAAAAAAAGGGAACAAAGGCTGGTTCTACAAGAGAACGAAGGATGAGACAAATTATAACAGCTGGGAGTTTCTTGTAAGTAAGATGGCATAAAACCCAGAAAGGCGAACGTTGTATGCACAGACAGCAACTTTGGATTTTTAAAAAAAAAATTGTGAAACAGATTATACCCGGTGCTGAAGGAAAACCACTTTAATTGTGCCTTCATCAAAGTCAGGTTGCTGGAAGTCTTTGAATTTCATGGCAAAAGGGGGCTGGCTTGCTGTTGACCAAATGACTTCGAAGCAGAGCCCAAGGCTCTTGCACTCAGTTTCTGAGATGGAAGAGGAAGGATGGATTTTTCTAATGGGGCTCGTAATGGGCTCTAGCTACACAGGTGAACAAAGACAATGAGACTTGGGGAGGGCCCAGCAGGAAAGTAGTCTTGGGGAAGGGAGAACCTCTGGAGAGCAGTGGGATGGAGTTGTCCTCTGGGTTTCTAACTGGCCCAAAGCAGTCAGATACCACAGGGTTAGGAGGAAATTTAGATGACCATGATTGATTCTCCTGCTCGAGATCTGACAGATCTTTGCAACTTCTAACCTGAGTGATTTGAGCTAGATAAATATCAGCTTTATTTCAAATGGATTAGAAAAAGCCGGGAGCGGACAGTCACTTTGCTGTGCAGATCTATGACCGTCCTGACTCCCAGAAGTCACTAATGACACATGAGCTGCTTCAGCACTGATGAGTCTTTTCTTGGTTCATGGGGGGATTTGTTTTAAATTGCAGGCATCAGAGTTGATATGACATTAAAAGGGGGCATTCTTCCAACCCCACTTCTGGGTAATCAGTTTGTTAAATAAGACTCCTTTTGGCATCTCAAAAGGAAAGATGTTCTGTTTAAACATGTTACCTGCTGCTCTCTTGAAGAAATAAGCCAGTGGTTTGCTTGCGTGTGTGTGTGTGTGTGTGTGTGTGTGTTTGAGCATGTGTGTATGCATGTATGCTTGTGTGTGCATGTGTGCATAGCTCCTGGTGACATTACTCATATTTTTTTCAATTTGGAGAATCATTCTTCCCTCTCTCCCACCACATATTCACCAACCAACATGAAACCACCTAATTATATTTTCATAATCATGATTAAAAACCATCTAAATTATCCTGCCTGATGTACTAAAAGAGTTTGTTGATTGCTTTTTGATGTATATTAGAGCTGTGTGCACAGCCACATCAAATGATTTGTTACACAATGAAATAAAGCAAATAAAACTTTAAATATGCACACATAGTCCTTTAAAATATACATATATAATTTATATTTGGCTAATTAAACTACATCAAAACCAAATCTATCACCATGAAATAACTATGGAAAGGCTGACTGCTTACAAACTAGAACATTAATTTCTACTTTACATGTGTATTATTTTTCCTTCTCCTTTACAATATTGATTCTATTTCATACAGAGGCAATTGAGCCTTTTGGAGCATCAAAGCTTGAAAGTCTTTTTTCCACTTTGAGGGAAAGAGCTGAGAGATTAGGAGCTGAACTTCAGAATAAAATTTTATGGCAGGAACCATAAGTGCTTCTCTGCCTCCCTCCTCCCCCACCATATGTTTCTTCTTGAAAATAGATGGATTGTGGGCAGTTGTCATGAAGGAAAGTAACATGCATCAAACTTCACCCATTTGTATGGCTTCTTCAAGTAATGAGTTCCCCCTTCTTTACATTCCTCCCCCAGTGTCAGCAATTCTTTCATGCTTTGTCAGTAATCTGGGGGTGTAATGAAAAAGTGACCAATTGTCAACAATTTACCTGGTTTCTATCTGAGGTCAGGGATACTCTATCCAGGACCTTGTTCTCCAGGCATCTTCTGTGTTTGTAGCTACCTTCCGTCATAGGATTTCAAACATTTGCCTTCAAGTTCACACTCCCATTGCACCAGATGTTGAAAAGATGTACGGGTGTTTCCATCAGAAATGTCTGTAACTGGTATCTGGTGGAGCGTTCAGTACTACTTGTGGAGTACTTAAGCTTGTCTGTTTGTTGCTTGTATAAAGAACCAGTGGTAATAATATAGTGTAACAGATGGAAGAAACAGTACACAGAGCAGAGGAAAGGAGAGAGATTGTACTAATGTAGATTTCAGATTATAAGGTATGATTAAGAGCTAGGCACGCTCAGAACTTTAATTTATAGATGAAAAAACAGATAAATTAAGCATCTTGCCCTAGGTCACAAAGCTAGTAAGCAGAAAAGTAACTTTCTGCCCCTCCCTTTATATGCCAGGAACTTCCCTCATCAATATACCCTATATTCTTCTTGCATATGCTTATTTTAATTTTTTATTTTCATTAAATTATTAATTTCCCCCCCCAATAAGTAATCTCTCCCTACCACTCCAGCTCCAAATGAAAAAAAAAAAAAAGAAAAATAAAGTCTCCCTTACAAACATGTATAGTTAACCAAAAGAAATTTCCTCATTAGTCATGTCTGGAAAAAACAAAAAGCAAAGTTTCATTCTGTACTCTTGAGTCTTTCGTTTCTTCATAAGGATGTAGATAGCATGTTTCATCAATTAGTCCTCTGGAATCATGGTTGGTGCAGTTTGTCTTTAGCATATTGTTTTTATCATACAAATTGTTCTCCCTAGTCTTTTCATTTCACTCTGTATCAGTTCATAAAGCCTTTCGAGGTTTCTCTGAAACCATCACCATTATCATTTCTTACAGAAAAATAATATTCTTTCACATTTACATATTTGTAACTAGTTCAGTCATTCACCAATTGATTGGTACTCCCTCAGTCTCCTTTTCTTTGCCTCTACAAAAAAAACTATGAATATTTTGGTAGATCTTTATTTAGAGTTTGTTTTGCTTAGGATTAGTCTCTCCCTTAACCTACTTTTTGTCTTTCTTTTCTTCTTCCTCTCCTTCCATTCTGTATGAATGAAATGTATTTGTGTGTATTCTTTCCTTTTTCTGCAGTTCAGATGAAAGTGGGGTTCCAAGTATTAGCCACTCTTCTCACTCCTTCCTTTTTATTTGTAGAGATTTTTATTTGTATACCCCAATTATGTGAATCAGAGAATTTCTCTAACCTTATCCTCCCTTTCTTCCCCTAGTGTGTTCCTCTTTCCCTCCCTTTCCACTCATTTTTTCATCTCATTGAGATTTAATGGAACAATTCCTAAGCCATCTGTTTAATTAAATTTCCTCAATGACACTTAATGAATCAATCAATAATTATTTATTAAATGCATGCAATATATCAGGCACTGAGTTAAGTTCTGAAAAGAAAGGCAAAAGACAGTCCATGACCTCAAGGATCTCATGATCTAATGAGAAAGCAACACAAAAACCACCTATATACAAGCTATATGCAGGATAATTTGGAATTAATCAACAGAGGGAAAGGGGATTAAGTTTAAGGGGAGATCAGGAAAGACTTCTTAAAGAAGGTGAGATTTTAACTGGGACTTGAAGGAAGTCTGGTGGCAGAGATGAGGAAGGAGAATGTTCCAGGAATAGCAGACAGCCAATCAAAATGCCTAGAGCCAAGAGATGGAATATCATGTGGAAGAATTGCAAGGAGGCCAGTATTACAAAATCAAAGATTATGTAGAGGCTGTAAGGTGTAAGAAAACTGTAAAGAAGGGGAAGATTTTAGGTTATAAAGTTAAACAGAGGGTTTTATATTTGTTCCTGGAAGTAAGAGCGAATCATTGAGGTTCATTGAATAGTGTAGTTACAGAGAGAGATATATAATTTTAAAATCACTTTGATTTCTGAATAAAGGAAGAAGTGGAGTGGGGAGAGACTTGTGACAGGCAGACCCACCAGCAGACTATTACAATAGTTCGTGTATGAGGAAATGAGGGACTGTCTCAGGGTGGTGGAGTATCTGAAGAGAGAATGGGCATATTTGAGAGCTGTTGCAAAGGTAAAATCAACAGTCCTTGGCAATAGATTGGATAGTGGAGGGGGATGAGAGGAGTGTGAGGAGTTGAGGATGGCATCTAGGTTGGGAATCTGAGGGACTGGGAAGATGGTGCTGGGATTAAGGGGTTAAACATACATCATCTCCTCAGGTTAGAATGTAAGCAGGTCCTCGTTTAAACTCTTACAACTGCTTGTTCTTTTGCTTTTTAAAATATTTCTTTTGGCTCCTGTGTTTGTTCTTCAGGGTTTTTTTGGGCAGCTCTGGTCTTTTTATTAGGAGTAAGTGCTTTCAAGTCCTTTATTTCTTTAAGGATTATATTAAGTTTTGCTGTGTGAATTTTTCTTGGTTATGAGTTTATGTCCTTTGAATTCTGGAATATTGTAGTCTAAGCTTTCTACTCTTTTATGGTGGTGGCTAATCCTGTGTGATCTTGACTATGGCTCCTCAGTACTCGAATTTTTTATTTCTAGCTGCTTACAGTATTTTTCCTTTCCTGGAAACTCCAAATTTTGGCTATAATGTCCCTGGGAGTTTTCTTTTTGCGGCATCTTTTAGGAGGTCACTGGTGGATTCTTTCTATTTCTACTTTGCCCTGTGATTCCAAATGACTTAGGAAGTTTTCCTTTAAGATTTCTTGAAACATGATATCCAGGATCTCTCTCTCTCTCTCTTTTTTTTTTTTTTTTTGGTCATGGGTTTTAGGTAGTCCAATGATTCTTAATTTTTTTTCTCCTCAATCTGTCTTCTAAGTCAGTTGCTTTTGCTAAGAGATATTTTACATTTTCCCCTATTTTTTTAATCAAATGCTTTATTAACTTCTAGTTCACATCATTCATTTCCACAAGATTTTGAGCTACAAATTTTCCCCCCGTTTTTCCCCCTACCCACCACCCCAAAATAGTGATCCCACTGGATAGCCCTTCCTCCAATCTGCTCTCTCCCATATCTTCTCCCATACCCCCTTCGACTTTCCAGTTCTCTATGCCTCAGTGCCTGCATATCTTATTTCCCAGTTACATGTAAAATAATATTAATAATAGTATATATATACATTTAAACATTTGATTTTAAAGCTTTGAATTCCAGATTCATTCCCTTTCTCCCTTGTCACCCATCCTTACTGGGAAGATAAGCAATTCAATATAGGTTGTACATGTGTAGCTATGCAAAGCATTTCCATAGTAGATATATTGTAAAAGACTGACTACATTTCCCTCCCTCCTATCCCACCTCCCATTTGTTCTATTCTCTACTTTGGTCCTGTCCCTTTTCAAAAGTGGGTGCTTCCAACTTCTCTCCTCCTCAGCCTGGCCTCCCTTCCATCATCCCCTCTCTCATCCCCTTCCCCCCTACTCTCCTGTAGGGTGAGATACCCTATTTAGTGTGCATGTCATTCCCTCCCTAAGCCAAATTCAGTGAGAATAAGGTTGACCCATTCCCTTTTGCCTTCCTGTTCTTCCCCTTCATTGTAACCATTTTCCCTTGCTCTTCTATATGAGATAATTTACTCCATTCTGTCTCTCCCCATCTCCTCTCATTATATTTCTCTCTCAACTCTTAATTTCACCTTTTAAGTATCATCCCTTCCTATTCAATTGGTCCTGTGCCTCCTATCTATGTATACCTGTACACATATATACACACATTCACTTATGTATCCATATGCCCATATACCCTCCTATATAGACATATGTATGTATGTGTGTATGTATATGTGTGTGTGTGTGTGTGTGTGTAGATATATGTATATTTCTATTCCCTTCAACCATTCTCATACTGAGAAAAGTTTCATTGTTACAATTATTGTTTTTCCATGTAGGGATGTAAATAGTTCAACTTTGATAAGTTCCTTATGATTTCTTTTCCCTGTTTACTTTCTCATGCTTCTCTTGCTTCTTGTATCTGAATGTCAAATTTTCCATTGAACCCTATTTTTTTCATCAAGAATGCTTGAAAGTCCTCTATTCCACTGAATGACCATATTTTCTCCTGAAACATGATATTCAGTTTTGCTGGGTAGGTGATTCTTGGTTTTAATCCCAGCTCCTTTGACCTTTGGAATATCATATTCCAAGCCCTTCAATCCCTCAGTGTAGAAGCTGCCAGATCCTGTGTTATTCTGATTGTATTTCCACAATATTCAAATTGTTTCTTCCTGGCTACTCGTAATATTTTCTCCTTGATCTGGGAATTTTGGAACCTGGCTATAGTATGCCTAGGAGTTTTCTTTTTGGGATATTTTTCAGGAGGTGATTGGTAGATTCTTTCAACCTCTATTTTGCCCTCTGGTTCTAAAACATTAGGGCAATTTTCCTTGAGAATTTCCTGAAGTATGATTTCTAGGTTCTTTTTTTGATCATGGCTTTCAGGTAGTCCAATAATTTTTAAATTATCTCTCCTGGATCTATTTTCCAGGTTAGTGGTTTTTCCAGTGAGATATTTCACATTGCCTTCTATTTTTTCATTTGTTTGGATCTGTTTAATAGCATCTTGATTTCCCATAAAGTCATTAGCCTCCATTTGCTCCAATCTAATTTTGAAGGAATAATTCTCTTCAATGAGCTTTTGAGATTCTTTTTCCATCTGGCAAATTTGGCTTTTTAAGGCGTTCTTCTCCTTATTGGCTTTTTGAGCCTCTTTTGCCATTTGAGCTAGTCTATTTTTTAAGTTGTTATTTTCTTCAGTCAGGTTGTTGACTCTCATTTCATAATTTTCTTGCATCATTTTCATTTCTCTTCCCAATTTCTCCTCCACTTCTCTTCTTTGGTTTTCAAAATCCTTTTTAAGTTCCTCTATGGCCTGTAACCAGCTTGTATTTTTCTTAGAAGCTTTTTGTGCAGGAGTTCTGACTTCATTGTCTTCCTCCTGTTCTGTGCTTTGATCCCCAAAATAGGAGTGTTAAGTTGGGTTGCTTTAAAGCTCTGGTTGCTTTAATTTCTTTGCCTGATCATGTTGCTAATCAATTACTTGACTTTTAGGCTTTTTGCCACAGTAGGACTCTGCCACCAGAGAGGAGAGCTTTGTCCCAAAATCTGGGGTTTTCTCAGCTGCCAAAGATATCAATTGGGTGCCATCTCTGAAGCCTCCACATGCTTTGGCAAGCTGGTTGCACACCCCAGGACCTCTACCCTAGACCACAATCCAAATCCAAGCAGGTCAAGAGCAATTACCCTTCAGACTGGTCGCTTGGTCCCCCTACAATCTTCAGGCCAGGAGCTGAAGCAGACATGTGGCTGCGGCTGCATGGCTGCTGCACCTCAGCTGCTGCTCACCCCGGGACAAAGGCCGACTACATTCTCAAACTACCGTATCCCAAGGTCCATACTATACTGACCTCTCATTTTGTCTTTAGCATCTATGGGTTGATAATTTTGGATACTGCCACAGCTGCTGGTGATCTGAAGTCCCTCTAGCTAGTGGCTGGTCAGGCCCACCTTGAGGCTAAAATCTCTGGCTCAAGCAGGGCTGCAGTTGGCTCCCAGATGCTGTGCTGGACACTTCCTGCCAGCCTGCTGGGCTCTCCTCAGCGGGAGGTTAGCTTCTCTGTGTCATTTTGTGGGTTCTGTAGCTCCAAAGTTTGTTCAGAGTCACCTTTTTTTTTTTTTTTTAAGCAATTGGGGTTAAGTAACTTGCTCAAGGTTACACGGCTAGTCATTTGATTTATGCGTGGGTGCTCATTTTCTGAGGCCGGATCTGATCTCGGGTCATCCAAACTCCGAGGCTGGCGCTCTTACTCACTGTGCCACCTAGCTGCCCCTTTTAGGGCAATTGGGGTTAAGTAACTTGCCCAAGGTTACACGGCTAGGTTTTTGTTTGTGCGGATTAAGTGTCGGAGGCCGGCTCCGAACTCAGGTCCTTCTGATTCCAGGGCCGACGCTCTATTCACTGCGCCACCTAGCCGCCCCCAGAGTCACCTTTTACATGAATTGGAGGAGGTGGGAGCTGGAGCCCCATGGAAGTCTTGTTTCTACAATTTTTTCTATTTTTTCAAGCTTTTGGTTTTGATTTTATATTTCTTGTTGTGTCATGGAATTATTTATTTCTTTTTTGGTCCATTCTAATTTTCAGTGAGGTTATTTCTTGGGTGAGGTTATGTACATTTTGTGCTAAGCTGTTACTGGCTTTCATTTCTTTTCCATTTTTACCCTCTAGCACTCTCATTTCATTTATAAAACCTTTTTTTTAAAAAAACTCTTATTTTAAAAAAATTCTTACTTAATATTTTTCAGGAATTCTAACTGAATTTGTGCCCAAGCTGTGTTTTTCTTTGAGTTCTTGCTTGTAGGTGTTTGGGAATATTTCTTCTCGAGTTGTATCTTAAACATCTATGTCATTGAGTTTTTTTATGGTGGGATTCTTTTTTTTTTCTTTTGTTTGCTCTTTCTTCCAGTCTACTTGCTGGATTTGGACTTTCTGCTTGAATCAGGCTCTGTATACTCTAGAAGGAACATCTGGACTGGTTCTGTTGTTGCTTTCTTGGGGTATTGAGTATTATGTTATTCCATAATCTCATGGACAGCTCATGTTGGGGATTTGCAAACTATCACTGCTCTCAAGGTGATTTGATACAGGAAAAAGTCTGATCTCTGCAAATTCCTGATGTGGGTTTGGGTCAACGCAATAGTGCTATTGACTAACCCTATTTGGAGTTCCAGTAGACCACTGTTGGACTCAGTCACTATCAACCAGCTGGAATACTCTGCTAGTTTAGAGTGATGGGTATATATTCTCATTATCCCTTTGCAATCTGGAGTAGAAGATGAAACTGAGACCCTGTTCTTCTTCTAAGGTCTGAGTCACCTAAGTATGGCTTGCTTCTAAACTTTCTTTTCTTTTGTTGCATAGCCTATGACCTGTAACTGTTCCTCTAGGAACTACTTCTAGGCTTGGTCTGTCCTGGACTGGTGACTCAGAATCTGGCAGTGAACCACAGAACTACTAGTTGTTACCTGTTGCTGAACCATGCATAAGCTTAAGTCCTTCTCTTCTGGATCTGGTAGCTCCTTTTGCCCTTGAGCATAGCCTCTCCCTCTGCTTGAGTGCTTCTCATGGCACACTGCTGGCCACACTCTATCTCCAGTGTCCACAGACCTTTCTCTGTCTCTCTATGCTGAAATGGGCTGGAAAAATGACTCATCATGATTTTTTCTCTCTCAGATTCCCTGATAAAGATATAGTCCAGTATATTTTTTAGAACTGTTTAGAAGAGAGTCTTATTTTTGCTTTTCTTTTTTTTTTTTGGAGGGCAATTGGGGTTAAGTAACTTGCCCAAGGTCACATGGCTAGGTTTTTGTTTGTGTGTGCGTTAAGTGTCTGAGGTTGGATCTGAACTCAGGTCCTTCTGACTCTAGGGTCGACGCTCTACTCACCGTGCTATCTAGCCGCCCCTGAGAGTCTTATTTTTGGAGGAGGCAAGGATGGATATTGGAGTTCATTGTACTGCTTCCTGTTACTCTGCCATCTTGGCTCTGCTTATATATATATGTGTGTGGTATATATGTATATATAACACACATGTGCATATATATAATATGTACATATACACACATGTAAATATATACATGCAAAATGTAGTCCCTCCCAAGAGAATATAAACCACTTGAGGACAGGGAGTGTTTAATTTTTGTTCTTGTATTCTTTGATCTCCAAATCCAACAACATAATAGATGCTTGTTGATTGAGTCAGAATTTAAAGTCAGATAACCTCACCCTAAATGTAGTGTGAATATGAACAAAAATAGGGAAAGAAATGCAGGCTAAAATAATTTTTCAAAGGCAAAGCTGAATCAATTGGCAGCTTTGATAAGGATAGCTTTGTTTCATAAGCAATAGAGTTGAACCATCTATATTTGAAATAGATTAGTGGGAAATAGTATATGGTATAGTCATACACTAGTGCTACCATTTTCCTTTTAGGGGAGAATATGAGCTTTAACTATCCATCCATCCATCCATTAATGCATTCATTCATTTATATATCATCTACCAAAGATACTATAGCTGAATCGCTTGCACAAGCCATGTGAAGAGAGGCATTCCTGACAGAAGGAACAGCATGTACAAAGTTATGGAACCAGGATATTTTGCTTGGGGAAAAGGAAATAGTCTTTTGTGGCTAGGGTATACATAAGTACATAATGGTGGAAAAAAGCAGAAAAGGGAATTTGAGTCTAGAATAGAGAGGAATTTGAATACCAGGCTAAGGAGTTTGAATTTTATCCAGTGGGCACTCTATGGCCAAGGAAAGAACTTGAACAGAGGCATATAAGAACTGTCAACTGGGAAGGTTAATTAGGCAGCTGTGTGTAGTATAGATTGGAGCAGAATGATGCTGAAGGTGGGCAGACATATAAAAGCAATTGTAATAGTTCAAATGAGAAGAATGATGGAAGGAAGCAGTGACTGCAAGAACTATCAATGAGATACATTTGATAGGACTTAGTAATTGGATGGGTGTGGGAGGGATAGAGAGAGGGAGAGTTCAGAGATTGCTCAAGGTTTCAAGCCTGGGTCAATGGAAGAATGGTGGTGCCATTATCAAGGGAAACGATGTCAAGCTTACAGGTTTGCAGTTTTCAGAATCTCATTTTGTTTCTCTTTGCTCATTGTCTTCTGTCTTCTGGTGTCTTCCCAATTTTCTATTATTTCTCAGAGATGACTGACAGTGGTTCTGAGAGCATTTCTATAAGTTTTGTCTTCCTATTGAGATGCAATTCATCTGCCTCTGGAGACTTGAACTCATTTTGAGTGGCTAGTATTTTGTCCCAAAGCAACGCCAAGAGGGGCAAGACAGGGATTACAGCCAGCACAATAGTCCAATGGAAAGGCCAGTGAAACTAGGCTTAGCCAGTCATTGGCAGTAGGATTATCTAGCATAAAAGAGTATTATCTGAGGTTAAGTCAGATGTGACCAAGCACCTTTTGACCGATAACTCCTGGTCCTCTCTGTAGTTCTCTCACCCTGACAGACTAGGTGCTGACTCCCTGGACCTGCTGCAACAAACTTCCTGTCTTTTCCCTTGTCCCTCTGCATTTGGTCCTATGAACTCTGATTGAACTCCCATGCCAAGTTTGGATTTTTCTATTTTATCACAGCTTGGACTCCAATGGCTTCTTTCCCCAGCAGGATTCTTCTTTTGGACTATTGGCCTAAGCTAATTCATTTAATCTCCCTGGGACACCATTTCCTTATTTGCAAAATGAAGAGTTTGGAATCAGGGATGGAGAACCTGTGGCCTAGAGGCCACAGGTGGCCTCAGCTTCCCCACCCTTGGAATAGATGATAGAAATCCCTTTGACTCTAAAAATGTGATGAAGTTAATGAGGTCCAGCTTACACTATCATTGTACTTCAGAAGTCCCTTTGTCCCTAAAAAGGTGATGAACTTATGTGGTTCACACATAAGTGTGAACTTATGATGGCACTGGTATGGGGACGTCCTTGTGTGGAAACTACTTCATTCATGAAGATTTGTAAATTTTAAATTGCAATCTGCATCTAAGAGGTGCTGAGGGGCTGTTCTCTATGACTTTGACTCTCTTGGTTTTCCTATCTATCTCCTTTTATCTGTCTCTTAACTTCTCAGTCCTTTTAGCTGGTTCTTTATCCAGGTCACCCTTCATAATTGTGGGTCCTCCCAAGGTTTGACCCTTCTCTGTTTTTATTTTATATTATCTCACTTAATTTCTTCAGCTCCTGTGGGCTTAATGATCATCTCAATGCACACGATTCTAAGATGTGCATTTTCATTCTCTTTCCTCCCAGACATATATTTATATCTTCACATATATGTATGCATATATAATTTCCAGCCCTAATCTCTCTCCTAGATACGTATTTCCAACCCTAGTTCTCTTGAGTTCCAATCTGACATCACTAACTTTCTGGACCTCTCAAATTAAATGTTCTGTACATATCCCCAAATCAACATCTCTAAAGAATAACTTGTTATCTTTTCCTGAAAATCTGCCCCTATTTACAACTTTCCTCTTACTATTTTTGATCACCATCCCGGTCACCCAGCTTACAAACACAGTGTCATCCTAAAATCCTCACTCTCACTCCACACATCCAGTCCATTGCTAAATCTTGTTTTTACCTCCCTAGACAAGGCATCTTTGTAGTATTTCTCACATGCATCTCTTTCTCTCTCTACTCACACAGTCACTACCCGAGTTCAGGGTTTTCCCCATTTCTGGGCTGGACTATTCCAATAGGAAGGTCAAATCAAGTCAAGAAACAATTATCGAGTAAATACTATGTTATAGTTACCAATGCTTATCCTTGGGAATACAAAGAAAGACAACAATTTAAAAACGCACACACAAATTAACCAATTAAGCAGCAGCAGCAGCAACAAACAGCAACAAACCATTCCGTGCTCTCTAGGAGCTCTCAGGGTAATGAAAGAGACAACATGCAAATGACCTGCAAGTAAGACACACAGACAGTTCTTGCTTACTCAACTTTATGTAAAGAATTCTGGGGGGCAGCTAGGTGGGTCAGTGAATAGAGCACTGGCCCTCGAGTCAGGAGAACCTGAGTTCAAATCCAACCTCAGACACTTAACATGTACTAGCCGTGTGACCTTGGACAGGTCACATTACCCCAATTGCCCAGCCTTCCCCCCTCCAAAAAGCAAAAAACAAACAGAAAAAGGAATTCTGACAGAAATCTGCATTCCAAGGAAACACCTGTGTTAGCTCTACTGGACAGTACTGTGCTCTCTCTCCATTCCTGCCCCTAGAGCTATGTGCTCTCCAGCTCCTCTTCCCCTTATCTCCTTCTCCTCCCTGTCTTCCCCAACCACACTGAAAAAACCCTCCAGGTGAAAGCAGAGCAGTGGAGGCACAGAAAGACAGCCACCATCACCAGAGCGAGGCTTGGTTTGAGATCTTTGGCTCTGAGAGAGCAGACTTCTGTCCCACCTTGCCCACTCCCAGTGTGTCTACCTCTCCCTATCTTTCCATAGCAGTCAGGTATTAAGTGTCTGTCCCCACACCCGGTGTTTCTTGTCCTCTTCTATCTGCGTCAGTGTCTGACCCCGACAAGCCTGACCCCCACTCTGTTCTTGCCAGGACCCCACATGGCGGGGGGTCTGTCCTCAGTTTCTTCCTCCTCCTGCTGTTCCTTCCTTGAACTATGTGCTGACCCCCTCCTTCTAGAGGCATGTGGACTCCACCCTCCTCTTCCCTCCTCCATTCCTTGCCCACATCCTTGGGAATGACCCTAACAAGTGAAAATCGACTCAGATCAGTGGACATTTAATGAGGAGGAGAAGTTTTTAACTCCTCCTTCTGAGAAGTGACTTCATCAAAAGACTCAGCTGCCTCTAGCAATAGGGGAATCCATCTCCAACCAGACCACTCTAGCTTTCTCCTTTATGAGCTAGATCACCCTAAACTCTAATGGAGGGGTATCAAGACAGGGGCTCCTTTCCCTAGGCCAAGAACTTGCCCAGACTAGATTTTGTTTTTACTTTAAACAGAAGTTAGGTCTCCCAGTTGGGTGGGGTCCTGCCCAAGGTTGAAGAGGTGTTCTTTGAGGACTAAGAGCAATCTTTTCACAATCAGTAATGTCCTTCAGAGAATGACTTTTTTTTTTTTAAGCAATTGGGGTTAAGTAACTTGCTGAAGGTTACACGGCTAGTCATTATTTGTGTGTGGGTGCTCATTTTCTGAAGCCGGATTCGATCTCGGGTCATCCCAACTCCGAGGCCAGTGCTCTTACTCACTGCGCCACCTAGCCGCTCCTTTTTTAGGGCAATTGGGGTTAAGTAACTTTCCCAAGGTCACACGGCTAGGTTTTTTTGTTTGTGTGAATTAAGTGTCTGAGACCGGATCCGAACTCAGGTCCTTCTGACTCCAGGGCCGGCGCTCTACTCACTGTGCCACCTAGCCGCCCCTGAGAATGACTTTTTAATAGGAGTTGGGTTTTAATGAGGAAATTGAGGAGAAAAGCCTGGATCCCACTTTAATAATTTGTTACTAATATAATAGTAAAATAATAATTTCTCTCAGGTCCCAGACAACCATGATAAAGTGAGTCACATGAATTTTTTGGTTTCCCAGTGAATATAAAAATGTTATGTTTACATATGCTGTCATCTATTAATTGTACAATAGTATTATGTCTAAAAAACAGTGTTACATATCTTAGTTGAAAACGCTTCATTGCTAAAAAGAAAATGCTATCACCCAAGCCTTTAGCAAGGTGTAATCATTTTGCTGATGGAGGGTCTTGCCTCTTCGTTGAAGACTGCTGACTGATTAGGGTGATGGTTGCTGAAGGGGAGGTGTCTATGGCAATTTCTTAAAATAATAGAACAATGATGTTTTCCTCATTGATTGACTCTTTCTTTCATGAAAGATTTCTCTCTAGCATGCGATGCTGTTTGATAGCATTTTACCCACAGTAGAATTTCTTTCAAAATTGAAGTCAATCCTCTCAAACCTGCTGCTTTATCAACTAAGTTTATGTAACATTCTTCAATATTGTTGCGTCTCAGGGAATAGGGAGGTCTGAGGAGAGGGAGAGATGTTGGAATGGCAGATTGGTGGAGCAGTCAGAACACACACAACATTTATTGAATAAGTTCACCATCTTCTAAGGGCACCCTTCTCAGTACCCCAAAACAAAATAATAAAATAAAAAATCACTGATTACAGATCACCATGACATATATAATAAAAAAATTGAAATATTGTGAGGATTAACAAAGTGTGACACAGATATGTGAAGTAAACACATGGGGTTAGAAAAATGGTGCTGGTAGACTTACTCAATGCAGACTTGCCACAAACCTTCAATTTGTAAAAAAATGAAAAATAAATAAAAAAATATATGTGAAGCTCAATAAAGTGAAGCATGATAAAATGAGGTATGTCTGTACAAGATAAATTAGAGATAATCTCAGAAGGAAAATTCTAACATTAAGGCGGAATGGGAAAGCTTTCCAGCAGAAGGTGGGATTTTATTTTGCACTCGAGGGAAACCAGGAAAGCCAAGAGGTAGAGGAGGGAGAGATTTTCAGGCATTGGGGACAGCTTGGGAAAGTGTACAGAATTAAGGAGATAGAATGGCAGATGTAAGGAACAGGCAGGAGGACAGTGTCACTGGATCACGGAGTTAGTGAAAGGGAGTAAGATATAAGGAGATAGGAAAGGAAGGAATCGGTCAAGTTATGAAGTGCTTTGAATGCCAAACAAAGGTTTTCATGTTTGATCCTGAAGGTACTAGGAACTACTAGAGCAGGGGTGGGGAACCTTTGACTAGTGTTGCACTTGAGGACCTAGAGGGCCATATGTGATCGTGAGGCAGCAGATTCCCCATCCCTGTACTAGAAGTTATTGAACAGAAGAGGTGACATGGTCAGATCTGTGTTTTAGGAAGAAGGTGACATGGTCAGATCTGTGTTTTAGGAAAAACACTTTGATAGCTGGTGGAAGATGTGCTGGCATGGAGATATAACTTGAGGCAGAGACTAACCAGCAGGCTATTACAGTAGTCCAAGCATGAGGTGATAAGAACTTGCACCGGGTGGTTGCAGCTGTTGAAAGAGATAATAGATGTTATAAAGGTAGAAATGATGAGACAGCAACAGGATGAATGTGGGGGTGGGGGTGAGGGTGGGTTAGAGAGTGAGGAACATAGGATGATGCCGAGGTGGCAAACATGGGCGGCTGAATGGTTAATGTCACTCTTTGCAATGATAGAAAAGTCAGGATGAAGGCAAAGGGTAATGAGTTCAGTTTTGGACATGTTGAGTTTAAGATGTTTATGGAGCATCCAGTTCATGATGCCTAATAGGCAGTTGGAGATTCAAGACTGAAGGTCAGGAGAGAGATTCAGACTGGAAAAGTAGAGCTGAGAATCACAAGCATAGAGGTGATAATCGAATCTTTGAGAGATGATGAGATCTCTAAGCATAATGTATAGAAGGAGAAGAGGGCCCAGGACAGAACCTTGGGGGATACCCACAGTTAGTGCAAAGGAGACTTAGGAGAGATCTGACAGGTGGGAGGAGAATCAGAAGATAGTAGCCTTAGGAAAAACTAGGGAAAAGAGAATATCTTGCTTTGTCTTGACAGCCTTGTCAGGCAGATGCTATTTTTATACTCATTTTACAAATGAGGAAATTGAGACTGAGAGAGGTTAAGTGACTTATTCAGAGTCACACAGTTAGGAATCATGGGAGGTAGAATTTGAATTCAGATCTTCCTGACTCCAAGTTCAACACTATCTGTTTTTCCACCTAGCTGAAAGAAAAGGGGTGGGGATAACTTGAACTGAAGAAAGAAGACTAAAGGAGAAGGTGATGATAATTGGTAAGATGAGGTAAAATAAGTTGGTAAGACATGGTAAGGGGTTAAGGAGAGAAAGATAAACAAATTGGGTCTAGCTGCTGTCCAAGTGTTAACCAGATGCTAACCAATAAATAGGATATTAAAGATTTGGTGTGTCAAAAAAAACCAACCCAATGTGTCTCTAGGGAAATCACTGGCAAGAAAGACAAGGATGAAGGACATCACTCCAGGCAGTACGGTGATCATGATGGATTTTGCAGTGATTCATATTGATCATGTGATATTTGTGTTTCTGCCATAGCCAAGTGACTTCTATCTGCATTCCAAGTACAGACTGGTCTCCATGCTAGAAGCAGAAGTTTGATTGTCTTATTCAGTGTTAAATATTGCTCCCAGCTTTATGTCATCTGCAAATTTGGAAAGAATGCCATCTATATCCTCATCCAAGTCATCAATAAAAATAATAGGCACCAAGCACAGATACTTATGGAACTCTTCTGGAGAACTTCTTCCAAGTTGAAATTGAATCTCCTCCAAAATGCATTTCTCCTCTCCAGGATATTGGGAAGAGAAAAGTGTTCCTTCAGAAAAAAATGAAGAAGGGCTCCAAAGTGAAACAAAGAAGAAAAAGGATCTGAAGAGACAGAGAAACATCATGGTCTGTGGCAGGAAGCTGAAGATTGGAGCAATATTCCACAGAGGAGAAAGGAAAGAAGGAGCACTCAACATTTAAAGCTGAGAAATAAAATATAAAGCCCTTCCTGAAGAGGAAGGAGCTAAACTCTCTGGAGAAGAAGCTGCTTGTCCTCTAAGGAATCATGTGGCTCCCTAGATGCTTCTAAGTGAGAGAGCAAAAACAAAAGAGGTGAGTAGTGGCAGTCCATGACTCTTTACTGAGAGAAGAAGATGCAGAGGTCTGCTTCATCCTGGTGACATATATCCCAGACTTAACAGAAAATTTCCCAATACTTATTTCCCAGTCCTGAAGATTCATGTGGGCATTACCAACAGAAGGAACCCAGAAAACATTCATAAAGATTATAATATCTTGGGGAATAACTGAAGAGCTGAGGAACACAGGGGACATTTTCATCCCTGCTGCTCATTGAAGGCGAGGAACTCACAGAAAAAAAGGTAGATTGGGAAAGTAAATGACTGGGTAAGAAAATGGTATCTGAAAAGAGGAATGTATTTCAAGACTATGGCTTAAAAGAGAGGCGTGACAGGTTCCTAACATGGCAGTTAGGGTTAAAGTGCTCCTAAAAAGAGCTGGTAAGAAAGATTTTTCTTGGATTCTTGCAAATCTAATTAAAAAGGCCTTAAATTAAAAAGGAAGGGGGAGGGAAAAAAATTCCCTGTGTATATCTACCAGACTAGATAACATAGAGAATACCTACAATAAAGGATAGTAGGGACACTCAGAAGTTCATGAAAGACAAAAATTTAAGAAAGAACTTAAATATATTATATAAATGCAGAAGATAGAAGTATCAAGTAAAATAAACTAGAGATCCTAATGTGTGGGGATGGGATTTGACCTTACAGGTATCATTGAAACTTAGTGAGATCAGACCCATTATAGGAATGTATGACTCTGGAAGAAAATAACTTATTAGAAAGTTAAAAGGATAAACAAAGGTAGAAGGGTGAATAGTATTGTATAATGAGAAGGGAAATTCATGTTAGAAAATTTAGGAACCTGATAAGGGTAAGCGTAATGGAGAGCCTTTGGGTAAAGATCAATGGAAGCAGAAACAGAAGTAATAATGTTGAATTATAGTCAGCAGTGTTCTGGTCCATATTTAACAAGTGATTTTCTGAAAATGTATGATAACACTTTAAAATTTCATCTTTATTCTTGTCATTTTCATCATTACTTTCTTAATTCTAGACAATGAACAAAACAATAAAACAATCCCTGGTTTTATAGTGTTTCTTGATTTCTGAGTTGTAAATGCTCACACTGAGCCAATTATGGCTGGTTCCAGCACACCTCCTGAATATATACTATACTATACTATACTATACTATACTATACTATACTATACTATACTATACTATACTATACTATACTATACTGTACTATACTATACTATACCATACTATATTATAATATATACTACCTAGACAGAAAGAGGAGATGGATAAGGTATTTAGGAAATAGACAAAAAATATGACACAGAGGCCTAATACAATATTGAAAGAGAGTTTAATTATTCATATATCTGCTGGAGGTCCTTCCCTACCCCACCCCTCTCTCCACCCACCCCTGTTCCCTCAAAGCAGAATATTTGAGAATGTCTTGATTTGTTTTAATGGCACTAGAGGAAATAGCAAAGAGAAATTCTATTTTGAATCTGATTCTTATTACTGAGGCAAAAATAATGGGAACCTGCAGGGAAATTACTACTCCAGTTTAATCTGGGGAGCAGGGAGAGCTTGGAGTTGAGCAGTCCTGGTGAGCTAAGACATGAAGCAAGAGCAGAGAGCTGCCTACGTGTGAATTCAGGCCAGAGTCAGGAGCAGGTCAGCCCACAGAGGAAGAGCCATCGGACTTGGAAGTCAACCTCAGTTAAGATGAAAGAGGACTTTACTTGGATGCTTGGCATTGATTAAGGAGATTGTTCTTATAGTTACCTAGGGGTGGAAGGTGTGGTATTTTCTGCTGGCTCTTAAGGGGGCCAGGGAAGTCATGCTAGGGAAGACCCTAGCTTGGGACCCCCTGATTTGAGGTTGCAATGATATTTGCTGTGTAGTCTGATGTTCTTACTGTGACCTAGGGGTGGATGGTGTGGTATTTTCTGCTACCCTTTAAGGGTGTGTCATGCTAGGGAAGACCCTATGCTGGGACCCCCTGATTGTATAAACAAGGATTTTGGGGAATGCTACTGAATGAAATGATATATGCTATGTTCCATATGACATACTGTATTATTTTATATATATGTATATATACACATACATACATATAATGATATGTTTTGCTTAAGGATGTTGCTAGGAATGTAATGTTTTACTTTATTGAACAATATTTAGTTCTAAATAGAGAGTTCATTATACTATGCAATTAGACCCTTAATATCATTCATAGCAGCAGTCCTCTGGTGTGCTGCCATGATTGGCCTTACAGTATCCTAGATTTTGGGAAAGTAGACTTCAAAGATTTTAGAAGAAGGTATCTCATATTTTGAAATTCTACAGGGCAAGTCAGCCCAGGAAGAGTGAGAGTTCTCAGGAATGAAATTCTGAAACCACAATGAGAAGTGATTTCAATGAGGAGGAAAAGGGGAATAGAAAATAAAATTATGTACAAAGGCCTCACAACCAGCTTGAAGTTTAAAAAAGACATGTGCAGAAAACCAATGGTGTCACAGAAGATGAACAGAAAAGCGTAGTATGATTCTAAGAATATTGCCTGAGGATCAACTGGAAAACTGGGACTAACAAAATGATGTTGTTGTTTTTAAAAAAATGCTTCATTATAGAATAAAGGAGGATTAAAGAACAGATTGGATAGGTGAGGATTACTGAAAGACAGGAACAACAGAGCTACCCAAGTGGAATTTTTCTTCATTCTCTCCCTCCTCAACCCTAATGACAATGACCTTTGGATTGAAAGACAAAAATGACTAATGAGGAGTTGACACCTTTGATAAGAAAGATACCATCTGGTGGGGCTAGGTGGCCGCAGTGAGTAGAGCTTGGCCCATGTGACCTTGGGCAAGTTACTTAACCCCAATTGCCCTCCAAAAAGCAAAACAAACAAACAACAACAACAACAACAACAAAAACCCAACAAAAAAAGAAAGATACCATCTGACAGACCCAAACTAACTACATCCTAAGGTTCTAAATGGTGCAATGGAAAGAATATACTTTTGTCCAGAAGGTCGTGTGTGTGTGAGTGTGTGTGTGTGTGTGTGTGTGTGTGTGTGTGTGTGTGTGAAATGGGCCCCTTTTGCAGTTGCTGAAGCCTATGGGTGGGTTTTTATTTTTGGAGGGGGGAAGGCAAAGCAATTGGGGTTAAGTGACTTGCCCAAGGTTACACAGCTAGTAAGTGTGTCAAGTGTCTGAGGTCAAATTTGAATTCAGGTCCTCCTGACTTCAAGTCTGATGCTCTATTCACTCCACCACCTAATTGCCTTCCCAAATAATGTTTTTAAATGCATACAATTAAATACATAGAATTATAAAGGGAACCAATTATATTGAAATAGAATCATCAAATATAAGACAAACCAAGTTTATAGACCCCAGCAAGACTTTAAAGTCAAAGGACCTGGTCCAAACCCTGTCTTTGATACTCTATCTTGTGTGAACTTGGGCAAGTTACTTGATCTCCCTAGGTTTCTATTTGCTCATTTATTTTTTTTTTTTTTTGCTTTTTGGGGGGCAGTTGGGGTTAAGTAACTTGCCCAAGGTCACACGGCTAGGTTTTTTTTATTTTTGTTTGTGTGCATTAAGTGTCTGAGGCTGGATCCGAACTCAGGTCCTTCTGACTCCAGGGCCGACGCTCTACTCACTGCGCCACCTAGCCGCCCCTATTTGCTCATTTCTATAACGAGGGGCTTGGACTAGATGACCCCGATGTCTCTTTCAGCTGTATTCCTATGATTTTATGTCCTGGCAGATGTGATGGTTAAGCCATTCTCTGCAATCTTTGAAAGGCTGTCAGTCAATTAACATTTATTAAGCACCTACTGTGTGCTAAGTGCTGGGGATACAAAAACAAAAAAGGGCAAAAGTTAGTCTCTGTCCTTAAGGGGCTCACTATTCGAGGAAGAAACAAGCAAACAACTATGTCAAGCTATGTACAGGATAAAAAGGAAATAATCAGCAAAGGGGAAGCATTAGAATTAAGAGTGTCTAGGAAAGGCTTTTTGTAGAAGATAGGATTTTAACTGAGACAAGAAGGAGGCCAGGAGGTGGACGTGAAGAGGGAGAACATTTCAGACAGAGGGACGCCCAGAGAGAATGCCCGGAGTCTATAGCTAGTGTGTTTTGTGGAGAAACAAAGTTTCACTGGGTCAAAGAGTATGTGCTAGGGCCTAAGGTATAAGAAGACCAAAAAGGTAGGATGGGCCAAATTGGATATTCCATCTGATCCTGGAAATGGTAGGGAATGATTAGAGTTTATTGAGTAGGAGGGCAACATGGTGTTTGAAGAATCATGGAGATTCTTTGTAGCAACCAAAAATTGGAAACAAGGGAAATGCCTATTGATTTCAGAATGGCTGAATAAATGGTGGTATGTAAATATTATGGAATATGGTCATGCCATAAGAAACAATGAATATGAGGAATTCAGATAAAATATTGGAAGACTTGGATGAATTGAGGCAGAGTTCGAATTCTCTGGTTTGAGTTTTCTTCTACAAAATGGCTAATATGTTTTACATGTATAACCTATATCAGATAGCGATTACTGTCTCAGGGAGGGAGAAAAGGATAGAATTTGGAACTCATGTTAAGAATTGTTTTTACATGTAATTAGGGAAAAAGTAAAATATTATTTTAAAAAATAATAAAAAAGGTTTAAAAAATGAACTGCCATCCTCTATGACTTCTGCCTCAAAGCTCTTCACCTCCAAATGCAGTTGTGCATACCTCTATTTATTTCTTGCTTCAACCAATTCCTGCGTTATGATGGCTTCTGGGTAGTTTTATGGACACTGAATCCTCTTCTTTCCTTCTTCCTAATCTGCCAACCTACTGTGAAATGGTAGCAGTTAATATAGTCCACCACTCATTTAGTAATAACTCCCATATGCATAAACAGTATCCAGAAGAATATCTCTCGTCCCTGCCCTTCAGTGGCTCCTTCTCATGAGAACCCAGTCCATGCTGTAATAAACATTATCTCACTCAGCTGCCTCTGAGTCTGCTCTCATGTCTCCTGGGTCACTGCCCAGGTTTGCATTTAAGAATTGGTTATTTTTTCCTTCCAAATTCCAGAGAGTTGAGATTTCCTTGTTTCACTATGACTCTAGCCTTGACCTTTTAAGTCTTCAAGTATTAATCTCTTTCAGGATCTTCAGCCAATTTCCTCATTATGCCCTACGAAAAATAATAGCCTGTAGTTGGAATAATCCAAGTGAGAATGCATAAAGGCTAGCACGTTGGCAGGTGAGAATGACAGTGCTGATGTCTGTCACTGCTGTCATCAACCAAGTCTGCTGATCACTTTGCAAAGGAAACCAGGAGCATTGAGACCGAGACAGTAGGGTTTGATTTGGTTTTTGCCTTTTTGGGTTCTTTTCCTTCCCTCCCCCCAAATGCTTTTTATTTTATTGTAGGAAAAAATATTTTAATGCTTTGGCAAAACCATTAAATTATTCAGAGACTGGTGATTTTCTTCAAGTTTGTTGCCAGATCAAATATTCATGAGGTGTGGATCTGTAGGTACATTTCATAGATGGGATACAAGTGTGAACACTAATGCTTCATCACAGCTCTGCTGACAGGTCTCAAAGTCAGAGAGCTCAGGGCTTAGCATTCATGCAAAGAAAGTCCTCTGTATCTTAGCCTTCTTATCAATAAAATCTACTTTTTTCCCCCTTCTTGACCCTGAATACTTGTCACTTAATGATGTGGTCTCCTTGACAATCACTGGGGTTTCACTACACCTTTCATCCTCTATGGTGTTTCCAGCATCACTTCCAGTAAATTTTTAATGAACCTTTCAATTATGGTCCAAACAACAATTGCCAGAATGCACCCTGGCCTCATACTAGCACTTAGATAGGAGTGAGTTTTTAAGATAGCACTTAGTATCCACAATGTTGTCATGATCATTGGGAATGTACTTTAAGGTTGATCTAATGACCCTATTACGATGTGCTTTGTATTCTTTGTGATCAGATGCTCATACTTTTTGTTACTGTGGAGAAGGGAATTTCTGGGTTTGGACTATCCAGCTATATCAATGACAGTGTGAAGCTGCCTCTACAACCACTCAAAATCTTGGGTTTGTTCTCCGTGCTGAACCAGCAGGGCAGTGAGGACAAGAGAGTGCTTTTGTAATTGGAAGTGCAGTCATGTGGAGGAAATGTTAAGCTGGTGTCCCCTGTGGATAATCTGGTGGAAATGGAAGGTCCCATGGCACATTTCCCAAAGTGGTAGGGCATGACATGTTGGCCTGGCCAGTGCTTGCTTCTATTGGCAAAAATAAATGAAAATATTCTAAACTTTAAAGGAGCTATGTTTAATGTAGAATTTTGGCCACCATTTAACGAGCTAGCTGTATCTATACAAGTAAAATGGAGAGCACAGCTCCAAAAATGTAGGTAAGGAGATGTTCTGAATATTGAGCAAAGATAGTACCAATCCCTCCAGGAAACCTTTCCTTCTTCTGGTACCCCAGCTGCTCATGCCATCCTCTCTAAAGTTGCCTTTCATTTACTCTTTATTTATCTGTTTTTTTTTGGGGGGGGGGCGCTTTTTGCAGTTGGGAATTCAGGGCAATTGGGGTTAAGTGACTTGCCCAAGGTCACACAGCTAGTAAGTGTGTCATGTGTCTGAGATCAATTTGAACTCAGGTCCTTCTGACTCCAAGGCATTGCTCTATTCACTGTACTACCTACCCACTCCTCTGTATTTATCTTGTATGTTCTGATTTATGCGATATAAGTTCCTCGAGAGCAGGGTGTGTTTTTACTTTTTTTTTGTATCTCTAGACTTTAACATAGTCCCTGACACATGTGGCATTGCTTAATAGTGTTTAATAAATGCCTAACGATGGATTGATTGAAATCACTGAATAATTGACCAGATGAAGCAGAGTATCTCTTTCAACTTGACCCTTTGGTATTTCACATTTTTCTGTGACACAATAACTCTGTAAAGAGATGGTTAATTTTGATTGAATTTGATGTCCTTCCAGGGTATGCTTCATATTTGCTTTGTGGGGAACTTCACTACATTAAAATGTATGTCAGTCTATAAAGATTTTCAAAGGGACATAACTTCTGTAATTTCAAACAGATTTTTTTTTTTTTTTTAAAAGCAATTGGGGTTAAGTAACTTGCTCAAGGTTACACGGCTAGTCGTTATTTATTCGTGGGTGCTCATTTTCTGAGGCCGGATCTGATCTCGGGTCATCCAAACTCCGAGGCCGGCACTCTTACTCACTGCTCCAGCTAGTCGCCCCTTTAGGGCAATTGGGGTTAAGTAACTTGCCCAAGGTTACACGGCTAGGTTTTTGTTTGTGCGGATTAAGTGTTGGAGGCCGGCTCGAACTCAGGTCCTTCTGATTCCAGGGCCGGCGCTCTATTCACTGCGCCACCTAGCCGCCCCTTCAAACAGATTTTAATGAAATTTAGATTGTGTAGAGAAATTGTAGAATTATAGGATTGCATTGATTGAGGTCTAGAGTTCACTGTTTCATTAGTATGTGTGGGTTGAAAAGAGTTGTCTAAAATCAAATTCCATTCAATTAGATAATAATTATTTAATTTATAACAGAAGTATATGCTCCAATTTGAATCAAAATGGAGATGTGAACCATTTTGAGATGGACAATAGAAGACATATCTCCTTTATTTTTGTTTTGAAGGGGAAAGCACAGTCTTTGAAACTTTTGCCCTGCCTGAAGAGAAAAATGGTTGCTATTTAATAATTAACATTTGACAGGCACTAAGTGTTTAATCTGATGAGGTGGGGGCTGCTATTGATTTTAAATCAAACAACAAGTTTAGGTTGGATAGTCACTTATTGCATATATGCTGAAGCTATATTTTAGAGTTCTTCCAGTGATCAAAGATTTAATTCTGTCTTTCTTAATGAAGGCAATAGATTGGCTAGTGTTTCCCTATACATTTCCATTTTGATGGAATTGATTCCTCTGTGCCAAAGTGGATGTTCTTGAGATAGTTTATCATAAATTATGTTATATTGAGACTTTTTAGGTAGGGATTGTTAAATTTGGTTCTTGTTTTAGTATACTTTGCCTGATAAGCATGGGTGGCCCTAGTAATTTATCAAGGTTGTAAGGCTACGAAAAACAGTATGAGGATATGGCCAATTAGGTTAGATTTGATGGCACCACATTGGAAGCATTCCCTGTCACCAAAGGAGTAAAAGAGGGTTGTGCAATAAATCTGAATGTTTCCAAGTGAAAGCAAAACAGGAAAATTGGCTTATTGTGTTGGATTATTCATTCAGATTTGCTTTTTTCATGCACTATTATTTCAAATCCAAAATTCTTGAGGCAATTATGATGAAATCGTGTTATATCTATTTAAGAACTTTATGCTATGATGAATGTTTTTTTTAAAAAAGTTGTCATATAAACTGTGATTTTAGTATCTTTAAGTTCTTTTAATGAAAAAAAAAGAACAATCTTCTATGGTAGAGATCTATGTCAGGAACCAGACTATAAAACTTCAGGGGACCTGAAGAAGTCAATAAAGGAACCAATTAAGTCCATTTCAATATGTCACATGGGAAGAGAAAAGTTAGAATGAGTTAGGAAAGCTAGATGCCAGTGAAAACCCTTTTTTGGAAAGGGAATTCACAACAAAGATGTGCAAATACACAGTATGACTATGCATAGCAGGATAATCTTCCTGTTCTTTGTCCTTTGCCCATGAGAGACAGATATAGAGAAAGACAGAGTGAGTTAGAGAGAGATAGACAGACAGAGATAGACTGAGATATATAGACAAAATAAGACTGTGAGCACAAATCAGTCATTTCTGTTCTGTTAGAGAAGTATCATAATTAAAGTAGTAGCTATTAATAAGGGCTTTAAACATCAAGACATCTGGAGGCTCTGAAACAGTGCCAATTCTGTGTTTACATTGAGAAAAGCCTTTAAAGAGAAGATTCATGGTGTGTTAGCAGGTTATTTCTCTCTAAAGCTTTAGGGAAGCACAAAATTTCATTATATGATTGAGAATTGTTAAGATTGGTGAGAAAGGTACTAAGCTGTACCTTAAATTTTGTACTTTACACACAGCAATTACAGATTAGCTACTGGCATATTTTTTGCTTCTAGTAAAAGGTATTTTTTAAATAGAAAAAGCATAATTGAATGGAATCATATATCCTCATCATCTGTAACCTAAACCATGACTGGGATGCCTGTTTCTTCAGACTATGAAGCTATATACCAACTGCTATAGCCCTGTTAGTAGCAACTTATCCAAGTTTTATGCAGAGATCTAAAAGGCACTAGTTTTCCAAACCCCAGACTATAAAGTTATGGGTAGTATGAAATTAACTGTATGAATAATGACTGTCCTTTATAACTATACTGAGGAGATAATCAGGAAACTATAGACAAATGGTCACAGTCATCAAAGTTCTGTAGACTGATGATTAGCTGGAAAATGAGATTATGTAACCTCATTAAGAAAACCACTTTTTTCAGACAAGGTTCTAAAGACCCTTATTTGAGATAAATTATGCAACTTAAAGCTTCCTACCTTGTTTCCAACTGTTTCACTAAGGTATATAAAAGTAAGAAAAAATGGTGCATATCAGATTTGAGGGGGTACTTAGAAGTCAGTCATCTAGGTTAGGGCTTCTTAAACTTTTTCCACTCTTGACCCCTTTTGCATTTTAGTGTTAGTTGGCATTGTGTGGCCTGAGAGCATGCACAGTGCAAAGTGTGAACATTTTGTGTTCAAAACCAAGGCTGCAGTGAAGTTGCATGATGTGATATGGGTAAGTGCTACTAGAAACACCTTAGATTCATTATGCATTTGATTTTAATTAATTTTTGGTTGTTGCACATTCAGAAACCTTTTACTTTTGCCAAATTTTTCGAGAGCCCATATGGAGTTGTGACCACAGTTTAAGACAAAGTGCTGAAAGTTCAAGCATAGAGGCAGCTAGGCAGCACTTTGGACAGAGCACTGGAGTCAGGAAGACCTGGACTCTGGTCTGACCTCAGACACTGTCCTGCTGTGCAACTCTGGACAAGTCACTTAACTTCTGCCTCAATCTCCCCAACTATAAAGTGGGGATAATAATAACATTGTGAGGATCAAATTATATATTTGTAGAAAGTACATAGCATAGCTCTCAATGTGTAATATATGCTTAATAAATGTATTTTTCTTTCCTTCCTATGCTTAGCATCTATCCTTGGCAGGTAGCTAGCTAGACTCTACAAAAATTCCTCTTTAATCTGCCTCAGCTTGAATAACTCCAGTGAAAAGAAGGTCACTGTCTCATAAGACAGTCATTTCACTTTCAAATTGCTCTTAATTGTTAGGATTTTTTTCTTTTACTATACAATATGCCTCCCTGTTACTTGCACCCCTTGTTCTGAACTCTGCCCTTTGGGGCCAAAAATAATGGGTTTAATCCTAAATGCTAGCTCTTAAGATTTAGAGCTAAAACAATCTCAGAATCCACCCCCCTTATTTTTCACTAAGGTACATAAAAGTAAGGAAAAAAAAGGTGCATATCAGAGTTCAGGGGGCTACTTAGAAGTCAGTTAGGAAATTGAGGCTCAGAGAAGTTAAGTGACTTGTCCAAGGTCATATAGACAGCAAGTGGAGAAGCTGGAATTTGAACCCAGGTTCTTGGATTCCAAATTCAGTGCTCTTTCTAAAACATGTTTGTTTAACAAGATGCACAATCAGATATTGGAAGATCTCTTTCATGTGCCTCTTAAGTCTTTTCTGCTTCAGATTAAGCAACCCCAGTGACTTTAATTGCTCCTAATAAGAATTAAAGACTTTGGTTGCTCTTCATGGAAGGTGCTCTAGTTAATTCAATGTCTTGCTTAAGATGTGATGTGCAGAATTGGACCCAATATTTCAGATGTAGTTGGACCAGTTGGTCTATAACCTTACCAGGTCTGGAGCATAGTAGTGTTCCTCCCACAGCTGTTTCTTAGCTTCTTCTTCTTCTTCTTTTTTTTTTTGGGGGGGGGGCAGTTGGGGTTAAGTGACTTGCCCAAGGTCATACAGCTAGTTTGTGTGTGTGTGTGTGTGTGTGTGTGTGTGTGTGTGTGTGTCTGTTAAGTGTCTGAGGCTGGATTTGAATTCAGGTCCTTCTGACTCCAGGGCTGGTGCTCTATTCACTGCACCACCTAGCCTCCCTGTTTCTTAGCTTCTTAATGAATTTTTGTCACTGTCACCTAATTTTTAAATCAATTGACAAGATAGCCATAGAGTCAAGACAAATGGGGAAGACTGATAACCGCCTGGTGTCCAAGAAGCCCTTAAACTATGAGCTAGCTTGCTAAAAAGATGAAGAGAGAAAATGGTGAAAATATTTGACAGAGAATTTCTAGCAGAACAACATAATTCTTGGACTTTGGCAAGCAGTGTATGTATGGCTCAACTAGATATGGGCAAATTGGAGGTAGACTGGCCCATTTGGATCAAAGGCCTATTAAACTGAGTCTGAGCTATGGAAGTTGGCCCTCCAAGAAGAACTAAGAAGTAGACAGATCACTTGTGGGTACAGTGCAAAGAAAACTGAAACTGAGATTGAGTTTTGCGTCAGTCATAGCATATATAAATACAAAAAAAACAATCATTCATGTGGTATGTATGGATCCCCAAGATGAACTTTTCTACATGGGTAAATTCACAGTAGAAGTCAAGGGGCCTTTCCTCCTTTCATTTCCTGGCTTTTCTAGAGCATGCACAGACATGCTTTGTCTGCTTCTAGTAAACTTATGGGAATTCTGGGTGACCAGTCATGTATGATGCATCCCCTGAGATGGATGCTGAGGTGGAAGAGATGCTGATATAGAGTGCCATACCTGGTGGAAGGAGAGGTTTTTTGGCAGATGGCTTCTCTTAAATGTAGCCCTCCAGGATATAACATGTGACTTCTGCGACAAATGAAAGACTGACATTTTCTACCTAGACATAATGGTATCAAAAATCATCACTTCAGCTTGTGTGTGGAACCAGCTAGCTTGGCTTGTACCGGGGCTCTTGGCTCTGAGCTTCTCTTATGTGTTTCTTTTCTCTAGTATCAACCTTGAAAGACTGAAACCTTGAACACCGAAAGATCTGCCAGGACTGAAGCTGGCAGCTTTGCCTTCCTTGGTACCTGAGCAGCAGGGGGAGAGAGGGTGCTTAAGCAGTGGCAGGAGGGGGCTGCCACCAAGGGAAGAGTTAGTACTGTAGAGAGGCCACCAGAAAGAACAAGCTCAGCTATTTGATCAGACAGTGCCAATGGAGGTGAAATGTAACAGTTAATTAGCAGCCTTGCAAAAATGGTTTTATGTCCCAATGAGGCTTGAATATTATCCTCCCAGCTAACTATACTAATAGTGATAAGTTAATATACTGAATCCTGTTTAAATCATTCTGTTAATGCAGGTGGTGATTCTTTTATCTTTATTATTGCTGTTGGGATGGGAATAAATGACCTGCCCTAAACCTGATTCATATTGGGCACTGGGTACTACTTTTACTTTTCCCTTTCTGAGTAACCCTTTAGGCCAGAGATAGGGAACTTTTGGCCTTGAGGCCACATGTGGTCCTCTAAGTCTTCAAGTGCAGCTCTTTGACTGAATAAAAAAAGGCCACACTTGAGGACCTAGAGGACCACATGTGGCCTCAAGGCCGCAGGTTCCCTACCCCTGCTTTAGGCTTTGGGGCTATAACTATTCCATTGAACAACTATCCTCAGAAAGCCAAATTTGGGGTAATGAGCCAATGAATGTGAAAATAGAAAGTCTACTTCTTACTGAGAAGTCAGACTTCCCTGACCCTGGGCAAATCATTATGGCTAGGTAATGTACAGGAAGCTCTGTGGCCTTAGTTTCAACATTAGATTAGACTCTTCAAAAGGAAGAAATCTTTCAAAATAGGAAAATGAATGTAAACTCTTTGAAAACAGAAATTTGTTGTTATTTTGTCTTGGTAGCATCTTTATAGCATGTCTTACACAAAGTAGATACTTGATCCAAGCTATATGAAGTCATAGATCCTAGATTGACTTGTATCTTTCTGCCTTAATATCAGCATGCAAACACATAATTTTCATAATATGCCTACATTTTCTTTCAGATGAATTAGCATGTGGCATGGTGGTAGGTGGGACAATGGGTACAGTATTGAACCTGGAGTCAGGAAGAGTAAAGCTCAGACACTTATTAGCTGTGTGACCCTGGGCAAGTCACTTACCCTCCATCTCAGTTTCCTCATCTGTAATCTGGGGATAGTATTGGCACCTACTTCCCATTTGCCTGACTCAAAGGAAGGTAGTTTTTCTTCTTATAAGTGGAGAATATGGGCTTTTTTGTTTGTTTGCTTTCAATGAAGGGGAGAATGAAGCTCAAGAGTAATATCCTCAGTGAGCTATTCTCAGTGAGCAGCTTTCTGGGTTGAGCTGGAGAGGTGGAATAAATTCATGACATCTGTGAACTATTGATCTGTTTCAGAGCATCAGGGACTGGAAAATGCCCAAGAGAACAAATGGCTGGCCCTTGACACCCAAGGCTACAACCAAAGGAATACATCCATAGGCAGGGCAGCCTTTTCTCCCTCCCTGGGTTATATACAGAGGGCATCCTGAAAGCTTGCACTTAAAAGGTTGTGTTCAATGCTACAGTTGTTATTATTGAATGTAGAATGGACTCAGTTAGTGAAAGATAACAAATGTATTTCTCAATAGAGACTCCGTAGTCTTCAGTCCAGCAGGTCCTTATTTCTCAGACATGGAGAGATGGAGGCATGACTCAATTAAAAAAGCATTTATTAAGTGTCTACTATATGCAAAGCATTATACTAGGCACTGGGGAATACAAAAATAATAAAGAAACTGTCTTTTTTCTGGAGGGGCTTATACTTTAATGGGAGAATATTACATACTTGTACACAGATAAGTCAGAAGAAAGTGTATAGAAAGTAAATACAATGAAATGCTGAGTCAGGGAGAACATTAAACTGTGTAGATCAGGAAATATCTCCTAGAGGGGACCTTGAGGAGGGAAATAGAGTGTTATGTATATAATGGAGGTAGGCTAATTTGGCTGTGTGATAGGCCAATGAGCCCAGTCTTTATAAGAATTCTCAGAATTTTTGACTGAAACAATCTATATATGGACTTTGGAGCATGTGAATCTATTCCATAACATCTTCTAACCACATGGTGAAGAGTAATATCTTTGGTTAGTTATAGAGTTGGAACTGGGATTCATCTCCCTTGGTCTGGCTTTAGTTTGCCTGGCATGTTCAAATGAGGAGGCAAAGGCTAAGCTCCCAAAGGGCAAAGAGGATTCAGTCTTCTACCTCCTCAGTGGCACACAGGTGCATGACCCTAACATTGCTTTTGTCACTATTATATTTATTATTCTCCTTTTTAGATGAAGAAGATTAGAGATGGCTATGACTATGTGAGCTCTGAAAGGTCAGGAGAATGGGACACCAAGAAGTTTATGAAGAGAGTCCTTGTTGCAATTGCAATCAACCAGTCTTACATTGAGACTCCCAAAGAAAAATCTTTGGGACTGAGATCAGCAGTAGCTGAGATGCCTACTTACTCAGTGGCAATTAGACATTTGGATATGAACTATATGAAGTCTGAGCTCATTCTCCCCAGGGAATGATGTAGAATATGGGTGGGGGTGCTTCCCAAATGTTGGAGGTGAGATGGAGAAAGTATTTCTGTACTTATTCTATTATTTAAAGTAAATATCTCTTAGAAATCTAACTGAATAAATGGAACCAGTGTTGATTTTTAGGGGCAAGTAGGGGAGGCATGTGAAGATTGGGGCCTGAGTCAAAACATTAGAAAGGAGACATCCCAACCCCTTGAAGGTATATCTAGAGCCCAAAGTGGAAGATGTAGCTGGTCTTTCTCTGGGAGAGCAAGTTCAGAGTATTGCTATAACTACAACCTAAGTATGAGAAGTAATAGAATATCAATATGTAAATAAAGGTTAAAGTCAGATTGTGAAGAAATTTAAATGCCAAACAAAAGAATTTTTATTTTCTTCTAGGGACAATAGGAAATCACTGAAACTTTTTGAATAGAGCATTGATACGGTCAAGCGTGTGTCTTTTAGAATATCATTTTGGCTGATGTGTGAAGGACACGAAGAAAGAGAAAAATTGGGAGCAGAGACTCTTAGGAGGCTATTTCCATCTTTCAGGAGAGAGGTGATGAGGGTCTGAACTAAGGGAGTGTGAATATGAGAAGTTACTAGGATTGGAGAAGGGTAGATGACAAGTATAGGTGGCTTTCAGGGATGCAATCTGCCTCAGTAGGCAGAACAACATCTCTGAAGTCCAAAGACTCTGAGTTTGGTGCTGATTCCCACTGGCCCAGTTGATTAATTTCCATGTGTCCCAATTTCTCCATTTATCAAATTTAGAGAATTTATTTTTTTTATTCAAAAATTTTTAATGCCTTTTATTTTTTGTCTCCTTTATTTCTTACTAAATCATCCCCTTGGTTCTATGTAAATGCTTATTCTTTCCCTTCCTTCTTTCTAGTCTTCCTCATCACCAACCATCACTTATGAAAAAAAAAATTAAAAAGAGGGGAAAAAACCAATTAGACAAAACTATCTTTAGTGAGTAGGCTTTGGCTCACACCCAAAATACCAGGCTGCTGCAGCTTCCTTTCACAGTTCTTGAGCTACCCTGGCAGGTTGGAAGGCATCTTTCTCTAATGCTATCAGTTTAAGCCTCACTGATTGTGTGCTTTCCACTGTTAGATGCCAGGTTCATTTAATCATTTAACATTAATTAACTTTTACAAAGGGATATCTACTTTAAAGATATAAACAAAAACAAAAGCACAAATATTTTCTCCAACATCTGGGTTGGCACACTCTCCCTCCCCGATCCCATATCATCTCCATTTCTTGGGAAATTGGGCTTATTCTTAGCATAGTTTTCATAGTTCATGTCAAGATGTGATTTGATTGCCAGATGGGTCCTCATCTCAGATATTGCTGAGCTGGCCCCTGAAGATCACTCCTCACTCCTTGGGACATTGATACTGAGCTAGCTATAAATCCAGAATGGACCTGGACTTTGGGAGGTTAGCCCTTTTGAACCTTCACAACTCACAATGTGGCACTTTCCAGTTTCTTCACCTAAAACAAAAGAACAAAAACTGAGGCAGGTAAAGAACCCAAGCTTGTATTCACATGTCACATATTAGCCTTGGTAGGAAGACAAGGGTTAAGGCTTCCCCCTCAACACCATTGTCTCTCAGCAAAGGAATAAAACCATCAGAGAACAGCTAAATCCATCAAAGACCCTCAGAGTGAAAATGACTAAGAATCTGGTTGTATTTTTAAAAAAGCACTCCCTAGTGGGGGTAGCTAGGTAGTGCAGTGAATAGAGCACCAGCCCTGGAGTTAGGAGGACCTGAGTTCAAATCCGACCTCAGATACTTAACACAAAAAACTAGCTGTGTGACCTTGGGCAAGTCACTTAACCCCAAGTGCCCTCCAAAAAGAAAAAAAAGCACTCCCTAGTTATGTCTATATACTTAGTTGCACTCAGGTCCTCCTGACTCCAGGGCTGGTGCTCTATCTACTGTGCCACCTAGAGCTGCCTCTTACATACTCAGTTGAAAAGCCTTCTCCAAGCCATGTGGTCACCAGACCAGAGCCAGTTACATAATGTCTATACATGCACCCAGGCCTCTCTAAGGCATTTCTATGACAAGAAATGGATCTCCTTGAAGCAGGATCTCCACCCTTACCATATGGGAAAGGAGGGAGGAGTGGAAACATACACTTACTATGCATCTACTATGTGCCAGGCACTGTGCTAAGCATTAACAAGTATCTCATTCGATCCTCACAATATCTCTGTGAAATTGGCGCTATTATTCTCCGAATAACAGATGAGGAAACTGAGGCAAACAACAATAAAAAGACTTGTCCAGGATCACACAGTTAGTAAGAAAGACTGGATTTGAACTCAAGTCTTCCTAACTCTAGGCCCAGCACTCTATCTGCTGTGTTCCCTAGCTGTCTTGGTAGGAGATACTGTAGCCGTGCTTGACACACATACCAGGCCCTAATATACATCCAGCTAATCAAGTAAATCCAGTATTATATGCAATGTTTGAAACAAGCAATCCCTCCCCTCTGCAAAGAAAGGAGGATATTATATTTTCAAATCTCTTCTTTAGGGTGAGGTTGAGTCATTATAATTTCATTATATTATTATATAATTTCATTATATTTAGTTTTAGATAATTTTGTGGTTGTTCTTTCCATTTACATTCTTATGGTAATTGTGTATATTATTTTCCTGCTTCTGCTTACTTCCTCTTGTGTTCATTCATATGTAAGTCTTCCCATACACTTTTTTGGTACTCACTGGTTCTTAACAGCACAGTAGTAGTCCAATAGACTCTTTTGCCACAATTTGTTTAGCCATTTGTAAAGCCAATCATGAGCATCTCTCCTGAGGACTGCTGCTGGGAATAACTTTAAGGATCTAATCGCATAGTATGGTGAATTCTCTATTTATTCAGCAATAAAGTAAAACATTCAAGAAACTAAAGCACAACATTCACAACAATATAACATAACAACTTATTACTAAGGTGACCACATAGTCTTAAACAAAACATATCATTCAGTAAGTCACAATCTCTTCAATCAAAAGTATCCAAGTAAAGTTCTCTTTCATCTTTACTCAAGGCTGGCTTCCAATTATCCTTAAGCCAATCATGTTTAAGGGGTAGCAGAAAGTACAAACATCATCCACCCCTAGGTCACAGTAAGTCACAATTTCATCAGTCAATACAGAATATCCAAGTAATGTCTTCTTTCATCTTGACTTGAGGGTAACTTTCAAATTACTTGGCTCCTCTTCCACAGACTGACCTCCCAGCTCATGCCTAGATTCACACATAGGTAACTCACCATTTCTGTTCTATATCTTAGCTCACAGGGACTTCTCTACTCCAAGCTCTTTGAAGTTTCTGTTTCTAGGAAGATAAAGTTCAACAGAGCTACAATATTTATACACATTATTGGCACTATCATTTCAATTCACTTTCTGTCTGACAAAGTAACACAAATCAATAGACAAGACTTCTGTCTAAGAAATCAAACACAGATCAACAGTAAATTTCTCTTTCAGGACTTCTGTAACAGCAGTAAAGTCCTCACAGACAGAATGCTTCTGTCTGACAAAATAGCATCACCACAGACAGAACAAGGGACAGAGTGCCGACATCACAAACATTCTCTCTCTTAGCTCTGCTTGCTCCCAGCTCTGTGCCAGCTTTTCTCTGCTCTGCTCCTTCCTGTTCCACCCTTCCTGTTTCACACTTTCTGTTCTGCTCTTGCAGTAAGCTCCTTCCACTGTGGGCTCCATGTAATGATGTTAGGTCTATTAAAGGCAGGGAAGGTCTTCAAACTCCCTTAGAACTACTAATGGCAACACAGTATATACTGTTTTCAACAAAGACTCTTGATACAATCAAAGGTGAGGCTCAAAGGCACCTGAATAGCTGAAGCAAGCAACAAAGTACTACTTGGCTTGTCATTACACCATTTCCTGATCAGTGGCCATCTATTTTGTTTCCAATTCTTTGATAGTACAGAACATGCTACTATAAATATTTTTGCACATATGATATATTTCTTTTTATCATTAGCCTTTTTGGGGTATATACCTAGAATTGCATCTCTGGGATGAAGGATATGGATATTTTAGTCACTTTGTTGGCATAACTCTGACCTGAATGGTTAGAAAAATTTCCAGTTCCACCAAGAGTGCATTAGTGTGCTTAAGGAGTGACTATTTGTAAATCTCTCTCCACCTGAATCTGTCCTCCATACAGCTGCCAGACTTGAATTTCCCAAAGTGCAAATCTGACCTTGTCATTACTCTACTCAGTATATATACTCCTTTGGCTCCCTCTGAACTTTGCTAAGGAAACATACACTTCTCTGTTTAGTATTCAGAGGGATCCACAAGTTGGCTTTGTCATTCCTTTTTAGCCTTTGTCCTCTACAGGGCACTCCAGGGCATCTAGACTAGTTTGTTGGCTGATCCTCACAAAAGAATTTCCATCTTTTGGCTCCAAGTATGCCTGGAATGCACTCTTTCCTCACTTTTGTCTCAGAGTCTCTGGTTTCTTTCAAGACTCAGCTCAAGCATGAGGTCTCCTCTAGTCTCTCTTTCTGGTGCCTTTCCCTACAACACTATTTTGTATCTGGTACAGAGGTGTGCTTTGAGAGCTGAGCTTCTTGAAAATGCAAAATCAGGTCTTGATTCATTGTTTTGTTGTTATCATCTAGACTTAAGAAAGTGATGGAGAAAATGCTAATAAAGGATATTAAACTTAAAAGTGTGCTGGGTGTAAACTTAAAAAAATTATTTTTAGAGACCTGACTGTTAAACATTTTAGGAACACACCATTGGTTTGTGTGCTTGTTCTCTCTCCCATTAGAATATAAGCTCAGCTTGGACTGTTTTGTTCCTCGTCTAATGCCTGGAAAATAGTTGGGACTTGATAAAGTCAGACAGATGAATTAATAGCTAACCTGACTCATAGAGTCATGGTGAAGAATAACTACTAAAGCACTTTTAAAAGGATTGAAATTATGATGTCATCTGGACAAAGTTATTGAGTAATTCAGATCCATAAGAGCAAAACAAAACAATGATGAGCTTAGAATTCTTGGAATTGATCATGTTACCCTGTCTTGCTGGTTTAAAAAGATGTTTGCAGTGTTCACCTAGAATCTATGGGATATAAAAGTTGTCTTTTGGAAATTGTGGGCTTTGGAGCTTGGTGTGGTAGTCAACACCATATTTACTGCTCTGAAAAAATGTCATCTGTGATCTGGGAAAAAGCAGAAAAAAGGTCCATTTTTTTCTTGAGTGTTCAGGTGTCTTCAGAAAAGGGAACAAGAGTAGCTCTGAACTTTTAGAAACAGCCTCTCCCAAAGGACTACTTCTGGAGGGAGATTCCAAACCATTGCTCCTAGCATTTTCAAAAAGTTTCCTAGCCCTTGGGGAGAGAGCGGATGGTACACACAGAGCTGCCAGTGTGGCATTCAAGTTTCCCTTTTGGAAGGACCAGATGAGCCAGCTTCTTAGGAAGCTGCCTGCTGCTATGGGATGACACAGTGTCACCAGTGGTGTTGAAACGTCTCTGACTTAACTGAAGTTGGAGGCTGTCCCAGGGAAGGCTATGCAGTGTAAGCAAGGGTGGGCCAAATGGCCACTCTGTACAGCCAAAGGCGGCCTGGATCACTAGTTCACATAAGCTCAGGCTCAGCAGGATAAGCTACTGGCATTTGTTCAGTGGAGAGAAAAAATAAAATAAACTTTGTGTGGAAAGTGATAACCCTGACATTTCAATATATTTACTGCAATGATGTTTCCTAGAATCACAGAGTACAACAAATTAGAATTATAAATACCATCCAATTTTCCTAACAGCACTTGTGAGTTATTAGTTGAAATCAAATCACCTTAGTCAATCAAAGGCAGTCAATTAAATGGCACTATGCTTTGCTTTCCCAGAAGATCTGTAAAATACCTCTCATTCTGATGGAACACCCCAACCCCAGTGTATATCAGTGGCTAAATATTTTTCTATAAATATTATAAGCAAGTCAATGATGATTGAGACTTCTAAGTACTGTACTTAAACCTGGCTACATTTTTTCCTCTTGAGTATTGGGCCTAGGAAAAGGCATGGAATTTAAAGATTTGAAAAAGTTTTGACAGATAGGGACTGGTTTGTGACTTCAATGGGATAGAGAATACCTGGGTAAGGAAAAGTAAGTCAGGCATTTCCCCCTGCAATGTATAGTCTTAAAGAGTTGGCTATAGCACTTAGAGGTTAAAAGACCTGCTCAGAATCTCCTAATCAGTGCATTTAAGGAGCAGGTCTTCAAATAAGGTCTTCTTAGCTCTTTATCCACCATGCCATTGCTTGGCAGAGGATAAAAGCCTAAAATCGTCCTTTGAACATTAAAAATTATTTGCATTAAAGAATCCACCGATCACCTCCTGAAAAAGATCCCCAAAAGAAAACTCCCAGGAATATTATAGCCAGGTTCCAGAATCCCCAGATCAAGGAGAAAATACTACAAGCAGCCAGGAAGAAAGAATTTCAATATTGTGGAAACACAATCAGAATAGCAAGGACCTGGCAGCTTCTACACTGAGGGATCAAAGGGCATGGAATATGATATTCCAGAGGGCAAAAGAACTGGGAATGAACCCAAGGGTCACCTACCCAGCAAAACTGAGTATTTTGTTTCAGGGGAAAATATGGTCATTCAGTGGAATAGAGGACTTTCAAGCATTCTTGAGGAAAAAACCAGAATTGAATAGAAAATTTGACATCCAGACGCAAGAAGCAACAGATGCCTGAGAAGATAATCAGGGAAAAGAAATCAAAAGGAACTTATCGAAGTTGAACTACTTACTTTCTTATATGGAAAAACAATAATTGTGACTGATGAAATCTTTCTCACTATGAAAATAATGGAAGAAGGGTGTATGGTCATATGAATACAAAAAAAATTTTGCATTGTTGTCAGGCTATATTCACACATGGAAAGACAGCATAGTATAATGAATGAATGAAGAAAGTTTTCAGTAGGTGACAAGCATTGGGCTAAATTCTGGGATTCCAATAGAGAAATGAGATCATCCTGTCCCTCAAGGGTTTGTATTCTAACAGGGGGAGGGTTCTTAATGCCCTTTGTGGCATGGACTTCTTTGGCAGTCAGTCAAAGCCTTTGAATCCTCATTCAGAATATTTTTTAAATGCATAAAATACAATACATAGGATTACAAATGAAACCAATTCTACTGAAGCATATAAGATTATTGAAATGCTAAAAAAAACATACTAACAAGTTGACATACCTCAGTTAGGAACTCCTTTAATAGAAAGAAACAACATATACATAGAAGAGGTGGCCAGGGAAGGGTGTTTTGTCCCAGGAAGTTCTAGGAATGGTGTTTAAGGGTACTTCCTGTCCAGAAGCAATAGTAGTCTTGCTTTGATTATTGTTCCCAGAGCAAGAGGTAGAAAGGGAATGGGGGTGGGTAGGACAGATGGCAAATAGATGGTGAAATAGAATCCCAATCTGGGCCTGCCATCTCCGGGGAGCTCTTATCAATCAGATAGCATGGCTCCAAACGGACTGAGTTCTAGGACTAGATGGCTTAACCTCTCCAGAACATAAGGTTAGGTTAAGAGAATGCAGGAATTGCAGTTCAGATAGCAAAAATATGGCTGAAATGAAAGAAAGAGCAGATAGAGAGGTGGTCTTGGAGTCAGTAATACCTGTGTTCAAATTTTGCTTGGTTGTGTAGTGAGAAACAAATCACTTAACTTCTTAGTGCCCCTAGGAAACTCTCTAGAACTAAGTAAGAGATAAGTTTCTGATCTGCATGTTTCCCCACTGGGAATTTTCATATGATTGAAATAAATTCTGGACTCTGCTTTCCCCTGACAATAAATAATACATCTTCACACTAAGATTCACCGAACAGTTACCATAGCCCATAATGATTTAATGTGAAATGTTGATTGTTGCAAGTTAAGTTTTCTTTGGAAGTGAACAAGAAATTTAGAAGAATCTTTTGTCAAGGGAATACCTTATCTCGCACATTCTTCATGTGATAGGGAAGCCAATGTACATATTATTCACATGGCCATGGATTGTAGTAATTGCTGACTACCATGTATAGGTTGTCAAGTTGATAGCTGTTTGTCATGTCTTATTTAATTGGAGTCCCATAGAACAATAATGAAGGATCCTCTCCATGCAGATGAATTTGTGATTGATGATACAGCTGAGGAAAATCATTTGCAAATACAGGCCAAAATTCAGCTGAGTGATGGATCTCATCTGATATTCTCTTGGTCTTACATATGTGGTTCTTTGATTGACACCAATAGTATTATGATAACCCGAGAGAAAAATCTTGCCTCTAGACACAACAAAAGGCCCTAAATTGACTCACCCTTATTGAAATGGCATAAAACCTCATCAGGCTATTTTGTAGCCGACAGAAGGTTTGGTTGTATAAATATTTTTTAATGTTGGTGAATAGAAATAATATATTGGTGGCAATATGGCTTGATTGACATCCCAAAAAATACATTCCATTGTTGGGCAGTCATTTTCTCAGCCAGACTACTGAATAGCAGTGGTGTGTTATATGCCCTTGCCATCCTTGTGCAGTGATGCCCTCCCCTTGGAGGTGGCATTGTTGGCACTGTAAAGAACACAAATGATGTGTTGATCAATTTCAATCCAAACATATTTTTCTACCTATTATTGAAGCTGAATAAAGTCACATAATAAGGTGAATTTTTGCTAGAAAAAAAGAGTCTTTATTTAAAATTGAGAAGGATGTGGGTTAATGTTAAAATGATAATATCAAAAGACAATGAATTCCATAGAACAATAACGTAAGTGATCTGTCAGTACTTCATAGATTTAAAAAATAATAATTTAAAAAGTGCCATTTAAATATCATTTTAAAGTTTGCAAAGCACTTTACATATATTATATCATTCAGATCTCATAGCAATCCTGTGAGGTAGGTGTGACAGAGATTTTTATCTCCATTTTGAAGAAGAGAAAATGGAGGCTCCAAGAGGTTAGGCCGTAGGGCTGGGGAATCTGTGGCCTCAAGGCCATATATAACCCTCTAGGTCCTCAAGTATGGCCCTTTGATTGAATCCAAACTTCACAGAAACAAGTCCTCCTAATAAAAAGATTTGTTCTGTAAAACTTGGACTTAGTCAAAAGGTCACACCCAAGGACCTAGAAGGCCATATGTGACCTTGAGGAAGCGGGTTCCCCACCCCTGGTTAGGGCCTTGTCCTTTGTCCCCCAGCTCACAAGAGATTGAGGCAGAATCTGAGTCTAGGTCATCTAGACTAGTCTAACAATCCAAGTCTAGCAGTCTCCCTACTAGATGACATTGCCTCTGATTCAAAAGTTCAACATGTATTTATGAAGCTCCACCTATTCTGAGGATGCTATGAAAGATAGTAAGGTAAGAGATAGTTCTTGCTTTCTAGCCTTACACCCAGTAAAGGAGGTTAGAAATTAGAGTAGACTGAGGATTCTGGAAAGATAGTAGAGTAGGACAGAAATTTTCAAGCTCTATAGATTTTCCTCCACAAAAGAGATTAAATAGTGCCTGGGTGAGCGGAGTTGTGAAAACAAATAAGAGCAGGGGCAGAACAGGGGTTGTCTTGGGACAATTGAAGAAGACCAAGAGAAAACTCACAGGAAGAGATTTCCTCCCTGCAAAGAGAAACACCTCCAGTCTAGGGTTGACTTTAAAAACAAGCAGCAAGCCCTGGGGTTAGTTGGTTTGAGAGGCTGCCTCAGCCACAGGAACTTTTACCCCGGGGGACAGTGAGGGGAATGGGGCTCCTGACCTGGGGAAGACATAGGGAACCTCTGCTGCCAAGGAATGTGTGAGAGGTAACTGTGCTGTGAAGAGCAGCAGGGTGAGAAGGAACCAGCACACTGGTGAGTGCAGAAGCAGTGTGCAGGGCTGCTGCTGAAGGGGGGCACTTACAGGAGGCTGCAGAGCTTGGTTTTAGTTCAAGGTCAGAGGGGAGAAGTGAAGAGGTTCAGAGGCCAGAGGCACCCCCCCCCATACCCCAGGACTAGAGGTGATTATAAAAACTAAACTATTACCAAAAAAACCTGCACAGGCAAAGAAGAAAGAATCCAACCACAGAGAGCTACTATGGGAATCAAGAAGACCAGGGTTCATCTTCAGAGGAGGATGCCGAAGCAAAGGAACCCTCTTCTACCCCAAAGAGTAATGTCAAATGGCCACCTACCCCAAAAGAATTCATTAAAGAACTTAAAAAGGACTTTAAAAAACAAATGAGAGAGATGGAGGAAAAATTAAAAAGAAAAATGGGAATAATACAAGAAAAATAAGATTATGACAAGAAAGTCAACCAATTAGTAAAGGAGATACAGAATCTTAAGGAAGAAAATGACTCCTTGAAAATCAGAATTGGGCAAGGTGAATCCAGTGAAGTTATATAAGATGAAGAAATTATATATGTATATATATAATTATATATATAATGAAAAAATAGAAGAGAATGTCAAACATCTCATAAGAAAAACAATGGATCTAGAGAACAGGTCAAGAAGAGAAAATGTAAGAATAATTGGATTACCTGAAAGCTCTGATAAAAAAAAGAATCTTGATAAAATAATATGAGAAATAATAAAAGAAAATTGTCCTGAAGCATTAGAACAAGAGGGGAAAGTAGAAATAGAAAAAAAATCCATTCATCACCACCTGAAAGAGACCCATGAGGGAAACTCACAGAAATATTATAAATTCTGAACCCCCCAGATCAAGGACAAAATATTATGAACAAGAAAAAAATTAATTTACGTATGACAGTACGGCAATTAGAATCACACAAGACCTAGCACTGGTAACTCTAAAAGATTGCAGGTCTTGGAACACTATATATTGAAGAGAAAAAGAACTGGGCCTCTGGCTGAAAATATCATGCCCAGTAAAGCTAATCATAATTCTGAATGAAAAAAAAAAGGACATTTGATTAACTGTCAGACTTTCAGGATTCTGTTAAAAAACAAACAACAACAACAACAACAAAAACAACCCTGAACTCAATAGAAGATTTGACATACAAGAGCCGAGAGAAACGTAAACATGCCAATGACCAACTACAAGGGACTCAATGAGGATAGAATGTTTACCTTTTATGTATGGAAAATGTAAAACCTATGTCTAAGATTGTTACTAGAAATTAGGTAGTTTTTAAGACAGATTGGGATAGACCAGACTTCAAACAGTAAAACTGTTCAAGAACGGCAAACAGAGTAATCATCTTATACAAATGAGGTGCAAGAGGAAGAACTGATACAGAGGAATTAGATGGGGCAGGGTGAAGGAGGGCTGGTAGTTCTGGTAACAGGCTTTCATCGGGAATGGATTTAAGAGGAGAAAATACATATACATCTAGAAGAGTATAAAAGTCTTCTAAATTTAGAAAGAAATAAAACTCTAAGAAGGGAGGGGGAGAGGATAAAGGAGGCATCTTTAGAGGGCAGGGTGAGGGAATAGGTTAAAAGGGGGATGTAGAATGGTCTTCAGATGTGGGGGAATGGTAGGATAAAGGAGGGATTGCTGGAGTGAGGGTAGGTTAGGTAATAGGAGGGCAAGGTACCAGGTAAAAGTAAAGTAGAAGAGTTAGGAGAGATAGGAAAAAAGATATGCATAAACATAAAAACAAGATCAGGAGTAGAATCTCTTAGGGAAAGTATATGTTTATATATGTATGAATGCATGTATATATTTATGTATGTGTATATATGTATATGTGTGTGTATACATCAATACCTATATACAAATCTATCCATGCTCAATTATAGCCTTGGGGTCATGGGGAAGAGGAAAAAAGAACAAAGTAAAATGTGTATAGCAGAGAACAAAAGAAAACCTACAAGGAAGCAAAGATAGATAGCTTTCAATATAACACACAGTGTTTAATATATAGGATTTCCTAAAATGTTATTGCTATATATTCTGAATCCTCTTCTATGTTCTTCTGTGCATGTGACATGATTTTTCTTTTATATTTAAGCTTATTTCTTTTTCTTTTTTATGTATTTGTTTTAATATTTGTCTAAAATTTAAAAATTAAGAAATTATAGTAACTAAAAAATAAGGTAAAAGGCCAAATGTCTTTTTTTGTGTTGCCAACACTTAGGACAATGCACGGCATATAGTAGGTGTTTGGTAAATATTTATTGATTATTGCTTTTATTGATTGAAATGTCAAAGGAGACCAAAGAGCTGTAGGATTGAAGAGGAGGGAGGAGTTGCTTCTGACAGCATGTGACAATATGTGACATTTGGTCTGGGACCCGAAGGGACAGACCTGGAGGAGGGAGCCTTCTAGGTAGAGAAACTGGTATGGACAACACCAGAGAAATTGGGAAACAGAAGGTAGGTTTAAGAAATATTTAGTAGTTTTGCTCAAAGAGAGTGAAGGAAGAGGAGATGAAGAAGAAATAAAACCAAAAAGGTAGTATGGTAGCCAAGTCACAGAAGGCCTTGACTTATTTTGACCACTCAGCAGATCCTTTAAAGGTCTTTGGGCAGAGACATGTCATGTTCAAATTTCTGACTTATTCTGGTGGTGGAGGATGGATTTAGTGGATGAAAGGAGAGGCAAGGAGAGTATTTTTCTGGGTAAGCTGTAGTGAAGGCCTGAACCAAGATGGTGAGAATAGAAAGGAGGAAAGTGTGGAAAGAGATATTGTGAAAGAAGGACTGATTAGACTTAATGTCTAAACACACTTTTTTTGGGGGGGGGAGGTGAGAGAGAGGAAGAGAATAAATAGGCCTCTGATGTTTTGAAGGCAGCTAGGTGACACAGTGGATAGAGTGGGAAGTCCAGAGTCAGGAGGACCCTAATTCAAATCTGGCCTTAGATACTTACTAGTTGTGTGACCCTGGGGAAGTCACTTAACCGTGTTTACCTCAGTTTCCTCATCTGTAAAATGAGCTGGAGAAGGAAATGGCAAACCACTCATGAAGAGTTGGGTATGAAACAACAACAAAACACAGAAGGTTTGGACCTGAGAAGTTCAGAAAATGTTGGAACCATTAACAAAATTAGAGATGTTAGGAAGAGGGAACTGGTTTGGGAAGATGATGAGCTATCTATTGTAGCAGAATGCAACCCTATTTTTAGCAAAGTAATCATATGTTTTTGACAAAATTGTGTGTAATACAAAAGAATGCCCTTAAATCCACATGGGTAAATAAATCACTTTAGCTTGTTACCTTGCTAATAGAGATCCAGTTGTCTGTAGCAATGAGAGCAGAAAGGGTGGCATTGGGATCAATGCAGCCCTCACCTTGATTCCTTTAAACAAGAGCCTAGGTCCCCTGGGGGGAGAGAGACTGATGGAGCCATAGCCACAGTGTGCAAGAGAATGAAATTGCAGCAGCCTGCTTTCCTCCCATTAGCTTCTATTTCTTGTTCATTTCCTGTTTCTATCATCCCTCTCCCTCTGGTTTTTGCCTTCACCTTCCCACATGTCACTGGGTTTTCTTTTTCATTCTCTCTTATTCTCTTTCATTCTTTCTCACTCTTTTTTTCTCTTATTCCCTCACTTTCATCTTTTAATTCTTCCATTCTTTGGCTTTCATTCTCTCATTTTCTCTTATTCTCTCACTCTTTTATTCTCCTTCATTCTTTATCTTCTGTTCCCCCTACTTAATAGCTTTCTTTTTATTTTTTATTCCTCATTTTTACTCCGTTGGCCCCTTCCCCTATACTTACTACTTCCACCCTTCACTGTAAATATCATCAAAAAGATTATAACATGAGCAATAGATTGAACATTATACAACCTGATCTTTTTATAAAGACACAACTTTTTTTAAGGGTGAGGGTCACTGACACTGACACTGTAGGGCAATGAGCTTTTGTTCTAGTCAGGCTTAGAGAGTGAGTTACTTATATGATACATTTTGAAATTATGAATTTCTTGACCCCCCAAACCTCCTTGAGATGCTGTCATTAGCACCTCATTTCTTTGGAATAAATCTATCCTTCCAATTTTTCTAAAACATATTGTTTACATCTCCTTTTGACTCTTATGACACCAAACTTTATATCCTACTAATTTACAGACAAGCCATTTTCCCTTTCTTAGCATGTAAACTCTTCAAGGGCAGGGACTGAGTAATTTTTCTTTTATAATCTCAGCACCTACAGGGGTGGCTAGGTGGCACAGTGAGTAGAGTGCTGGCCCTGGAGTCAGAAGGACCTGAGTTCGGATCCGGCCTCAGACGCTTAACACACACAAACAAAAACTTGGCCATGTGACGTTGGGCAAGTTACTTAACCCCAATTGCCCTCCAAAAAGCAAAAAAAAAAAAAAAAAAAATCAGCGCCTAGCGCAGCACCTTGAACATAGTAGGCATTTTAAAAAGGGGAATGAATTGAATCTGATTAACATATTTCTAGTTTAAAAAGCAAATGTCCCTGGGAGAGTTAACACAGTTGGCTGTTTCATTTTCACACCTCAATGTGTGCTGGTTTAATTAGATATTTCCCCCTAATGCTGCTGATATTGTTGCACTGAAGGAATAAGAATTTTGATGAGGTGAGGGAGTGTGAGACATTGGGACACTGACCAGAAGTGCAGGTCTGGGTGGGAAATGGTGTATGAGGCAAGGAGGGAAAGGATAAGCACTTAGTGGATAAGGTCCTTGGGAGCAGAATATTGGAGCAGGGAGAGTAAGGTAAGAGGCAGACGACTTCAGCCAAACTTCAGCTACCTCTTAATTCTGCCCAAGTAGGAGTGGTGGATTTATGGCTTCATCTGGTTGCCTTTATGACCCAAAGATCCAATTTGCAAGACAATTGGCAGGGGCCAAGGGTACAGTCTGTGGCCAGTGAAACCAACTGATAATAATAGGCCTATCCGTTGATTGGGATCTGTGATTTGTGCCTTATTAATACAGTGCCTCTTACCCACTAAACTATAGATACCTACGTAATCACTTCTTGGTATTGATTCCATAAGAAAGTGAGAACTCAGGGCTATAAGAATCATGATCTCTGTCATGATTTAGGTTTAGAATACAATTCAGAATGCCAAAGTCCAGTTCAAGGAAATGCAAAGTATGCAACTAGACAGAAAAGCAAGTCAGCTTTATTGAGGGCACATACTTACCATATTCAGGACAGTTAGGGCAGATGGTGGGAATAGATCAGGTCTACTGAAGCCTGGGGTGGAAGTGGGCAAGCACTGTGAGGTCCTGGATGGAATGGGGTACCCCACTCAGTCTGGTGGGGTTTTTAAAAGAATTTTTATTTGAGTTAAGTAGGACTAGGCATTGGGGAATGGAAGTCAGGTGACTAGACCTGGTGACTGGTACTGATTTACGTTAGTAGGAGGTGGGGGGTGGGGGAGAGGGAAGACTCTTGGGGAATTGAAGACTATTAGATATTCAAAATCTCCACCAGCAGGAAAGAGGCTTTTGGCTATTACTGCTGGCCTTTGGCAGAGAGAATCAAGGATTTTGAGCTTCCTCAAGTTTCTTCCTTCAGCAGGGTGGGGAGGCCGCTATACAGTCCTTACAACCTCTTAGACCCAGAATTAGAAGGTACTTCAAGCAGTCATCTTATCCTACCAATACCTAAATCAGCATCCTCTCTATAACGTTCTTAGCAAATTGTCATCCAAATTCTGTTTAAAGTCCTCCAGTGATAGGGAATCCAATCCTTCCCAAGACAGTCCATTCCATACTCTTGGACACTGAACCAAAACTTACCTCTACAATTTTCATTCAATGTTTCCTGGAGCCAAGCAAAATAAGTTTCCTTCCCTAGTCCATATAACAGTCCAGGCCTCAAATACTTGGAGATTAAGCACAATATCTTCATTTCCATTTGCTAGTATTGTATTCACAGGCAGTCTATAATTTGCATCTTAGAAACTGTTTCCCTCACATACACATACAGGGGCACCTAGATGGTGTAGTGGATAGATTACTGGGCCTGGAGTCAGAAGGGCCTGGGGACAAATTAAGCCTCAGATGCTAGACCAGTGACCGTGGCTAAGTTACTTAACTGACATTTGCCTCAGTTTCCTTAACTGTAAAATGGAGATAATAATGACATCTACCTTGCAGGGTTACTGTACAGATTGAATGAGATAATAATTGTAATAGATAATAGATTTCCATAATAGATAATAATAATGATGGAGTCTTCTCACTTTCCAAGTTGTATGTGCTACGTTAATCAACAAAGATAAACCTGCTTCACTTGCCCAAAGTCACTTGGCCAGTTTTTGTGTTAAGTATCTGAGGCAGGATTTGAACTCAAGTTGTCCTGACTCCAGGGCTGGTGCTCTATTCACTGTGCCACCCAGCCACCCCATGACCAGCTCCTTCTCAATGGGTGTTATTCAGTTAAAATGGTTGACATGAGACCCCAGACCCTGACAAATGTGAGATTTACTTTTGACTGCTGCTGAAAGCATTCACAGCTACACAACCATCTGCACCTGTTTTTAGTTCCTTACTCCATATTTAGATCCTGTTGGCAATGAATTTTTATTCAGATTGTAAAAGTATAAACAAAACAAGGAGAATGCCAGTTCAAGTATGTTACTGCACAGGACTTGAGTTGTATTTGACTTAATACATACTTATTAAGCTCCTACTCCAGGCAAGGCATTATATTAGGTGATAGGGATACTAACGCAGTAATGAAACAGGTCATGCCCTCAAGGAGCTTACACTCTACTAGAGAAATCCAACATGTACACAGATAAGAATGTTTTAAAAACATGCCGAATAACACAAACTAATTTCAAGGGAGAGACAGGCACCAATAACTGGTATAACCAGGAAAGACCTTGAAAGCAGGAGTTGACACCTGAGCTGCGCTTTTGTTTCCCACCATCATCCTTGCTGTTCCTGTATAGATGCAGCCCATGGTTTTATGCTGCTTTATACTGGAACCAATTTGCCTAACATGCACAAAGCTTTGTAATATGTGATCTTCTGAAACTCCCAGAAGCCTTCATAGAGGACAAGGCTGTCTGAGAGAGACTCTTTGTCCAAATTCTTTTGAGGTCCTGGTGTTTAAAGCAAATATGCCTATATCTTCAATACTCAGAGTTAAAAAAAAAATCTAATTTATCCCGAAATCCCTTCTGTATTTTAAAAATCCTGTCTAAATTCTCTGTGCAGTCAAAGTGACTATTTGGTAGACAAAATGTCTCCCCAAACCATCATGGGATTTTCATAAGCAATCGGGATTACTCCAAAATACATTGCAGATTGGTATCAACTATCATATTTGAATTTGTATTCTGGTGCTGAGAGCAATTTGTAGCACATTATAAATCATAGCTCCTCCTCCACAATTTGAGAACTCTCCTGCCTGTGACAAGCTCGGAGGAAGAGATTGTTGCTGCTGCAGCAATGCCAGAGGTTGGTGAGAGAAGCCTGCTACCAGTCTCCCTGTAATGGGAAAAATCTGAGAATCATTTTATAATGCAGCCCTTTGGTACAGCCCTAGTGCTTTCAACCCAAGTACAGTGGAGACAGATTTTGGATTCAAAATGTTAATTGGAACCTGATATTCTTGGCTTTGAGGCACCTTATTTAAATGTTGCCTGGGCTGCCTTCCTCTCCTGAAAAGCTATATAAAGTTCACTTTTCTCAAAATGAAAGCTTATATTCTTGAGAGTACAGTCAAATCCATGGAGAAAAATATGAAAATTGCAAACTCTGTAGATTTGAATTGACCCTAATAATGGCTTTTATTCTTTAGTTGCAATAAAAATTCAAATGACATGAAGATCAGTAACATCTCCAGTTTAGAAAGAGATTGAAGTGTTTGGGGGCTATGCTATATGAATGCCAACGGAGACAATAGAACCTTGATAGATATTCCCGCTAACATTTGCAAAAAGCATTAACAATATATCACACTTCACTGCCAGCTGCAAACCCATAATATTATTCACAAATTATGTATTTAAGGTTGGGGAACCTGAGACATTTTTGTAATGCTAATATTAAGACATCACCTCCAGAGATGTTCTATAGCTATGCACCTCAGCCTGAATTTTTTATATCCATCCTACTCCTTGGCCATGTGGTGATTCTGAAGTTGTTGCCTGGCTACGTTGAGCATTACTTTCTGGATTGGTACTTTTCCAATCTGGCATCAGTAGAAGGCTTGTGTTCAATTGTATTATTCTTAGAAACTAGACTGTAATTTATGTCAAGGGACTTCCTGGGGGGAAGGGTCTTGGCTTTGGAGCCACAGGAGTTGTGTTCAAATCTTGGCTCTGATACTTCCCTGACTTGTAAATATGGGTCAGTTTCTTAACCTTTGTGAACCCCAGTTTCCTAATTTGAAAAATGGAAATAATGACTCTGTAATACCTAACTCACAAGGTTGATTTAGGAAAAGTGCTTAGTAAACCTTGAAGCATTACAGAAAAGGGAATTTTTATTACATGGGTAACCATCAGCCAATCCAGTCTGGGGAGGAAAAAAGTGATATGCAAGTTGAGAGGGTGTCATGAGGAATAATAAATTGGCAATAAGGCAGAGATAATTAAAGTTGAATATCAGGAAAATAATGTGGATATCGAAATACTAATGATGAAATACTCTCATCCTTAGCAGTATGGTCATTAGGAGATGATTCAAGAATCCATGGAATAGAAAAATGAGTAAAAATATAATGTATCCACTAGATAATAAATTTGAAGTATTCCCAAGGAAGTGGAAGTAATTTATACTGGGAATTAAAGAGCTGAAATCTGGATCAGAATCATGAAGGAAGAGGAATGTGGTCAGACAATCTAGAAATAAGTTGCAGTTCTGTGCAATGGAATGAACTCGTTATTTAATACGCATAGAAAGTGATAATACAGTACTGGGGGAAACAAGGAGCAGGGGAGAATGAAGTTTTGGGAAAAGTTATTCCAAAATAAGCCATAATAATACCTATCAAGAAATGACTGCTAAATCCAATTCCACACATCTAATTTTATCACCTGAGTTGATTAAAGGTACCTTGCTTAAACAGATCTGAGATCCTTAGTAATTCACAAAACATATTAAACCTCTGGGAGGGAAAGGTTCTGAGGAGGGTAGGAAACTTAGTGTGAGGATGAAAGAATATCCTAAGGACAAAGGAAGGGTCTTGGAATAAACATGAAGTTAAAGAGACCTTAGAAGCCTCATGATCTAACTCCTTGTCATAAACAGATGAAATTAGAAAGGTTAAATGATTTATAACTGGCCATCCAACTACTAAGTATCTGAGGCAGGATTTGAACTGAGGTCTTCTGAATTCCAGGTCCAGTGTTTTTCTATCTGCTTTAATACTCTGACTCTCATCAGATTATATATTAGCTTTATGAAAAAAAATTGAAAGTGGAACTGTGAAATTTAGTCAGCTGCCAAAGAGTTCCTTGGAGGAGGAAAAACAACAAACCTTGAGAAACAGTGAATTATGACTGAACTTACTTGTAAAAAAGACATTTTTCCTGTGTCAATGTATGTTTATCAAATAATAAATTGAAAAATTTTCCCCAAGAAATGAACCTGCATGTAAAAATACTCAATCTATGTCATTTACATGTGCTAAATCCTTATATCTCAAGAAATGAACAAAGTTAATTACTAAAATATGTAATTTACTTTTTGTAATAAACATGTCAAATAGAGAAAGTTAGCTAAATTGGTGGGCAAGACCATAAAAGAACTTATAGTAAATATTCCATCAGTCAATAGTCTGTCAAGAAACATTTATTAAGCACCTACTGTATACCAGGCACTGTGCTCAGTGGTAATAATCAACATAATATACTTAACTGTTCCATATGATCATTTTCTTGACTTGACAGCAAAAAGAGATTGTTGCAGAAGTCACCATACTCTGGGACTTTTCCCCCAGTATGTTTCATCTTGATTTAAGTGGTTGCTTTTCTACTCTATGCCTGGCCACAGTTAACCTTATCAGAAAGGACACATACACAATTTGATTACCTCTCTTTTCCTCAGTTTGTTAATAACTATAATTTTCAAAAAGAAGGCTGCCTCTAAAATAATCTTTCCCTTCCACTGAAAAGTCCTTTGTATGAACAGTAGAGATGAGATATCTCATAACAGTGAGTTATTAAGAATTCTCACTTCTTGTTTCCCTATCCCCAGTACATTAAAACCCCTGGACAAAACATTTAACTCTTGTTGAATATCAGAAATCCTATGGGAAAAGAGGGGGAGAGGCTGTGGAGAGGGACACTCATGCCTTGTGTGGTGGCTGAGCCCTGCTTCATCTTGGCCACAGTACCAGATTCTAAAATAAACCAGAAACTAAAATAATGATGCCATGTACCAAGTGAGTTGTTGCTGATTCTCATGTTGTCTTCAAACAGTGGCCAAAATTTGATCCCAAATTGTGTAGTGCAGGCTGGCATAGTGGATGGCAGAGGTATTGGGATTGAAGTCAGGAGTACCTGGGTTCAGATCTTGTCTCTGACATATTAACTGTGTGATCCTGGGTAATTCTTTTATTCTCTCTCATTCTGATCTGGAAAATGGGGATAATGATAGCACCTGCCTCATAAAGGTTTGAGGATCAAATGAGATAATGTAGGCAAAGCATTTTGTAAATCTTAAAGCTTTTAAACATTTTAGCTTTTATTATTAATTGTAATCCTGTCTTAAAGCCTGAATACTAAATGGCTACATTTACTCAGGGGCCTCCTAACCAATAAGCCTCCAATTAGCTACATCAGGTTCTAGGTACTTTACAGGTCAGAAACTGCATTTCATAGACCCCACCAATAAGGGGCTAGTCCTCTTTTTCCCCCACATCATCTTATCTTTATTTCGTATCTGCTTGTATGTTCACCTGTTGCCTCTTCAAATGGAATGTAAGCTCCCTGAAGGCAGGGAATGTTTTATTTTTGTTTTTGTATCCCCAGTGTCTAGCACAGTTCCTGACACATAGTAGATTCCTAATAAATCTTTGTTGATAGATTGAGATCAGTTAACCAGAAGACAGAGTTTATAAGAAGGTAATAACGATAAGAATTGTTCCTGTAATTTCATTGGTCTAGGGAATTCCTAGGTGAGTTTACTACCTATAATAGGTTAGGTCAACCCTTTCTCTGTATTAGAATTACCTAGAGCACTGAGAAATTAAATAACCTGTCCAAGGTCACACAGCCAGTATGTCAGAGGGAGGACTTGAACACAGGTCTTTCTGGCTTTGAGGCTGGCTCTTTATCCACTACACCATGCTTCTTTTATTTCTGAAGCAGCATAGTAATAAAATAATAACTTAATATATCTCCCATCGCCCAAATCTTAAGCTCACTCTCCCACAAATATACACATTCTCAGTGAAGTAGAATTACATAAGGATGATTTGTGAGATATATACACAAGGAGAACAAGTGTGGCCAGAGTATTTGTGGGGAGAGACACATATGAAGGTAACCTATGTGATCAGAGAATAAATGCACAGAGGGGAAAAACATGCCTCCATCAGTGAAAAATTGTGGGCATCTTCCGGCAGAAGTTACCGTGCTTCTCTTAACTGGATCTGCTCCCCACCAGGTGCTGAGCAGCCCACACCTCATCTGGTTCTCCTCTATCTATGTCTTCATAGTTGTCAATTACCCTATTCACCATCCTCCTAGGAAGCTGTGGTTAGTAAGTTTCTCTCCTGCAGGAAGGGTTAGCAGGTCTGTTAAAGCACTCAAACACTTCCATCATTCATTGATGAATTATGTTGAATAAACCTCTCTCCTGCAAATGAGAGGTATAGCTCCATAAGTCTCTTGTCCTCAGTTGTCTTCCTATAGTCCTCACTGTCTTTAGGGGCATCTACAACTCTGAGATCTATTCAATACAGGTATCCTCAGCATCTCCCCTTCAGAGAAGGGCTACAGCTCTCATCAGTCAGCCTTTTTAGACAATGGCCATGAAGATTTTCCTCTCATCCAGCTTGCACCAAAAGGTAAAAGCCCCAATTTCTTCTTGGAACTCTTCTGCTTGACCTTTCTCCAAGCTCAGTGACTTTTCCCTCTATTTTTCCCCTGAGTCTCTCAGTCAAACTGTCTTAAGTCAGAACCCCATTTTAATTCTTAGGTCTTATTATACCTACCAGGTTAGGTAAATGTCCTCAAAGCTCTACTTCCTCCTCCTCCTCCTCCTCCTCCCCTTCTTCTTCTTCTTCTTCTTCTTCTTCTTCTTCTTCTTCTTCTTCTTCTTCTTTTTCTTCCTTTTTTGAGGGGGGAAGGCAGGATAGTTGGGGTTAAGTGACTTGCCCAAGGTCACATGGCTAGTATGTGTTAAATGTCTGAGGCCAAATTTGAACTCAGGTCCTCCTGACTCCAGGGCCATTGCTCTATTCACTGTGCCACCTAGCCACCCCCCAGTTCTACTTCCTCAAATGGAAAGGATGTTCTTACTGAGTAAGAAAGGAATTTTAGCTTCCCCATTGCATTATGTTTTTCTGAATTGTATAAATAAGAATGAGCGGGCTGGCTAGACAGACTGAATAGTTTGATGGCTTTTGAGGCACTTCCTCAAACATTTCACAGTTTGGTCTCTGACCAGGTCTCTCAGTCTACATAAAGTTAGAAAGTGAGATAGAATTCTTGGACTACATTCATTTTGAGATCTAGTTTTTACTGACAATTTGGTGACCAATAGCATTCTGGACTGAATCCATTGAATCCCTAAGCACAGAGAAGTGATTTAATTTCTCATAAGGTTTAGGAAGAGCAGATTTGAACTTTTAAAAAAAGTTTGGATAATCAGAACAATAGTTCTCTGAGTCTACTAAGTGTAGGAATGAGTTTTCTACTCAGTTTTCATGTTTTCCCCTTGCAAACATCACACCATTAGGCAGGTTAGATAGTTCTTGTACAAGAGAGACTAAGAGAATAGCTGGGGTGTTGCAGGTCATGGCCAAGGTGGTTTTTGTGATTGTTGTTTAATATTTATTGAATGCCCAGGGCAGGGTGGGAAAGATCATCTGTTTTCTCAGATGATATTTGACTTTGTCCAAGTTGGTGAAAATAGTCCTTTGCTTTCTCAGTCACCAAAGAAATGCAGGCAAAAATAAACTCTCTTATTGGAATTCAAATATGTCTTCTTAGTTGTCACTCCATTTACATTCTGATAGCCATTTTCCAATAGGACATCTGTTGTCCAGATAGTGTAGCAATAAATCATTGAAACAGATTCGTTTATACCTTAGTAGCTGAGGAGTTGGAAATCCTGAATAGACTGGTCAATCAGGTAGTACTGACCAAGTTGTAGGAGGATATTTATTAGATTGTGCTTTTGTCTTCCTCATGGCAAACACCTGTTTGGAGGAAGTAACAAAATGGTACAAGTAGGAAGTATTAATCTTCAATGGTAAAACTTACCCAATAAAATGTTTTTAGTAAAGCACTAGTTATTTATTTAGGTTCTGCCAAATGAAAGGAAGGAATTTAGCCAATTTTAACATGATATGTAGGTAAACTGTAGAGGGACCCCAAATCCCACAACCATTTGGACCACACACCATGACTGAAAATGCTTGCATTGGATAGACATATTGTGCAACAATTAGGAAGTTCCTGAGTATAATAGTTTGATGCCCAGGCCAACTATTCCTTTGTAGATCATGGCTATGCTCCTGGAGAATCTCATATACACTGGTTGGTTAAACAGGAATATAGGATCAGATAATTAGAACTAGAAGTCATTGAATATAGACCTCATTTAATCCTTCTGATTCTCAGTTTCTTTTTTTTGTTAAATGACAATAAAATTTCCTGTAGTACATATTTCATAGGGTTATCATGAGATATAAGTAAGATAGGGCATGCAAAGTACTGCTAACTTCAAAGTATATCCAGGATGTCAGTAATTATTGTTAACATTTAGTACATATTTTTTCTCTCAAGCAAACAAATCTTGAAAATCCACATTTTATGTTCATTCCATAGTTTTCAATTTAGTTAAAGTTTGATTTTCTCTTTGCTGGCTGGGAGTTATCTGAAGGTTTGGGCTTTTCAATATTGAAGAATTCTCATGAATCAATATAAACCTAATTTTTCTCAGTCTCTAATGTAGTAACTGCAATAAAAATTGAAAGTTCATCTATAGTTAGATAATTATAATTGAGCTGTGGAAGGTTGAAAGAGAATAATTTTACTTAGAAAAATTATTTGATGAAGGATATCAAAGCCCATTGGCAAAAATACTTTGTTGCTTCTTGCTCAACAGGTATGAAATTCAGGTGCCAATTGGTTAAATGATTTGCTCGATGTCAAATACAATGAATAGCTGAGCCAAAAATAGCACCCAGTATTTCTGACTCATAGACCCATAATATAATCATTAAATCCCATTAATAATTGAAGATCACAGTAAATTAATATATAGACTAATTTAAAGTTAATTTTCAGCCCCTAGATTGGGGTAGATAAAGTTAACATAAATTAGAATTCAGCTGAGGGGTATGGTTTATCTCTTGTGTCTTCTAGCTTTATGATTCCACTAGGAAGAGGATTATTAGGATTATAGAATCATATAGTTGGAAGGTGCCTATGAGTTAAATTAATCTAATATTTCATACAATGCCAGAAATGCCTTCTAAAGCCTCCTTAACAGATGGTCATCCAGCCTCTGTTTGAATAATGTCTACAATGATGATTTGCTCAATATGGCATGAGGCATTCCATGGAAACGTCTAAATGGCAAGAAGTTCATTCTTTTCTTTTTGAGGGAGGAAAGCAAAGCAGCTGGGGTTAAGTGACTTGCCCAAGGTTATACAGCTAGTTAAGTGTCAAGTGTCTGAGGTCATATTTGAACTCAGATCTTCCTGACTTCAAGGATGGTACTTTATTCACTGTGCCACCTAGCCACTGCAAGAAGTTCATTCTTATGTCAAACAAAATCTAAATCTTTTTTTTTTTTTAAGAAATTGGGGTTAAGTAACTTGCTCAAGGTTACACGGCGCGTGGGTGCTCATTTTCTGAGGCCGTATCTGATCTCGGGTCATCCCAACTCCGAGGGCGGGCGCTCTTACTCACTGCACCACCTAGCCGCCCCTTTAGGGCAATTGGGGTTAAGTTGCCCAAGGTTACACGGCTAGGTTTTTTTGTTTGTGTGGATTAAGTGTCGGAGGCCGGCTCCGAACTCAGGTCCTTCTAACTCCAGGGCCGGCGCTCTATTCACTGCGCCACCTAGCCGCCCCCAAAATCTAAATCTTGATAACTTCTACCGATTGGTCTTAGTTCTGGCCCTGGAGTATGAAAAACAAGACTTATTCTTCTTCCTACCTGAAAACACTTCAATTATTTGAGGATGGTATAATGTTTTCACTTATTTCTTTCAGGCTGAATAAGAATAATGCCTTCAATTGTTTTTCATATGATTTAATTTTCTTACCCCTCACCATCCTAGTTGCCCTAGTCTCACCAGTCATTGGCTTGTGCCTCTTCCCCTCAAAATATGGTGCCTTGAACTAAACCCTGTGCTCCATAAGTTGTATGATTAACACTAAGTACAGATGGACTAATGTTCCCATGACTTTATTACTTGCTAGCTGAGCAAATAACTCCAACTCTCTCGGCCTCAGTTTCCTCATCTGTAAACTGGGAATAATAGTACCTACCTCATAGGGTTGTTGGTTTGATGAAAGAGAATAAGAGATGAAAAGTGTTTTGCAAGTTTTGAAGCATCATATTATCAGAGCTAGTTTTTATTAAGAACACATTAGCTGCATTAAACTATTGGGTAATAATAAGTGGATAGGAAACTCATATTCCCTTTTTTTTTTTTCTCATGAAGTACTGATAAGACAGATCTTCCCCACTGTATACTCGTGCAATTGAATTTTTGATCCTAAATGCACAACTTTACATTGGCATCTCTTAAAATGAATATTATTGGTTTGGGGTCCAGCCTTTAAAAAAAATCTTTTCTGAATGCTAACTCTATCATTCAGCATATTAACTAAACATTTCAACTTTGCAACATTTGAAAATCTGATATGTCACCAGTGGCTTTATATGTCATTAAAAAACAAGTTGAATAGAACAGGGTTAAAGTAAAACTACACTACAGATGTCCTTTCATGTAGCTATAGGGCCATTAATTGACTCCTTTGGAACAGTTGCTCAGCCAGATGCAAATCCTCCAAAAAGTCTTCTCATTGGTCACACCATTTACTATCTTTTAAAAATAATTTTATGGGGTATTTTGTTAATGCTTTGCCAAGAATCAAAATATACAACATCCATGATGTTTGTCTAATCTACCTACCTAAAAGCTTATAAAAATGAAATAATTTGACATGATTTGTTCTAAGGAACCCTCTTAGGTCCTAGTGATCACTGTATTCTTTGCTAAATGCTTGTGAACCATCAAAAAGTCAATTCTGGAATTCAGACAAATTATTTAAAGATACCCTCTTCACCTTTTGAATTGATCCAATGCCATTTAAAATTTTTATCAGTGACTTGAATAAAGGTACACTTAGTATACTTAGTGAATTTGCAAATTATACAAAGCTAGGAGTGATTGCTGATGTATTGGATGACAGAATCAGAATTTAAAGAAGATCTTGACAGATGAGAAAGTTGGGCTAAATCGAAGAATAGATGTAATTAAATAGGGATAAGTGTAAAGTCTTACATTGGCATCAAATAATTAATTTTTAAAAGAATCAATTCATTAGCCATTTATTAATTCATTTCTTATTTAATTGGTTAATAATAATAATTAATAATTTACACAATTAATTTTTATAATTGCAAACTGGTGGGGGGGGCAGTCCCATCCCTAGTCACTATTTCATCTAAATAAGATTGGGGGGTGTGTGGGATTAAAGTTCAGTGTGAGTCAGTGGTGTGATAGGGTAACTAAAAAATCAGAACGAAATCTTAGGCTGCATTGACAGAGGTCTGGTATCCTGAATGAGTAAGGCAATGGTCCCACTGTGCTCTGTCTGCTCTGTTTTCATCATAATTGGAGCACTGTATTCAATACTGGGTTCTGGACAGGGTCCTCATTAGGAAATATTGTATTTTGTGAAGCTGGAGAGTATAGAGAGGGAAGAGCTGAGAACAGTGAGAGTCTCTGAGCTCATACTAACTGAGCATTGGGTGAATGAACTAACAGTGCTTAGCTTAGAGCAGAGAAGAATTGGGAGATGGGGCAGGTTGGACAGATACCTTCAAGTATTTGGAAGGCTCCTTAAACTTTACAAGTGGCTTCTTTAAGCTTCAAAACCACCCACTAAGGTTAGTACTACAAGTATTATTCATTTTATTTTATCCAATGAGATAATAGATGCAAAGCACTTTGTAATCCTAACAGTACTACATCAACGTTCTCAAACTTTCTCTTCTTAGGAATCCTTCACACTTCTAAGAATTATTGGGGTCTCTCCCCACCCTGAGAACTTTTGTCTATCTGGGTTATAGCTATTGATATTTACTATAGTAGATATGAAAACATAAATATCTAAAATATTTATTAATTGAAATAATAATAAACCCATTACATGTTAACATAAAGATTTTTATGTTAACCATATTTTCCAAAACAAAAATTAATGAGAAAAGTGACATTTAAAAATATTTGAAAGTTAAAAGAAATCAAAAATATTCTAAAAACCATGTAAAACAACATATTTTAAGTAATGCCTATCTCCTATCTGCTTCCACATTCAATTGCAGTATGTTACAGTATTTCATTTTGGTTGAAGCATACATATGAAGAAAATCTAGCATCACATAGGTGTGTAGTTGGAAAAGGGAGGACTATTTTAATAAGCAAATAGCATCTCAGTATTATTATGAAAATAGTCTTGATCTTACAGATGCCCAGAAGAATCTTGTGGACCTTGGACCACACTTTGGAAAGCAAGTGCTATACAAATGCTAACTATCTTATTAGCATTAATGATCTTCACAAAGATGGGGAAACTAAGACTCAGAGGAATTAAATGACTATTCATGGTCACATGTTGAGGAAGTAGACCAGTCAGGTAAAACTCTAGTAGAAATGGATCCCTGTGGGTACAAATCGACTTAGAAAACCACAGACGGACATTATCTACACCTTTTTTGGGGGGGAGGGCAGGGCAATTGGGGTTAAGTGACTTACTTGCCCAAGGTCACACAGCTTGTGTTAAGTATCTGAGGTGGATTTGAACTCAGGTCCTCCTGACTCCAGGGCTGGTGCTCTACTCTGCCACCTAGCTGCCCATATTATTTACATCTTATTTTTATGTTTTTTGTTACACATTTCCAAATTACATTTTAAATCTAGTTTGGTGGTCTCTGTTCTAAACTACGAGCTCCTTGAGACAGTGACTATCTCCAACCTTTCTTTGTCTCCCCAGAGATTAGCACAGTGTCTGGCACATAGTAGGTATTAATAAATGCTTGTTGACTGACTGACTTTCTAACTGTCATGCTATCCTTATACATTGCAGTTTTTTCTTTGTACCAGAGGGAAAAACAAGGAACAAAAGATAGATGGAAAGCACAGAATGTCAGCTTTTTAGCTTGAAGTAATGAAAAACTACCAACATTCAAGAGTGGAATTCGATGCCTCAGGGGGCTGTGGATTACACCTCACAAGAAGTCTTTAGGCAGAATTTGGATAACCGCTTGTTGGTCGTTGTGTAATTGGGTGAATTTTGCTAGGCATTGACAACAAACTTACCAGTCTGTTATCTCTGGAATCCATTCTTTTCCCTTATTTTGAAAATCAGTACAGTAACTCATCTTCAGTCTTTTGATACCTCTCTTATTTTCCATGATTTCTCAACTCTTCTTGATATAAGCTCTGAAATTATATCTGCAGAGATTCATCCCTATCCATTCCCTTGCTCCTATCTCCCTTTGCCCCCATGCCACTGTTCTCTAGGATCACAGGCTCATTTTTTAAATGAGCTAGTTTTAAAGCTAGAGCTGGGAAGGATTTCAGTCCATATAGTTCAACCTTGACTTTGTTGTACTGATGGGGAAACTGAGACTCAAAGATGACAAATGACTTCCTCCAGGTCATAGAGATAGAGTCAGAAGGAGCATCTGGGTGCAAACCCTCTGATTTCATGATAGCTGGGTGGTTCAGTGGATAGAACACTGGGTTTGGAATCAGGAAAACTCATCCTTATGAGTTCAAATCTGGCCTCAGACACTTATCAGCTGTACGACCCTGGATAAGTCACTTAACCTTGTTTGCCTCAGTTTCCTCTTCTGTAAAATGAACTGGAGAAGGAAATGACAAGCCACTCCATTATCTTTGTCAAGAAATGAAGAGTCAGATACAACTAAAATGATTCAATAGCAATAGCAAGAAACCTCTGATTTCAGATATGATGATATGATGCTATTTCCATTGTATTATACAACCTCCCTAATTCATTTGATGTAATTTATTTACAATGAAGATTGAATTCCTTTAAAATAGCCCAGGGGGAAGGGGCAGCTATGTGGCACAGTGAATAGAACACAGGCCCTGGAGTCAGGAGGACCTGAGCTCAAATCTGGCCTCAGACACTTAACACTATCCAGCTGTGTGACCTTGGGCAAGTCACTTAACCCCAATTGCCCTGCCTTCCCCCACTCCAAAAAGCAAAAAAAAAAAATAGCCAGGGGGTCCTTTATACTCTTTTTACTTATCATAAATTCGACATCATAGATTTAAAGCTGTAAGAGACTTGGGAGGTAATTTAGTCCAATATTCTCACTTTTTTTTGTTTAGTTGTTTCAATGTGGCTGACTCCTTGTGACCCCCTTTGGGGTTTTCTTGGCAAAGCTACTGGAGTGTTTTGTCATTTCCTTCTCTAGCTCATTTTATAGATAAGGAAACTGAGGCAAACAGGATTAAGTGACTTGACCAAGGTCACTCAATTACTAAGTGTCTGAGGCCAGATTTGAACTCAGGAAGATCAGTCTTCTTGACTCTAGTCAAGTACTCTCCACTGTACCATAAAACCGCTCCATTCTCACTTTATATGAAGCCCAAAGGAGTAAAGTGATTTGCCTAAGGTCATGCAGGTGATAACTAGCAGAACTAAGATTCTACTGCAGGTCCTCTGAATACAACTCCAGGGTTCTTTCCTCTGTGTCACACACTCTTCTATCTTGAGTTGCTTCTTCCTCTCCTCTCCTTCCTTCCTTCCTTCCTTCCTTCCTTCCTTCCTTCCTTCCTTCCTTCCTTCCTTCCTTCCTTTCTTCCTTCCTTCCTTCTTTCCTTCATTCTGGTAGATGGCAGGTAGTATGGTAGAGTAGAAAGAAGGCTGGGCTTAGATTCAAGAGAAAGCAGGCTTTAAATTCCACTTGTGACACTAGCTGTGTGACCATGGTCCACTCTGAGCTGCCTTTTTCTTAGCTGTGAATTGACATCACTAATATCTGCAGTATCTATGATTTTTACATCACTTTCTCTGAGCAGTTTTTGTTGGTAATACATTGAAACCTATTCACATACTCATTACATGTCTCTCCATTGCCCTTTGGCAACTTTAATTAATCTGCAACTTTACATTTTTGGAGTCTAGGGATATTCTATACTTTGGAGCCATACAGCATCATTAGAAAAATATTGGTATTTATGAGATGAGCTCATTTCAGGGAGATGCTTGGTGTCCACTAAAAACACTGCTTACTTTCCCAAGTAGAATTCAGCTCACTCAGAAATCTATGACTGGAAAAGAAGGTGGAAGGCACATCATTTTACAGAATGAAGCAGTGCCTGTGTTTCACTGGTATCCAGACAATGTGAAATAATCTAGAGAAGAAGTTCTTAAATTGGGGTCCATTCCTGCAAAAGGTCAAAGGATAGATTTCATGGGACTCTGAATTTGGATGGGAAAAATTCTATATTTTCATCAACAACAAACTGAAATTGAGCATAACTTTCAATTAGGAATATAGGCAGCAAACTATAATAGTATTAACAATACACATAACTATCTTTAAGAGAAATCAGATTTTTAATATCATAGTTGTGACCAATACTTCAAAATGATATTTATTTTCATAAAGACTTTGAGATTACTGAAGTTGTAAAATCCACAGGCAGATGTTATTATATAAAATTTCTTCATTAAAATAGTTTGATCCTGTATTTCAATATAATTAGTTTCCTTTATAATTCTACATATTTTATTTTATACTTTTAAAGATATTTTGAGAAGGGTATATAAGTTTCACCAGAGTATCAGAGAGGTACAGGACATACAAAAGATTAAGAATTTCTGGTCAAAGGGTGGCTAGTGAGTAGAGCACCAGCCCTGAAGTCAGGAGGACCTGAGTTCAAATCCGACCTCAGATACTTAACACTTACTAGCTGTGTGACCTTGGGCAAGTGAGTCACTTAACCCCAACTGCGCTCCAAAAAACAAAAAAACCAAACAAATCCGAAATAAACAAACCAAGAATTTCTGGTCTTGAGGAGAATTGTTGAGTAAAGACTCTGTAGAGGATTTATGAGAAAACATGGAAATCCTCAGAATAAGATAAGAAGGCATGGGCAGACTGTCATTAGTACCTGTGAAGAGACTATACACATTGACAGAACCACAGATCCATCGGGGTACTGAAAAAATGCCTACCTTAAAGGTTTTTGTGAGGATCCAAACACGTATGCCACTATCCCGGTAAAAACTTAAAATTACTGCATAAATGTCTGCTGCTGTTTCTTCTTAATGATGGTTAATATTTACTCAGTGTTTTAAGATTTGCAAAGTGCTTTACAAATATGACCTCATTTAATCCTCACTGACAACTCTGGAAGGTGGGTGCTCTTATTCCCATTTTACAGATGAGGAAACTAAGGTAGCTAGTGGTTAAGTGATTGACTTAGGATCACACAGCTGGAAAGCTTCTGAGGCTGGTTGTGAACTCAGGTCTATCCTGATGCCTGATAGAGAAAACTGCTCCAGGTCCAAGGGAGCTTACATTTTGGATATCATTTTTGCTAGAGAAGGTGAAGAGAAATAGGAACTGAGAAACTCTATCATCTCCCTGTTGCTTATTAAGACCATTCCTAAGCTGGGAATCCTTTCCTTCCTGCTTCTTTTTACATGGAACATTGCTATAAAAGTTCTATTGATTATCACTATATATATACATATATATATATATATATATAATCATTGGTTATCATTATCATTAACATTTAAAAATTTTTTATTTTTTTCACAATTACATGTAAAACAATTTTGATATTCATTTTATAAAATTTTGAGTTTCAAATTCTCTCCCTCCTTTACCCTCCCTCTTCATTGAGAAGGCAAGCAATTTGATATGTTACATATATGCAGTAATGCAAAATATATTTCCATATTAGTCATGTTGTAAAAGAAAACATGGACAAAAAAGCCCAAGAAAAGTAAAGAAAGTTAAAAAATGCTATGATCTCCATCCAGACTTCAATTCTTTCTCTGGAGGTAGATTGTATTTTTCATCATGAGTCCTTTGGAATCAACCTGGATCATTGTATTACTAAGAATGGCCAAATCATTCATAGTTGATCATCATACAATATTTCTGTTCTATAATGTTCTCCTGGTTCTGCTCACTTCACTTTGCATCAGTTTGTATATCTCCAGATTTTTCTAAAATGATCCTGCTTGTGTCATTTCTTACAGCACAATATCATTCCATTATAATCATATGCCACAACTTACTCAGCCATTTCCCAATTAATGGGCATCCATTCAATTTCCAATTCTTTGCCAACACAAAAAGAATTATTATAAATATTTTTGTACAATAAGTTCCTTTCCTTTTTAAAAAATTTCTTTGGGATATAGACATAGTAATGGTGTTGCTGAGTCAAAGTGTATACATGGTTTTACAGTGCTTTTGACATAGTTTCAAATTCTAATTCAATTTCTAATTCTAATTCAAATCTGACCATTCTCCTCATATCCCCTCCAACATTTGTCGTTTTTTATTCTATCATGTCATCCAGTCTGATAGGTGTGCGTTGGTACCTCAGACTTACTTTAATTTGCATTTCTCCAATCCATAGTGATTTAGAGCGTTTTTTTGCATGACTATAGATAGCTTTGATTTCTTCATCTGAAAACTGCCTGGTTATATTCTTTGACCATTTATCAATTAGACAATGGCTTGTATTCTTATAAATTTGACTCGTTTTTCTAAATGAGACCTTTATCCGAGAAACTTGATGTAGTTTTGTTCATAGTTATGATTACTATTTATTTACTTCCATCTTATATTTCCTGCTGTTTATCCTTCTCTCTCTCTCTTTTCACCCTGTCCCTCCTCAAAAGTGTTTTGCTTCTGATCACTGCTTCTCCCAATCTACCTTACCTTCTATAAGTCCCCTGCCTTATCTTCTTCCCTTCCTACTTCCATGTATGGTAAGATAGATTTTTATACCCATATGAGCATGTATGTTATTCCCTTTTTGAGACAATTCTAATGACAGTAAGGTTCAAGCATTGTCTGCCATGCTCCCCTCACCCCACCTGCCATACAACTTCTTCCCTTCCAAAGTAAAAGATCTTTTATACCTCTTTTATGTCAGCTAATTTACCCCCATTTTATCTCTCCCTTTTCCCTTTTCCCAGTGCATCCTCCTTACTCATCCCTAAATTTTAATTTTTTATATATCATCCCATCCATAATCAATTCATAACCTTGCCCTTTATATGTACTCCTTCTAATTGCTCTCATAATGATAAAGTTCTTAGGAGCTACAAGTATCATCTTCCCATGGAGGAATGTCAACAGTTTAACCCTATTGAATCTCTTACTATTTCTCTTTCCTGTTCACCTTTTAATACTTCTCTTGCATCTTGTATTTGAAAATAAACTTTTCTATTTAACTCTGGTCCTTTCATCAGAAATGCTTGAAAGTCCTCTATTTCATTAAATGTATATCCTTCCCTCCCTGAGCTACCTCTCCGCCCCCCGGGATCATATTTAGTTTTGCTGGGTAGATGATTCTTGCTTGTGATCCTAGCTAGCTCCTTTGCCTTCTGGAGTATCATATTCTAAGCCCTCCTGTCCTTTAATGTAGGAGTTGCTAAATCTTGTGTTATTCTGACTGTGCTCCATAATATGTGAACTATTTCTTTCTGGTTGCTTGAAATATTTTCTCCTTGCCTCAGAGCTCTGGAATTTGGCTATAATATTCCTGGGAGTTTTCATTTTGGGATGTCATTCAGGAGATAATTGGTGGATTCTTTCAATGTCTATTTTTACCCTCTAATTCTAGGATACCAGAGCAATTTTCCTTGATAATTTCTTGAAATATGATGTCTAGTCCCTTTTTTATCACAGTTTTTAGATAGTTCAATAATCCTTAAATTATTCCTGCTTGATCTATTTTCCAGGTAAGATGTTTTTCCAATGAGATATTCCACATTTTCTTCTATGTTTCATTCTTTTCACGTCATTTGTTTTTTGATGTCTCGTGGAGTCATTGGCTTCCACTTGACAATTGTGTTTTTTAAGGAACTATTTTCTTCAGTGAGTTTTTGTATTTCCTTTTCCAGTTGGCCAATTATATTTTAAAGAGTCTTTTCTTTAGTGAATTTTCATGCATTTTTTTCCATTTGTTCAATTTTGCTTTTTAAGGAGTTCTTCTCTTCAGTGGATTTTTGTGCCTCTTTTACCATTTGGCCTATTCTGTTTTTAAAATGTTATTTTATTCAGCATTTTTTTTTTGTGCCTCCTTTACTGAGCTGTTTACTCCCTTTTCATTATTTTCCTGCATAATTCTCATTTCTTTCCCCAATTTTTCCTCTACTTCTCTTATTTGATTTTTAAAATCTCATTTGAGCTCTTCAAGGTATTCTTTTTGGGCCTGAGTTCTATTTACATTTTTCATTTGAGATTTTGGATATAGCTGTTTTGACTTTGTTGTCTTATAAGTTTTGATCTTCCCTTTCACCATAATAACATTTTTCAGGTTCTTTTTGATTGTTTGCTCATTTATTTGGTCTATTTCTTGACTTTTAACTTTATGTTAAAGTTGGGATCTGCTCTTGGACTGGAGGGAGCACTGTCCAAGGTTTCATGCTTTTTATGCTGCTGTTTTCAGAGCTAGCCCAGGGTGTCTAAAAATTCTTCCAAGTATTATATTCTAGACAAAGGTGCTCTACTGGCCTGCACTCTCATCTGTAAGTGACCATAAGTTCCACTCTGGAACTATGACCAGGTTCCCTGCTCCTCTGTTGCTGCATGCTCTAGTATGTGATTATTCTTTCTCACCCTGGAAATGTGACCCAGTACCACATGGGCAATGTGACAAAGTCATGTACCCAGTACCAGCAAAGGATCCCCTGTAATCTCCTTCTGACTAGTTGTCTGACCTCCTTGTTATCTGTGTGTTGAGAGCTCTGGAAATTGTCACTTTTGATTTAGTTCCCTCCAAGGCCTCCTATTGGCTTGCCCAGTTGTGATCTCTGTTGGACTATGCTCCAGTTTCATCCCAGTAAACCAGACCTTTCCTGCTGACCTTTTAAGTTGTCTTGGGCTAGAAAATTGTTTCACCCTGATCTTTTGTTACTTCTGCTATTCCAGAATTCATTTTGAGGTATTATTTTAAAATTATTTGGAGGGGAATTTGGGAGAGCTCAGGTGAGCCCTTACCTTTAGTCTGCTATCTTGACTCCATGCTACTTATTAAAATTTTATAAAGATAAATTTGTATTGACATTTTATGTCAATAAAATTTTTATGACATCATTTGAATTTCCCCTTTTGTATTTCTTCTCTCCCCACTCCCAGAGAGCTATCTTATATAACAAAGAATTTTTGTTAAAGAAAAAGAAGTAAAGAACAAAAGTCACTCAAACTGATTAATACATTGAAAAAAATCTGAGAAAACCTATGATTCTCTGACCCTGTGCAAAGGCATGGAGATGAGGGTGTCTTCTGAGATCTCTCATTTGGGAGCAAACTTGTTTTCTGCAATTTTGCAACATTCATTTTCTATTGTCTTGTGGTTATATGAATTAATGCAAAGTGCAGTAAGGACAGCCAAGAAAATGTTATATGCCATGATATAAATAGAAAGAAACAGTTAAACTATTAGATCAAGAATAGAAGGTTAAGAGACTAGAACAGTCTCTTGCACATTATACATGATTAATGTATACATGTTAGATTGAATTTATGTACTGATAGAATAAGGAGTATCTATGTTTATTTCATTTGTGTGTTTTAAAGTGTGTGTATATGAGTGCATACCCACAGATACTCATATGCTCTTGTACCTAATGCTCATCAACCATGATTCAGTTGGCAGATTGCTTGTGCCTATCCTGACCCTTTTATTCCCCAATCCATTTATTTAACTTTTTAAATGATCTTTCCATGGATATTACTGTAGTAATTTTGTATATTGTTTTCTTGGCCTTGCATTTTGTGTCAGATTTCCTATGTATCTCTTTATTCAACATATTTTCCATTTCTTATATAGTAATACTACATTATATTCACCTTCCACAATATATTTAGTCACTTTCCAATTGGTTGGTATAGACTTTATTTCCAGTTCTTTGATACCACAATAAGAGAAGCTACAGATATTTTACCATATCTAGACAGGTTATATGCCTAGTGGTGAAATCTCTGGGTGAAAGGGCATGGATATTTTTGGTCCCTTTATTTGCATAATTTCAAATTGATTTTCAGAATGGGTTGTACTAATTTCATAGCTCTACCACTAGTGTATTAGTGTGCCTATCTTTCTACATCACCTCCAAAAAACAACTATTCCCATTTTTGTCATCTTTGTCAACTTGCTGGTTATAAGATATTTTCAGCATTGCTTTGATTGACATTTCTCTTATTATTAGTGAGTAGGTACATTCTTTCCTATGATGGCTAATAGTTTGCAATTATTCTTTTGAGAACTTTATTCATATCCTTTGGTCATTTGTCTATTGAGGGTGCCATTAACATTTTATTGGGACATAGTACATTCTGGGCTTTATCTTTCCTGATACTATTCTTAGATAAAAAATAAACCATCTAAGGACTCTCTAGGTAGTTACATTAATTTTTTTTTGATGTCTTGCCTTTCCTTTATTATTGGTATTGTTTGGAACTGTGCCATATTTTCACTTTTTCCAATCACACACTCCTCACTTGTTGTATATTCCTTTTTAATATTTATTCACTAAGTGGACTTATCTTTTTGTTGTTGTACCCTCTCAGTGACTGCTTAATGATATTCTCTCACCTGTGATCCAAGAAGTTGTAGCATACTCAGAGGCCATCCTCTGGTAAAGCCATCTTGGTATATGGACTAAACCAGGTTGAGATTAACCAACAGGTCTCAAAACCATCAGTGAGTTGGGAGAATGTCTACCTCAAGCATGTGAAGACTTCCTCCAGCAGAATGGGTAGATGAGAACCATCTGTTCCAATGACCTTGATGGCAGATGAAGCAGACGTTATGGAGTACTTAAGAGTTTGATGAGACATTGAAGATGCCAATATAACCACTGCAACCTGGGCTATAGTCAGTCATCCCAACTTTTGTTTTGCCACTGGGCTTCAGTAACTTTGAAAGACAGAGTAAGGCTGATGACTTTGTGCAACTCTGCCTCACAGCCAATTCATTCATAAGTTAAGAAATCACCCTCTGATGCCATTGATCCTCTTCAAAAATGAAGGACAAAAACCAATGACACTCTTTATTAAAGTGATGGCAAACTTGAAAAGAAACAGGGGTCACTTAGTGATTCCTACATATCACACATTAACTCAGAAAACCATATGTTACTATTATCTATGTTTTATAATATTTTAATTTATTTTGTTAAATATTTCCTAATTATATTTTAATTTGGTTCAGCTGCACTTGGGAGTGTCATGAGTCGTACATGGCTGGTGAGCAGCATTCTTGACACCTCTGCTCTATAGACTACACAAGTCTGTTGTGAGAAAAGTGCTTTGTAAAACACCAAGTTCAATAGAAATTAATTTATTGTTATCTCCTCTTGGAACTATTTGGACCACTCCTTCATTATGCTTCTATTCCTAGGATACTTATATTTTTTATGTCATCTCCTGTTTGGTTCTTTATCTGGACTTTCTTTTCTCCTCATCAAAATTCTAATAAAATCTTTTTTAATCTGCAATTTTCTTACAAAGCTCATTCTTCCTAGTTTGTGAGGTATACTGTGTTCCTTGCTGGGAATTCATTATTCTAGTGTCATGAATCCAACAAACCATCTTGGACATCACTTTTATTTAGCTTTTTGTTGTTGTTGTTTATTTTTCATTTTGAACTTAACAAAAGCAAAAAGAAAAATATTTCCATATAACAAAGTAAAATATAAAAATTGAATATAAAACTATGGATCCATAGTTTGCTGTTTAAAAAAAGTATACAAATACACTAAAGTCATCATGTTACTTTCAAAGTGACCCTTTGCTGCCTTCTGAACCTCCTTATTCTTTTTGTGCACTATGATTAGCCTTTTTAATTCTTTACCCTGCCCCCAATTCTCCCATCAAGAGAAAAGAAAAACCTTGTGATAAATCATCATAGTCAAGTTAAATATATCTACACAGTAACCATGTCCACAAACGTTTTTTTTCCTTTTTCACTCTAAGCCCACCACTTCTTTCCCAGGAAGTAGGTAGTATGCTTCATCATAGAACCTTTGGAAATGTGGTTGGTCATTATTTTGATCAGAATTCTTAAATCTTTCAAAATTGTTTTTCTTCACAATGTTGTTATTGAATAAATATTTCTCTTCTATTTATATCACCCTACATCAATTCATCCTAGTCTTCCTAGAATTCTATGGAAACATACCTTGTGTCATTTCTTAATAGCACAATAATAGTCCATTACATAATCTGTTTGCCACAATTTGTTCAGCCATTCACCAATTGAAAATACCCTTTAGTTTCCATTTTTTCTTTTCCTTTTTTAATCCCACCTTCAAGATCTACCCTTAAAGTTGAAGTTTTTATTTTTGATAGCTTGCTATTCTTTTTACTAGTTCTTGAAATATGGTGTCCAGGACTGATTGTGATTTTTAGGGAGTCAAGTGTTTCTTAAAATTATTCTCCTTTTTAAAAAAATTTGATAGCAACTACCTTACATTTTCTTCTTTTTTTCAGTTTCTTGATTTCTTGCCTGATGGAGTCATTGATATCTACTTGGTCTATTCTAATTTTCAGAGAGTTTGTTACTTGAGTAAAGTTTACCACTTTCCATTCTAAACTATCTGTTCTAGTTCTAGTATTTTCATCTAGAGCTTTTCTTTCAAAAAATCCCTTGCTCTTTTTCCTTTTCATCTCTGCTTTCAGTTTTTGTAGTTTCTTTCTTTTTATAGGTTAAATTTTTGAGTTTTCCCTGGATTTAAAATAGTTCTTTAAAGTGGCTAGTGTCATTATCTTATGACTCATATCTCCAGTCTTAATTCCCCCCTTGATTTCTGAAATTCATAGTGCTAGATCTTTAGGGCCCTCTGGGAAATCTCAGGTCAGAGCATTATGAATCTTGGAGCCCCTGATACTAGGATGTCTTACATTGCTGCTCCTGGATGCATTGATGCCACTCAATTCAGATTTCTCAGTCCTAAACAAAAGCCATTGTTTTTCTTCCAACCCACTTCCTAACTTTCCAATTTCATTATAAGGCAGTGGTGTCAAGCTCACTAATGTCACACTATAGTTTTCTGACATCTCTTGAGAGGAGTTTATTTGTTTGTTTCTCTTGGAATTCTCTATTCTTTATGCCTCCAGTTACAGAGACTTGCAGGTTATAGTTCTTTCCAGATTGTCTCTGGATTCACTGGAAAAATCTCTTATACTGGCAACAGATTATTTTTTCTGGCATTCACTCTTTCTTATTGCTTGTGGGCTTCTGCATGGTTTTTATATAGTTTTGGAGTACATGAAGCTCTTGCTCTAGTTTCTTATTTAATGTCTTGATCTGATCTTGTTATTTTTAGTTGTTTTATTTTTTTACTGGAGTAAGTATGCTGGTGCTGGGCTACCTGCCCCTGTTCAAGCACCTATCTTAGCCATGAGAATACATCCACTTTCTGTTAATAATATTCTCTCACCTGTGGTCCAAGAAGCTATAGCATACTCAGATACCATTCTCTGATAAAACCATCTTGGCATATGGACTAAACCAGGGTGAAGGTAACCAACAGGTCTCAAAACCATCAGTGAGTCAGGAGAATGTCTACCTCAAGCATCTGAAGACTTCCTCCAGCAGAATGGGTGGATGAGAACCAATGTAATGGTGATGGAATTTGAAGATTCCCTTTATTGGCAAGCTAACCCAGAGCTTGTGAATCCCATAGTGGGATGAAATTGTTGATGTGATGAGAGGGAGCTGAACAGGGAGGAGCTGGTGCTATGTATTGGGAAAAGCCCAAGCTGAGAGAGGCCAGAAGAACTTCTGGGAGCAGCATTGTGGAGGCAGAGAAAGAGAGAGAGCTGCTGGGAATAAGAATGCTGAGAGAGAGAGAACTGCGGTTGAAGACTTCTGAGGGCCAGCCAGAGTTGCCCAGGCCTTTTGAGGGCCCACTGGAGCTGCAGAAAACTAAGGAGGCATGACTGTGGTGCTATACTCTGTCTATTTTGATGTTACTTTGTCAGATTTGTTTATTGATAGAGGCCTCAGACCTTGTTGTTGGGTCTAGGTTGATTTCACAGGCAGAAAGTGAATTGATGAGGATGTTGGCAATGTGAATAAATATTATTGTGGCTTTGTTAAGCTTTGTCTTCCTAGGAACAGAAACTGTGGGAAGGGGAACCATGGAAGCTGAGAATCTGCCTTGAGCCAAGATGAAAAGACCTCTCTTTGGGTACTTAATACTGACTGATGATATTGTAAACTAGTTGTGACCTAGGGGTGAATGGCCTTTGTGCTTTCCATTGCCCCTTGAGAGGGTGCTTGGTGGTGACTGATGATATTGTAATTTAGTTGTGACCTAGGGAAAACTTTTGGCCTTTGTACTTTGTGGTTAACTAAACGAATGTACTTTGTTTAAGAAGATTTTTTGATCAAAGAGACTAAGACAGTGTGACCTAGGGGTGGACTTTGTGATTGACTAAATGAATGCACCTTGTTTAAAAGAGAACTTTAACCTTTGTACTTTGTGATTGAATTGAGGACTTACTAAATGAATGTACTTTGTTTAAAACTATGTGACCACTTTGGTGAAAACTACATGGCCATTTTAGTGTTAAATTGTTGAGTTGTGACATGGTGAATGCTGTATTTTGATTTTCTGTGAATGTTTTGCTTTAATTTACTGTTGAAGTAAATGGAGAATTTAACTATGCTTTGTAATCAGAACCTTGAAAGTTGTTCACAGCAGCAGTCCTCTGGAAAGCTGCTTGTGCTTCGCGTTACAACCATCTGTTCCAATTGATTCCAGTTTGTTCCTACAACCATGACCTTTGGGGGCAGTAAGCATCTGAAGTTGGGGACAGGAATGGGAGAAGGAAAAGGAGCGTTCAAACACATGGGACAAGGTTAGGGACCAGCATGATTCCCTTCAGAGAAGATGGGCCTTACCAGAAGGTAAAGATTTGCCTCCCTAGTTCTTTTGCCTCCAAGTTCTTTCCCTTCTAAGAAGAATCTAAATCACAAAGTGGCACTACACATCTGGGGAATTATAAAGGACCCTGAAAGAAAATTGGAGTAAACAGAGAAGGCAGAGACTTGCATTGATTGTTTATACCCTATTATGAGTCCTGTATGTTACTTCTCCATTTTCCTGTCCCCAACTTAAGACCCTTACTGCCACCAAAGGTCATGGTTATAGGAACAAAATTTTTTTCTAAGTCTTTTGTTCTTTTATGTGGCCCAATGTCTTGTTCCTTTGGTGTCATGTATATGATCTTTTATTTTCTAAGAGTCTGGTGATGCTCATCAACTCCTTATCACACTAGAAGGTTGGGTTATCAAAACCTCTAGGACTTTGACATTGTCCAAGAAATCCTTCTTCTTTCAATTCAGGAATTTTTGACATATTCTAAAGAGCTGGGTTGCAGAAATCCTGATGACTTGGTCAGTTGGTTCCCCTCTCCACAACAGAGATTATACTATTGCCTCTCTCTGACTTGGTCAATCAGTCAGTCAATAAGCATTTATTAAGCACTTACTGTGAACCACTGTGCTGAGTAGATACAAAGGCAGACCCTGCTCTCAGTGAGCTAATGGGAAAGAAAATATATAAATGAATATGTACAAATCAGCTATATACAGGTTAAATAGTAATTAATTGACAACTGGAAGGCACTAAGATTAAGAAGTTCTGGCAAAGACATAGAAGATGAGATTTTAGTTGAGACTTAAAGGAAGCCAGGAGACAAAGAAGAGGAGGGAGAACATTCTAAGCATGGAGGACAGCCATTAGAAAAGTCATGAGTCTGGAGATGGAGTATCTTGCTCATGAAATAGTAAAGAACATAAGCATCATTTCATTAATTATTAGTGATTTTGAGCTTTTAAAATATGGTTGTTGATAGTTTAGATTCTTTCTTTGAAAATTGCCTGGCTTTATGCTTTGACCATTTATTCACTGGGGAGTGGCTCTTGTTCTTGAATCAGTTCCTTATACATCTTGGATATGAGTCTTTTAACAAAGAAACTTGCTGCAAAGATTTTTTCCCCCTAGGTAATTACATTTGTGACCCCATTTGGGGTTTTCTTGGCAAAGATACTGGAGTGGTTTGCCATTTCCTTCTCCAGTTCATTTTACAGATGAGGAAACTGAGGCAAACAGGATTAAGTGACTTGCCCAGGGTCACTCAGCTAGTAAGTGTCTCAGAGCAAATTTGAACTCAGGAAGATGAGTTTTCCTGACTCTAGGTTCAGTGCTCTATCCACTGTGCTAACAACTTGCTTCTTACATCCTAAAAAGAAGAGAAAACAAAAATATCATAGTCACGAATATTACAGACATGTTGAATGAGGCTGTTGTAGAACAGATTAACAAACCCATTCCAAGCATAATATATCTATGAGGCACCCAGTTTGTGATGTCCAATGGGTCATTGTGGTGAGGTGGTTGGAAGGTCTCCTTCTTAAGGGAATGGGACCTGGGAGAGGGGGCAAATACCAGAATTTCTCTTGTTTGTTAGTGTCTGTGAATCCTCATTAGGTCTCTTTGGAGCATGGGATGCTACTCCCTTTATAGGATGTCTGGAATTTTCCTACATGAGAAAAGCATCTAGCTCCAATGATACATTTTCTTTTCCTTCTGGATATATTATGCCACATTCTTCCACTCATCAGATTCGTTACTTTTACTTCTCTCCATCTAGCTTTAAATTTCATTTAGTCATTGGAGACAGCTAGATGGTACAGTGGATAGAGTGGCTAGAATTGGAGTTTGAAAGGCCTGAATTCTCATACTGCCCCTGAAACTTACTAGGTATGTGGCCCTGGGTAAGTCACTTAACTGCTCTCAGTCTCAGTTTCCTTATCTGTAAAATCAGGGCCAAAAATAGCAACTACCTCATAGGGTTGTTGAGAGGCTTAAATGAGACAGTGTGTATAAAGTGCTTTTCAAACCATAGAATACTATATCTAAATGCTAGTTATTATTAAATGATACCTCCAACTTAAGACAGGACAGGTTCCATGATCCTTCTAAAATGTAATGAGCTGTTAAGAATGAACAGATATCCTTAGAAACCATCACTCTAACTTGTCTTATTTGATACCAATATCCTAAGTTAATACTCATTTAACAATGTCTGAAAGTTGAGGTTGACCTTTGGCAGATTTTGGCAAAGTTGGCAAAACTCATCCAACCTATTGTCAACATTGTGTCTTGATTTGACTCTTATTTACATTTTCTAGCTGTTACAGGGCTGTCCTTTGTTTACTAGGATGAACCAGCTCTCAACCACCAATGTCTATTTTCAGAATTCTTTTTTTTTTTATGCTCAGAATCCATATACTACATACTGGGTGCCCAGGATCCTTTCCTTTGTTGACTTTCATTCAGGCCCTTTGTTTTTCTGCTAGTTTTCTAATACACCAATTCTGTTTATGTGTTAATGGCAGTTAAATGTGCTATCTTTCTAGGTTTATTTCCATTTTATCCCAAAGAAATGAGTGACTACACAATACTTTAAATATAAAATGCAAACTTTAACCTAAAGGAAAGAAATCTTTAATGGTGGAATTCCTTGCACAATGAAGTCCAGTGGGGTAAGTTCTGAGGTGGGGGTGGTACAGGGATAAAGAGAGGCCCTCTACATCCCTCAGATTACATCAGCTAGGCCAGTATACTCTGCCTACCCACATGGCTAGACCTGCTGGTGAGATGATCACCCACCATCTGTCTTGTGTGGTCAGATCTCATCAGGAACTCTCAAAATTCTTGCCTCCTAAATTTTATCCACCTCAGGCAACATGTTAATTATAGCACACAAATCTATGCTCTTTTTGCATTCAGATCTTTTAAAAAAAAGCAAACTGTGTAAGCAATCTCAGATTGGAGAAAATAGCAAGGAAAAATGGGCAGCAGGTCATAAAGATTGTTTCTAATGTAATATAAATGCGATGTGATATAAATGCACTGTAATGTATCATCATTAGCTGAATGTCAGGGTTGAAAGTAATGAGTCATCCTAAAAAGTCTTTGATTCCACAGAGTATATTTATTTATTCTGCTTAAGTAACTCAACTTTGGTATTTAAATGGACACAGTTTATGAATCTATTATTAATGAGACTATTAAACCTTTCAAGCTGACCATTATCAACATTGTGTTTTGATTTGACTCTTATTTACACTTTCTAGGTGTTACAGGCCTGTTCTTTGTTTGCTAGGATGGACCAGCCTCTAAACTAGTTGGACTGAATGAGTTTCAGGTTTTTAATTTGTTATGACAAATAAATTCCAAATGTCCCCCCTCCCCCTTGTTAATAGGCAATACAGCTTGGTAGAATGCTCACTTATCCTCTCACCTTCAGCATTCCATATTTAGATTTTCAAATGGTTTGACTTCTTTTTCTTCAAGATTTAAAATATAGGCCAACCTCAAATTATTATTATTATTTTTAAAAACTTGTGCTAAGAATTCACCAGTGCTAAATTCTGATGGGCACATTCATTACCCAAATACCCACAATTTCTTGTTCCAAGGGGTCTTTCCAAGTGATATAAATTGAACTATGTTCTTCCATAAGCACCAATTATGGCTGATCTTGAGATGCCTTCTTTCTCTAATTGGTAAAGTTAATTTGATTAAAATGGCAATTCTATGTGGGCAGTCATATTTATTTCCATTTAAACCCATAAATGGTCTAAAAATGTTTTCAGAATGTTAAATGAGGCAATAATGAGTTTCCTATGGTTGAGTAAGAATGCACAAATTAGTATTATAACATTGCAATTAACATGCATCTTGACTGGATTCAACTTTGCCAAAATTTTTCCTTTTACTTATAGTCAATGTGGGATAAATCCAAGAAAAAAAATGGTGCAAGAAGATGTTGTAGAATGGAAAAAATAGGGGCGGCTAGGTGGCGCAGTGCGTAGAGCGTTGGCCCTGGAGTCAGAGGGACCTGAGTTTGGATCCGGCCTCAGACACTTAACACACACACAAACAAAAACCTAGCCATGTGACCTTGGGCAAGTTACTTAACCCCAATTGCCCTCCAAAAAGAAAAAAAAAAGAATGGAAATAATATGCTAATGCCTGTATAGATATGCATCTACTTCCTTTTCTTAGGAAACCAGACCAAATTTGGAGGAAGAACTTCTACCAATAGGGATGGATGGGAACCTATTCTGTAATTTATAGCTTTAGAGAGTTGCCCAGGGCACTGAGGAGTTAAATGACTTGTCAAGGGTCATATAGCAAATATATTTTAAAGGTAGGACTCGAACCCAGATCTTCAGCTTCCAAAGTTAGCTCTCTATCCACTCACTATACCACACTTCTGCTGAGATTTATATATATATATATATATATATATATATATATATATATATATATTTACATATATACACATACATATACATATATACATACACACATACATATATATGTGTGTATGTATAACTCACAGATCAGTCATTACAGGTGCCTTTCCTAAGTGCTTCTTTCTATTGCTTTACTGTCCTCAGAGGAATTCAATTCATAGGAAAAATCTACTGGCCTCTGGTGACCCAAAGTGAAACAGAGATTGTCATCTACCCAAGTACTAGATCATTCCCACAAACTGCTCACATGTTATAAAGGATATACATATACACATATGTGTATATACACATATATACATACATGTATATGTGCATGTGCATATATGTGTATATATATACACATACATATATATATGTGGAGAGAGAGACAGAGAGAGAGACAGACAGACAGACAGAATTGTTCAGTTTTTCAGTTGGGTCTGGCTCTTTAGGACCCCATTTGGGCGTTTTCTTGGCAAAGATACTGGAGTGGTTTGTCATTTCCTTCTCCAGCTCATCTTACAAGATGAGGAAACTGAGGCAAACAGGGTTAAGTGACATAACTAGTAAGTGTCTGAGGCCAGATTTGAACTCAGTCTTCCTGACTCCAGGCTTGGTGCTCTATTCACTGTACCACCTAGTTGCTGTATCTATATTTATATTCTTCTCTATCTCTATCTCTTTCTACATATACACACTAATATGTATGTTTATTTGGTTGTTTACACACTGCACTCTTTGATCCAGAGAAGTATTCATTGATTCATTCATTTGGTCATTCTTTCTATCACATACTTCTTGCATAGAGTGCTTTGTTTTGGTTCATTGTACAGCTGGACATAGGGGTAGCTATGGGTCCTTATACAATGTCTATTTGTCATTGTTTTCTTTTTCCTACCATGACCTAGGGTGCTGAAACAACTTCATCACAGCCATGTTGTATTTGTATATTTAATGATTACTGTTTGATAAGGAGAAGCAATGGTGTAGCTGATAGGGAACTAACCCAAGAGTCAAGAAGATCTAGGATTAAGTCTTCATTTTTCAGTGCTCCAGGTGATTATTAAGGCAAGATGGTAGAATAGTTGCCACTTTGCATTGGATGGATGCATGCATGCATACATGAATGAATGAAAAAGTAATCATCAAGTAGTAGGCACTGTGAACACTGCTGGGTAGACAAATACAAAAATGAGAGCCTCTGTTCACTGGCAGGAAGTTCCCTACACTCATTAAAATCACAAGTTTAGACCAAAAAAATGACAATGATGAGCAATGGATGGAAACTACAGAGAAGAAAATTTGAACCTGATTATAGAAACATTTCTTAACAAAAAGAGATGTAAAAAAATGGAAGGGAAAATTTCAGGAGGTAGGGGGTTCTTGTGTGTCTGGTTGCTCACTTGCCAAATATGTTGGACATATACAGAACTGGTGAGATCACCAAGAAGGAGAAAGAATATATAGAGAGAAGTGGCTTCGGGAAAGAGCCTTGGGGTTCACCCACATCGGGTGAATTCTTATTCAAGTATGGAGGCTCATTCTATACTTGACCTGCTCTGGTACAAATGGGACTACTTGCAAGTATAGCATTCAGATCAAATAACTGCATTTAAAATTGAGCCAATTTAAAATTGGCCCTTTCCCCCATCCCTGATACCTTCAATAATTCTAGGTGAAATCAGTCAGCACAGTCATTCTATGGGGTGTGAGAAGTTTTCTAGGGGTAGCCATAGAAGCCCCTGTATTCTTTCCTTAGAGGTCCCTTTACTGAGATATCTGCCTAGAGGAGGGCCCAGCCTTTGCCCCATAGTCCATGTGCAGGCAGCTCCCCACCAGCTGAAGCCAGCTGCAAGGACTTGTTTATTTTAGAATGTGTGTGGTCTCATTCCCCTGCCAGCCTCATACATATGGATTGGACAAAGTGGCCTCAGATTCCTTCCAGCTTTGAGATTCTGTGATTCTTTGGCTCTATGATGATAATGACAAACAGTATTTGGAGACTGTTTTAAGGTTTGCAAAACACTTTACATGTCTTATCTCATTTTATCCTCACAACAAACCTGGGAGGTAGGTGCTGTTATCATCCCCGTTTTATAGATGGGGAAACTAAGGCAGATAGAGATTAAGTGATTTTCCCAAGGTCATGTTAGCTGGATTTGAATTCAGATCACTCTGATTCCAGATTCAGTGCTACATCTACTATGCCACCTAGATGCCCCGATGGTGATATTGATCAGGATGATAACCAAATAAAGGACAGGGAACTCTTCTGGATACATTAGGGACAAAAATCTACTTTTTCTATGGTGATGTATTACTTCGCTGGAGGGCCAAGTGTTTTCATCTTGGATTGTAGTTCCAGTTCTTCCAAGTGGTCTTGACCAACTTGTTTCTTTTCTCTGGACCTCAGTTTTTCATTTTTAAAAGGAAGATGATCTCCAAGGTCCCTTCTAGCTTAAATATTCTATGATCAATGATTCATCTAGTTCAGAAGTCCAAGACATAAATCTTATTCAGGAATAATTAGACTTCATAGAGTCTCCTTCAGCCTTTTTGAATTACAGGAAGTTTCGATCAAGGGTATGGGGAGTTCCTAATGGTTCAAATATGTGTTCTTGAGAATGCACTTTCAATATTGGCTTTCATAGCACTAACGTTTACTATTCATCAATTGGCTAGCCAGTTTTACTTACAGGAGGAATGTGTATGAGTGCTTTGTGTTATGGAAGGAGACTGAGAAGAACCTGGATATTTTATGCCTGACAAAGAATAATTTAATTTGAATTATAAAGGGGTTTGGTTGAAGGACAAAGAAAGGAATTGCTTATAAAACAAGAACAGAGAGGGGAAAAATAAAATAATGGGTCAGTTATTGCACTCATGAAAACCAGGAATAGTCTCCCCAAGTATCATTTGAATCTAAGTTTGTGGAGAATATTTTACCATGGCTTGACCTGAGGTAAAAGAGAATCATAACATAGTCAAGGAGGTGAGGGAAATGCAAAGGTAGAGGGGTGGCTTCAGATATTACCACAAATTTCAGGAAATACCTGAACCTGAAATAGTGCTGAGGATAGAGTGTTAGACTTGGAGTCAGGAAAACCCAAGTTCAACTCTTGGTTCAGATACTTACTAATTATATGATCCTGTACAAATCATTTGATATTCCTGATCTGTAAAATGGGGACACACATGCTTATTGTGATGATCAAATGAAAGAGCACATGTAAAGAGTTTTACAAACCTTATGTTTGGTTGATGGTTGTCCTTCATTCTCAGTGAGGACCAAAATGACATCACTATGTCAGAGTCAAGTAACAGTGTATCTGATTGTGGCTGATAAGACCAATATGAGCTCAGAACACTCTCCAACAGGTTGGGCACAAATAGTTCACATGTACTTTTGGGGGGGAATTCTCTAAATATGTACATCTCGTGTTTCTTCTGAGCTGCTGCAATTCTACTTTGCTCATAGAGCACGGTGCCTTCTTTGATGTGGGCATGCCATGCTGGGCAGTCCTACGCTAGTGTCTCCTATGTCATGCAATCAGTTCCAAAGTTTTTCAGTTCTTCTTCTACAAACCTTATAACACTATATGAATGCTAACTACCCACAAGACATATCTCTAAAATGTTGGAGTTAACAGGATTATAAATTTGGAATACTTCAATGGATCCATGATTTTATTTATGTGGGTCTTCCCTCCAACAGTGTTGATTCATACCCTCTTACTGACTTTTCCAAGTTCTACTATAAATCTTCCTTAAGAATCCTCCTAACATATCATATACTGTCTTCTAGATTTTTAAAAACATTCCATGAATATGAGTAGAGAAACTTGTACTGCCTACCTTTCATCCTATAGTCTTATAACATAACTGGCCCATCTTCTTGTTTGATCATATATTTCCTAGATTTTTTAAATGTGACTTTTTGCTAATATACTGTTACCCGTTACATCAACCTTGCCTTTTTTTTTTTTTTTTGCTACTCTTTGGATCATCTTCATGTTTGATTCTCTAGAGACTTCTCTGTTCCTTGAATTTCAGTCATATATTATCAAGCAAAAACACATAATAGCTGGACTAATTCCTAACTCCACAAATAATGGTCTAGGTTTTCTGTTTTTCCATAGAACCGCCAACATTTGTTAATTTCCTCATTTGTCATCCTTGTCTGTCTGAAAGGTATGAGGTAAAATGCTCAAATTGTTTTAAATTTTATTTTTTGAATTGTTAGTGGGAGCATTTTTCATATAGTTGTTGATACCTTGGATTTCTTCTTTTGAAAATTACCTGTTGATTTCTTTTGATCATTTATCTATTGGGGAATAGCTCTTAGTCTCAAAAATTTGAGTTAATTCCTTACATGTTGTGGACATGGGACTTTTATCAGCCCCAGTTCATTTTGAGATTTACCCCTAGTGACCCTATTTTTACTGGATGTAGACTAGGGCAAAGTCCTGCAGCTGAAATAAAGATGGGTTATTTCTTTGACAGTTCTTTAAGCTACCAAAACTAGTGTCAGGTTAGTTTGGTATGACTTTGTTTTTTTAGTAAATCCATAGTGCCTCCAGTGATCACCACAGTTTAAATTATTTGCTTGAAATCACCTATTTGATAATCCTTTCTTGAATTTATTCAGGTATTGACCTAAAATTATCCTTCTGTAATTACTGGAATCTATTTTTTACTCACTGGAAAAAAAAAGGAGGAGATATGTTCATCTCTCCTTTTTCTAGTACATATCTCATTCTTTGTGATTTTTTGCCTACAATCTCCTTTTGCTCACTATGAAATTTTAACTAATTTGAGTGAGTAGGTGCTTTCTTATTATATCCTTATCAAATTAGAATTTATTTTAATAAGGAATAGACCTCCTGTGTGGAAAACATCATGTTCACCTATCTTGATCTTCAGTTCCATTTTTAATGATGATTTAACCCCTCAAGTAAACACAATTTTCTTTAATAAAACAGATAAAAGTAAGTTAGTAGTTCAGTAGCTCCATCCTCTGACATTATCCCATTTTCTCAAAATAACTTCCTAACCATCCTCTTTCTCCTTCTTTCAGATCTCTTCAACTTGTTAATGTTTGTATGAAAATGAGATGTCTAGAATTGGACGATGCTCTCCAGAAAGTCATATCCTAGGTTATTTTTTGGAAATTATTGGATGGAAGAGACCTTAGGCGTCATCTAGCCCAACCACCTCATTTTATAGATGAGGAAATTGAAGCCCTGTGACATTAAGTGACTCATCAAAAGTCATATAGATAATAAACAGCAAAGTCAGTATCTAAACTCAGAACCGCTGGCTCCAAATTTGTCACTTTTTCTATGACTAGTGTAGCACCTAGCAGGACTATCACCCCCTTCATTCTGGAAATGGCATTTGTGTTAATTCATCCTAAGATTACATTAATTTTTTTGGCTTCTATTGTGTTGCTTTATGAGGAAGCCAAGGCTCTGTCCTTAGCATTCCTCTTTCTACATGCTTTCTATTGTGGATTTGAAACATTTCCATTGTGTCAATTATCTCTATGCAAATGGTTTCTAAATCTATATCTCTACTTCTGACCACTCCCTTGAGCTCTAGCCTCACATTTACAACTGCTTGGTGGCCATCTCCATCTTCATATCCTGCTAACAATTCGAATTCAGTATATTTGAAGTTTTCCCTTTCCCTCATAAAGTGCTGCTCTCCTCCCCAACTTCCTTATCTTCTAATCAATTGCTAAGTTCTGTATCCTGCAAAGTCCTGTCTGTCTCTTGGATCTTTTTCCTCCCTTCCATTACCACTGCTACTATCCTAGCTCAGATGCTCATGAATTCTTGCCTGGAAAAACTCCTAATCAATGTTCCTGGCTCCAGTCTCTCCATTCTCCATACCTCTGCCCCGGTTATCTTTCTTCAGTGCAATTGTGTTGCTGCCCTCCCAAAGGGGAAAAAAGTGTCTGCTCCTTTCTTAGAGTATAAAATACAAACTGCTCATCGTGATGAAACTTATTGCCCAGTATCTCAGCTTTGAACTCACAGACAGTCAACCCTTAAAACAAAAATAAAAGAGGGAAAAATCCATTTAGCCCAATTAACTCATCCATCAATTAACTACATTAATATATAAATAAAATGGCTGTACCCCTAGAAGTCACTTGGAGAATAGAGTGAGGTTGCTGAAATGTGACTTGCTTAGCCAGGAGGGAGGCTAAAGAAGCTTTGAGATCCAGGCCCAGGGAAACTGTCATCAAAAGGGAAGCAGTCAGAAAGTGAGATAAAGAATATATAAGGAAATACATAAGGAAAAAAAGACTGAAATTACTGAAGGTTACAAGAGGAAACCAAAAGGCCCTGCCATTAGGACCTTGAGCAGACAAACCAGCAGGGAAGATTTTAATAACAGAAATTATGGCCTTCAGATAAGCTAAAAGAATCCAAATATCTACAAATAAATATTACCAAAAAAAATGAGTCAATGTCCAATGAGAGTACTGTGGATTCCCAAGAGAACAAGAAAGCACAGCAGGAAATCCTTGAATGATTTAAAAGAGAACTAAGGATTGTGAAAGCAGAATTTAAAGCCTGCACAAAAGAAATAATCAACAATAGAAAAAAAAAAACTTGAGTCCATGGTGACAAGGTTAGAGTAATGACTGAACTAAAACTGTTCAAAATTTGGATGGACTGACTTGGAGGTTGTAGGATCATAAATTTGGAACTGGAAGGAACATAGAGACCATGGAGTCTAATCTCCTAATTTTACATAGAGTTGAGGAAACTAAGGCTCAGAAAAGTTGTCACTTTCCCAGAGTCCTACAGTTAGCAAGCATCAGAAAAAGAGTTTGATCAATTCCAAGTCAAATCTTCTATCTACTATTCCCCAAGGAACAAGGAACTGGTTTTCCCTTTACTTTTTCCTTTCATTCTACTCCTTAAAATAGAATAAAATAAGTTTAAATCTATTAAAAATGTTGACAGCAATACTTATAGTTTCAAAGAAGTGAAAAATAGAATGGGGAAAATAATTAGGGAAATATTTGTGTAAAGAAGAAGGAAATATTTGAGGGTGGTGGAGAAAGCTGTCAAATATACGAGAATAATATTTTAATATTAATTCTCAAATGAAATCAGCTTTTTAATAGTGAGATTCTCTCTCAAGGGATTCAAGCAAAGCTGGATAATTATTTTTGGGCAATATTGTAGTGAAGATTCTTGGTGAGGATTCTTTAGGCTGTTTCAGATGTTCCCTAAATTCCATTTCAACTCAGATTTGGTGTTTCTATGGTTTTATGATAGTTGAAATCTCTCTTCACTCTTATTGTCAGCCTCCATGAGAAGTTTGTGGAGGGGGGGGGGCGGAGCCAAGATGGCAGAGTAGAAACAGCATCTCCAAGGCTCTCTCCCCCCAGATTACCTCCAAACTATGTAAAAGGGGACTCTGAACAACTTCTGGAGCCCCAGCACCCAAAGAACGACACAGAGAAGCTAACCTCCCGCTGAGGACAGCCCAGCAGCCCTGCAGGAAGGGCCAGCGCAGCTCAGCGGAGCCAGCAGCGCAGCATGTAGTGCGTGGAGAGCTGAGCCCAGGTCCCGCGGTTTTAGCCCCAGGGCGGCCGGGCCAACAGCCGGCTGGAGGGACCCCAGAACACCAGCAGCTGTGGCGATTCCAGAATGGTCAACACAGACATGCCTAGGACAAAGTGAGAGGTTACTGCCCTATGGACTTTGGGACCAGTATTTGGGGAATGTGTTGGCTTCCTCCCCTGGGGGCTAGAAGCCACTGAGGAGACATGCCATTTTGCAGTTTTCAGTGGCGGCTCCAGCTCCTGGCCTGCTGTAGGGAGATCCAGCAATCAGTTTTGGGGGGTAATTGCTCTTGCTTTAACCTCCTTGGATCTGGATTGTGGTCTGGGGGGAGGTCATGGGGCAGGTTTCCAGCTTGCCAGAAACAGAAGTTGCCCCCACACACGTTCAGGACGAAGCTCCCCTGTCTGGTGGCAGAGTTCTACTGTGGCAACAAGCCCAAAAGTCAAGTAATTAAGTGGCATTATGCCAAGGCAAAGGAAACAAAATAAACAGAAAAATGAAACATTAGACTCCTATTTTGGGGGCAAAGAGGATTGAAGCATGGAACAGGAAGAGGACTGTGAGGTCAGAAATCCTGCTCCAAAAGCCCCAAAGGAAAATATGAGTGGGTTACAGGCCATAGAGGACCCTAAGAAGGACTTTAAAAATCAAATAAGAGAAGTGAAGGAAAAATTGGGGAAAGAAATGAGAAGAATGCAGGAAAAGTATGAAATGAGGGTCAACAGCCTGACTGAGGAAAACACCACCTTCAAAAATAGACTAACTCAAATGGCAAAGGAGGCCCAAAAGGGCAATGAGGAGAAGAATCCCTTAAAAAGTCGAATTTGCCAGATGGAAAAAGAATCTCAAAAGCTCACTGAGGAGATACATTCCTTCAGAGTTAGACTGGAGCAAATGGAAGCTAGTGACTTTATGGGAAATCAAGATGCTGTTAAGCAGATACAAACAAATGAAAGAATAGAAGGCAATGTGAAATATCTCATGGGAAAAACCACTGACCTGGAAAATAGATCCAGGAGAGACAATTTAAAAATTATTGGACTACCTGAAAGCCATGATCAAGGAAAGAACCTAGAAATCACCCTTCAAGAAATTCTCAAGGAAAACTGCCCTGATGTTCTAGATCCAGAGGGCAAAATAGAGGTTGAAAGAATCCACAGATCACCTCCTGAAAAAGATCCCAAAAAGAAAACTCCCAGGAATATTATAGCCAGGTTCCAGAATCCTCAGATCAAGGAGAAAATACTACAAGCAGCCAGGAAGAAACAATTTCAATATTGTGGAAACACAATCAGAATAGCCCAGGACCTGGCAGCTTCTACACTGAGGGATCAAAGGGCATGGAATATGATATTCCAGAGGGCAAAAGAGCTGGGAATGAACCCAAGGGTCACCTACCCAGCAAAACTGAGTACTTTGTTTCAGGGGAAAATATGGTCATTCAGTGGAACAGAGGACTTTCAAGCATTCTTGAGGAAAAAAAACAGATTTGAATAAAAAATTTGACATCTGAACACAAGAAGCAAGAGATACCTGAGAAGGTAATCAGGGAAAAGAAATCAAAAGGAACTTATCAAAATTGAACTATTTACATTCCTACATGGAAAAATAATAACTGTGACTGATGAAACTTTTCTCAGTATGAAAATAATGGAAGAAGGGTATATGGTCACATGAATACATATGTGAATGTGTGTATATATGTTTACAGTTATACATGGAGAGAGGGCATAGGTTGAATTTGTTAGGAAGGGATGATACCTAAGGGGTGAAATTATGAGGTGAGAGAGGAAAGTGGCAAGAGGAGATGGGGAGAGACAGGGTAGGGTAAACTATCTCATGTAGAAGAAGCAAGGGGAAGTGGCTGTAGAGGAGGGGAAGAAGAGGAAGGCAAAAAGGCAAAACCATATTCTCATTGAATTTGGTTTAGGGAGAGAATGACATACATACTAAATGGGATATCTCAACCTGCAGCAGAATAGGGGGAAGGGGGATGAGAGGAGGGATGATGGATGGGAGGGCATCCTTGGGGGGAGAGGAGGTTGAAAGTACCCACTATAGAAGAGGGACAGGATCAAGTAGGGAATGGACCAGGTGGGGAGTGGGATGAGTGGGAGGGAATTATAAGCAGCCTTGTACAATATATCTACTATGGTAATATTTTGCATAGCTAGACATGTACAACACATACTGAATTACTTATCTTCCCAGAGGGAATGGGTGACAAGGGAGGAAGGGGATGGATCTGAAATTCAAGGTCTTAAAATTAAATGTTTCAAATATATATAAACACTATTATTAATACTCTTTTGCATGTAATTGGGAGATAAGAAGTACAGGCATCGGGACACAAAGATTCACCTTGCTCTAATGGAAAAGTCGAAGGGGGTAAGGGAGAAGATATGGGAGAGAGCAAGATGGAGGAAGCAATATCTTGTGGGACTACTATTCTGGGAGGGTGGGTAGGAGAAAAACGGGGAAAAAAATTGTAACTCAAAATCTGGCAGAAATGAATGATGTAAAACAGGAGTTAATAAAGCATTTGTTTAAATAAAAAAAAAAAAGTAAAAAAAAAGAAGTATGTGGAGTTTGTGGTCTGCTTCATCAGTTTATCATTCATTTCTTCCTTTAAGCAGTGGTCAGTCCTATATTCCCATCACAACGTTACTTTCATTGTTTTTGTTGTTCAGTCATTTTTCACTCATGTCCAACTTTTCATGACCCTGTTTGGGATTTTCTTGGCAAAGAAGCTGGAGTGGTTTTCCATTTCCTTCTCCAGCTCATTTTAAAGATGAGGAAACTGAGGCAAATAGGGTTAAGACTTGCCCAAGATCATACAGCTAGTAAGTGTTTGAGACCAGATTTGAAACTTCATTTCTACTTTACTAGTCTGAAATGCTCTCCACTATGCTTCCTTCTGGTTCATGGCTTTTTTCATATATCATTTTTATAAACAATACTTATTACTTCTATCTAATATTTCTTTGAATACTGTATTCCTTTCTATAAAACTATTCTGTTCATAATTCTTTATCCTATCAAGACTTAGTGATTCCAGGGGCAGCTAGGTGGCACAGTGAATAGAGCACCAGCCCTGGAGTCAGGAGGACCTGAGTTCAAATCCAGCATGAGACACTTAACACAAAAACTAGCCGTGTGACCTTGGGCAAGTCACTTAACCCCAATTGCCCTACAAAATGCAAAAAAAAAAAAAAGAGTGATTCTTAAGAGGTTGAATTTACCTCTTTCCATATTGATTTTGATTTTACTTTATTGATTACCCTTACTTTTTGCCTCTATGTAGCCATCTGAATGTTTTCTGTGAAATATTTGTCTTTCTCATTGATATTCTTCTTCCTCTGTCTTATCTACTATTCTCTGTTTTGTCTTGAGAGATCTGGCTGTCTTTCTGTTTCTCTGTCTAACTACCTATCTGTCTATGTTCTCTCTCTTTCTCTCTCTTCTTCCACCCCCGCCATGTCTGTCTCTTTATATCTTTCAATAGTGCTCTATTTCCTTTAGTTTTCAAGTCTCTCAATTGGATATACAAGTTTCCAAGCAAATATCTATATCTACGCCTATATCTATGTGTACACACACACACACACACACACACACACACACACACACACACACACACAAACATGTATATAAATTAATGGAAGGAAACAAGTATTTGCATATGTGCCAGGCACTATGCTGAATATTTTTACAAATATTATATATTTGAACATGAACTGAATTCTAGCTAAAGCCTAAAATAAACTGATATTGATTACATGGGTTCATTCTCTGTATTTGTCCTTGGTTATCTATCTTTTTTGTATATGTTCTTTTACAAACTTAGTTCCTTCATGAGCTTCCTGTGCAGCCACATTGTTCTTTTAAAAATCTTTTTTCTTTTCTTCTTCCATAGAACCATTTGAAATAGGATTATTACAATTTCATTTTTGAGACCCTCATATTCCCCTTTGAGCTTACTTCCCTTTTAAGAATTTTACGCATTGGGGCGGCTAGGTGGTGCAGTGAGTAGAGCGTAGGCCCTGGAGTCAGAAGGACCTGAGTTCGTATCCAGCCTCAGACACTTAACGCACACACAAACAAAAACCTAGCCGTGTGACCTTGGGCAAGTTACTTAACCCCAATTGCCCTCCAAAACGCAAAAAAAAAAAGAATTTTACACCTAAGGAAACTGGCTAGTTTGAAAACTAAATAGCTTTTGACTCCTCAAGAATTTACCATATTTGGATAAAAGTAGTATTCTTGTTCAAATAGATTAGCATATATTTCCGTAAGCATTCAAATAAGCATATTAAAAATAGATACCAGCCACAACAATAATTTTTGAGGTTTTCATCATTTGTTATATGTATATATTTGATCAACTAGAAAAGGCTAAACTTCTAAAATTAAGTAAATGAGCACATTCTTTTTAAGTGTGTGGTCATTAACAAATTTTTTTAACGTGAATAGTAACTTTACCTACTATCCCCAAATGAAATTAGACTATGTGAACCAAAATTGTTTTATTCCTGAAAGAGAAAAAAGGAAAAGAATTCAATGAATAATTTCTTCTTCTGCAAAATGATGTTGGATTAAATGAAATGTAATATCCCTTCTATTCTTAATCTATGATACTGAGATTATAAAAGATGGGATAAATTAAGAATTCCTAAGAAAAACTGGCAAAATACACTGGGAGCTCATAGACAGTTTTGAGTTAGAAGAAATTGGATTTAGTATTGCTATAGAGAGGCTTAGACATTGTGGAAGCTTAGTAAACATAGTCTTATAAAAATTTAGAGTAGAAAAGGGACCTCAAAGGTCACATATTCCAACCCTCACCTAATGTATTAGTCTAGTCTACAATATCCCAATCATTATCCAGCCTCAGTTCAAAGACCTCCAGTGATGAGAGGGCTTACAACCCAAGCCAGCCCATTTTATTTTTGGACAGCTCGTTTTTAATCATCATAATTGCCAATAATCCAATAATCCTAATAATTATGCAAATACCATTGATCTAGAGGGCTTAGTCTACTGAAATATCATGCTGCAAATAAGTATTCAGTGGCCCAAAGACAAAATAAAATAAAATTAAAAAAATAAACACAACTCTTAGAAATGATTTTGGATGATTGTGATAGTAAATTACCTTAAAAATTGCTTTTAAGCAGGTGTTCTCAACCTGAAGTAGTGTAATTGTATGCATTTTATGTATTTGAAAACATTATTCGGAGAAAGGTCCATAGGATTCTCCAGATGGCCAAAGGGGTCCAGGCACCAAAAAAGGTTAAGAGCCCCTGCTATAAAGTATTGCCCTTTTCTTTCTGATCCATCTTTCCAAAAGCTAGCTAGAGAATGCATGTGAAATCAAGGGCCTTTGCAAAGAGTTATTTTGGTCAAAAGCATTCCTCAGTCCAATCCAAGCCTTGGAAGTGACTACATTTTGTGGCATTACTCTCACTTACTCTGAGGGAAAGGGTGAATTTTTAGGAAGTGCAGGGTTCTGGAGATGTTGATGCTGGAGGTGGTGATGATTTTATCTTAGCCACTGCTTCAGGGCTAGTAGCAGCAATCTTTGGTTTTATATAATAAATTCCTAAATAAGCCTAATGATTATGATTCTGCTGGGCCCGAGAGGCTCAGGGCTTCTGCTGTCTGAGCTCCTTCTTTACTAAAGGGCCCCTGTTCTGGAAACACCTTCTTCCCAAGTGTGACAGGGTTTGGTACCTGGGAAGCCTGACTTCTAGTGAGAATGTTTAGCTTCCTTTTCTCTGGTTCTTTGGTTTAGTAAAGCTCTCGCTTTTGTGCCCAATGAGAGTTACTTGTAGCATAGGTTTGGCTTATGTTTAGGGTCTCCCGAAAGTAGTAGGGGGGTTGTAGAAAGAGAGTTCTAGTGAAATTCTATACAATTTCCCAGAGCAAGTCGAATACCTCTTCTCTTTAGGGTTCTGGGATGCCTCTGAGGAGCACTAGGGTGGCTTTCTCTCATTATATTGGTTCAAGTTTCTGACCCAGTGTGTTTTTCCCCCAGCATTAATCACCAGTGATTTAGTCCCCCAGTTCCATCTGAGAATTAAAATCAATTAGATTTTACAAAGACATATTTATTGTGAAGATATAAAACTGAAATACAAATCTCCCATCCTTCTCAACACCTGGGGCCACATTTTCCTTTAAACAATCTCAGTCCTTGGAAAGACTGGACACTTTCTATGTATCATTGATCCCAAAATGTTCACCTCCATGGCAGAGCTGTGGAAAGACGAGTCTAAATCTGTGCTACTATTAGGCTGGGTCAAGCAGTTCCTCATTGTCTGGCATCTAGCAAGTCTCAGCTTGAATTCTAGCTTCCAGACTTTTGATGACTCACTCTCCTGATCACCTCACAGGGTCACAGCTATTTCCAATACTCCTTCATCCAAGGAAGGATTAACATCTCTGGTATAAAGGTTTGCCAATCCCTTTTCAGGATTGTTCATTCAACTTGGGTATCCACCTGACACCCAACTCTCACCTGTGGCTCCAAGAAGCTGTAGCATATACAGTGATCATACTCCCTGTAAAACTGCCTGGGCAGATGGGCTAAACTAGGTTGACAGTAACCAACAGACTTTGAATCCATTGATGAGCTAAGGGGATGTCGACCCCAAGCATGTGGAGACTTCACCTGGCAGAATAGGTAGAAGACAATTTGTTCCAATAGCCATGGAGGCGACTGAAGCAGACACTGTGGAGTGCTTAGAGCTTGGTTAAGCCATTGAAGTCACCAAGGTTATCCATTTCATCCTGGGCAATTCCCAGTTGCCTTGGCTTTTGTCTTGCCACTAGACTTCACTTACTGCGGAAGAGAGATTGAGGCTGACAATTTCATACAAAGATGCCTCATTTAAACCTAATTCATGTACAAGTCAAGGCATCTGGTGGGGGAGGGAAGAAAAAAAGATTACATGATAATTTTATTATATATTTAAAGGGAAGTGAGTTGTACTAATAGATTTGCAGTTTCATGTGCAATCACCTTTGAAAATTCTACTATAATATAGAAAAGCTTATTTTATTTCATAAATTAAAATAAATACTTTAAAAAATTACATAACAGGTGATATCACTGGTCCTCTTTGAAAACAAAGGACAATTAACGAAGTACAACATATTTAATAGCAAGAAAGAATTGACACAACAAAGACAGAAGCAACCTAGCAGGGCTCTGTGCTCTTGCCTTTATGTGGGTTTTAGAGGAGAAAGGTCCCAAGGTTCCTCATCCAACCAGAAACAAATAACAGCTTACTCTCTTTTTTGCTCAACTAGACCAAAAGACTCACTTTGGCTAATTATTGCCTTTTAAATGTACCCCAGTTCTAGTTCCATAGGTAATCATAAAGTCTCCACCATATGAAAGGCTTCACCATATGATCAATGGACCAGAACCAATTATAGAATGTCTGTATATGCTCCAAGTTCTACATGGAGATTGCATCAATAGAGCACACCAAGCATGATCGTAAGAATTGGGATCACTGGGAAAATTCCCTACTGCTCCCTATTACACAATCAATTTACAATATGAATAAGATATGGAATATCTCTTTATTTCCTCTACAAAGAAAAAATGTTGATTATCTATACAACCCATAAACACACTTTGACAGAAAGTCTTAAAACAGTATGTAATAATATATAACTACTGTTATCCTCTCCAAAGAAGTTAATGATATCAAAACAAAACATTTTGTTGAATTGTTAAATTGACATTCCACGTTGTAACTCAGTTCTGCCCTGTCCAGACAATTTCCTTTAGGTCCATATCTTCTAGCAAGTCTGGCCAGGGATTCAGCTCATCTTCTGGTTGGTGGACATCTTCTCTGATAAAGAAACTCTCTGCTGCTACTCAGCTCTGATGGATGGACACAGCATACCTGGACCTTTCAAGCTCCCAAAGTTGTACCCATGTTTTGACATGCCCATCTCACGATCCATGTTTGGTCACCTATGCTCAGGATGGGGTGACTCTTCACATACTCCATGCAAATCTCTGTTACAGGAGAAATAATGTTTTTTGGTTGGTAGTATACAAATAGAATATGTAATTATTCCTAAAAGACTAACCATTTTTTTCAGGGAATCTAATGTGTGCATTATATTTAATCTAATTCAGGATGTTTATCAAATGCTTATTATCTGTAAGGCACTGAGAACAGAAAGACACAAAAGAAGCAGTCCCTGTCCCTCAAGGAGCTTATATTCTACTGAAAGAATATAACATGTATACAAGTGAGAAAATGTATAGTAATATGAAGTAATTTTAAGATGGAGAAGGTACTATTAATCAGGGTTATCAGAAAAGCTTTATAGGAGGTGGCATCTGAGTGGTGTTTTGAAGGAAGCTAGGGACACAAGAGCTATCACTGTGGCATAGAAAAGAAGCTAGGCAGTTGCCATCACATTTTTCAAGGCTCTCTGACCACCAGTCACTGGAAAAATAGATACCTGTCTTCCCTTCCCCTGTAGAGTTCTAGGATGTTAAATTGGCAAATGATTTCTAGGGCTTTGAATGCTGAGACTGCAGAACATTGTTATCTGGCATGATTTGCAGGGATGGTTTGGTGTAGGTCATTATACACCATTAGGAATTGAACCCAGACTCATGGTTACTATTCAGACTGGTGCATAAGCATGTTTGGATGTTAAAGAAATATGATATGTGTTAAGTTGAAAAGTCTCTCATTTTCTGACTTTAGCATATTTAAAGACTTGGTATACAGCACTGTAATTACTCTGCTGGGTCAGAGCACTTACAAACATCAGGATTGGTTTGGTGAAAATGATAGGGAAATTCAGAAGTTATTAAATAAAAAAAAGAAAACTCATAAGGTTTACCAGCAGGATTGTCCATCCATCTCTAAGAAGTTAGCATTTAATTCCATCAAAGGTAAAGTGCAAGCAAAGCTTAGAGAAATGCAGGATTCTTAAGTAAGAAGGCAGATGAAATTCAGTTTTATGCTGATGCTGTTTGTCCTTTGTTTTTGAGGGGGACCAATGACATCACAGAGGAATGTCTTGACTTGTGCATGAATTGGATTTAAATGAGACAAGGTTGCACAAAGTCATCAGCCTTACATTCTCTTCCAGAGTCAATGAAGTCTAGAGGCAAGACAAAAGTCAAGACAACGGGCCAGGATGCATTGATTGACTGGTGTTTTCAATCTCTGACCAAGCTCTAGGCACTCCACAGCACCTGTTTTAGCCACCTTCAGGGCCATCAGAATAAATTGTTCTCATCTGCTCCTTGCACTAGGGGAAGCCTTCACATTCTTGGGGGAGACATCTTCTTAACTCACCAACTGGTCTGAGGTCTATTGGTTACCTTCAACCTGGTGTAGAGACTCTGCCCAAATAATTTTACCAGGGGGTGGCCACTGTGTATACTACAGCTTCATGGAGTCACAGGTGAGAATTGGATGTCAGGTGGACTACTGAGGTGAATGAGGGGCCCTGGAAAGTGTCTGGCAACCTCTTGATAATAATAATACAAAGTATTTCTATGGTGCCCTGAAGACTATTTATGGGCCCAAACCTATGGTGCTATATAGCTACTCCATACTGATAGAGTCACATTAATTAATGATAAGGACATGATCCTGGAGAGATAGGTTGAATACTTCCATAGTGTTCTCAACAGATCATTATCAGCCAATGCTGAAGCCATATATCTCTCAGGTTGAAGTCAATTCCTCTCTAGCCAAGCTTCCAACTGAAAAAGAGGTTTTGAATGCCACAAGAGAGGTGGCACATCACCTGGTGCTGATTCTAGTCCACCTGAGATTTACAAGGCAGAAGGTTCACCTCTCACACAAAAGCTGACTGAAACCTGGGTTATATGGCAAGAGGAGATTATTCCCCAGAAGTTCAAAGATCCCTCCATTGTCTGTATTCATAAAGGAAAAAGATTGTCCTCTAACAATCACAGGGAGATTTCTTATTCACTCCCACAAGAGTCTTGCCAGAGTTCTCCTTAATTGACTGATTCTTCACCTGGAAGATGGTCATCTACCCTAGTAGCTTTAGAAAGGACTGAGCAATGACTGACATGGAATTTACTGCCCAACAACTCCAGGAGAAATGTCAGGAGCAGAACACAGGAATGTACAAAATGTTTGTTGTTTTAACCAGGGCCTTTGATACTGGTAGTTGTGAGGGCTTGTGGGAAATTATGGCAAAATTTGATTTCCCAGAGAAGTTCATCAGTATTGTATGTGAGTTTCCTGACAGAATACTTGCACAGGTTCTGGATAATGAATGATATTCTTGAACTTTCCCAGTCACCAATGGAATGATGCAGTGCTATGTGCTTGCTCCCATACTTTTAAGCATAATGTTTTCAGCGATGTTGTCAAATGTCTTCAGTGAGGATGAAAATGGTGTCAAGGTCAGTTACCACATTGCTGGTAAATTATTTAACTTTAAAAAATTATTTTTAGTTTTCAACATTCATTTCCACAAGATTTTGAGTTCCACATTTTCTCTCCATCTTTCCCCTCTCCCCACCCAGGATAACATACATTCTGATTACCCCTTCTCCCAGTATGCCCTCCCTTTTATTACCCCTCCCCCTGCCTATACCCTTCTCCCTTACTTTCTTGTAGGGCAAAGTGAATTTCTATACCCCATTGCCTGTATCTTATTTCCCAGTTGCATGTAAATCAATTTTTAACAACTTGTTTTTAAAACTTTGAGTTCCAAATTCTCTCCCTTCTTCCCTCCCCAGTCACCCTCATTGATAAAACAAGCAATTCAATATAGGTTATACATGTGTAGTTATGCAAAACACTTCCATAATAGTCATGTTGTAGAAGACTAATTATATTTCCCTCTGTTCTATCCCACTCCCCATTTATTCTATTTTCTCCTTTGAGCCTGTCCCTTTTCAAAAATGTTTGTTTCTGACTACTCCCTTCTACTATCCTTCCCCTTTTATCCTCTTCCCTCCTACTTTCCTGTAGGATAAGATACCCAAATGAGTATGTATATTATTCCCTCCTTAAGCCATATCCCATGAGAGTAAGGTTCACTCATTCCATCTCACCTCTCCTCTCTTCCCCTCCATTGCCTCTTTTATGTGAGATAATTTACCCCATTCTATCTCTCCCTTTCTCCTCTCAATATATTCCCCTCTCACCCATTTATACACATATATAATACATATTATATAAATATATTGTATGTATGTATCTAATTACCCCTCTAACTACTATGTATGTATGTAACTATCCCTCTAACTATACTAACACTGAGAAAGATCTCATGAGTTACAAATATCATTTTTCCACATAAGAATGTAAATAGTTCAACTTTAATGAGAACCTTATGATTTCTCTTCCCTGTTTACCTTTTTATGCTTCTCTTGATTCTTGTATTTGAAAGTCAAATTTTCTATTCAGCTCTGGTTTTTTTGTCAAGAGTGCTTGAAAGTCCTCTATTTAATTGAATATTCATATTTTACCCTGAAGTATTATACTCAGTTTTGCTGGGTAGGTGAGTCTTGGTTTTAATCCTACCTCCTTTGGCTTCTGGAATATCGTATTCTAAGCACTCTGATCCCTTAATGTAAAAGCTGCTAGATCTTCTGTTATCCTGATTATGTTTCCACAGTACTTGAATTGTTTCTTTCTGGCTGCTTGCAATATTTTCTCCTTGACTTGGGAACTCTGGAATTTGGCTACAATACTCCTAGTAGTTTTCCTTTCAGGAAAGGAGGCTATTGGTAGCTTCTTTCAATTTCTATTTTGCCCTCTGGTTCTAGACTATCAGGGCAGTTTGCCTTGATAATTTCTTGAAAGATGATATCTAGGCTATTTTTTGATCCTGGCTTTCAGGTAGTCCAATAATTTTTAAATTATCTCTCCTGGATCTATTTCTTTTTTTTTCTTTTTTTTGGAGGGCAATTGGGATTAAATAACTTGCCCAAGGTCACACAGCTAGGTTTTTGTTTTGTGTGTGTTAAGTGTCTGAGGCCGGATCCAAACTCAGGTCCTTTTGACTCCAGGGCAGACACTCTACTCGCTGTGCCACCTAGCCACCCCATCCTGGATCTATTTTCAAGGTCAGTGGTTTTTCCAATAAGAGATTTCATATTGTCTGCCATTTTTTCATTCTTTTGGCTCTGTTTTATTGATTTCCCATAAAGTCATTAGCTTCCATTTGCTCTATTCTGATTTTGAAGGAATTATTTTCTTCAATGAGCTTTTGGACCTCCATTTCCATTTTGTCAATTCTGCTTTTTAAGGCATTCTTCTCCTCGTTGGTTTTTTTGGACCTCTTTTGCCATTTGGGTTAGTCTACTTTTTAAGGTGTTGTTTTCTTCAGTATGTTTTGGGGTCTACTTTAGTAAGCTGTTGACTCGTTTTTCATGATTTCCTTGCACCAGTCTAATTTCTCTTCCCAATTTTTCCTCTACTTCTCTTACTTGATTTTCAAAATCTTTTCTGAGCTCTTCCATGGCCTGCAACCAATTAACATTTTTCTTGGGGGCTTTTAATGAAGGAACTTTGACTTTGTTGTCTTATTCTGGTTGCATGTTTTGATCTTCTTTGTAACCAAAGTAAGATTTTATAGTCTGAGGTTTGGTTTTTTTTTTATGCTGTTTGCTCAATTTTCCCAGCAAAATACTTGACTCTAACTTTTTGTCAAGGTAGGACTCTGCTTCTAGTGGGTGTGGGTGTGGGTATACTGTCCCAACATTCAGGGGGTTTGTGCAGCTGTTTTTTTTTTTTTAATTAAATTTTATGTTTATTTTTAGTTTACATCATTCATTTCCACAAGATTCTCTATTTTGACCCTGTCCCTTTTCAAAAGTGTGAGCTTCTAACTTCCCTCCCCCACAACCTGTCCTCCCCTCCATTATCCCCCCATCTCATCCCCTTCCCCCCTACTCTCCTGTAGGGTGAGATACCCTATTTAGTGTGTATTTCATTCCCTCCCTAAGCCAAATTCAATGAGAGTAAGGTTGACCCATTCCCTTTTGACTTCCTGTTCTTCCCCTCCATTTTAATAGTTTTTCCTTACCTCTTCTATATGGGATAATTTACCCCATTCTGTCTCTCCCCATATCCTTTCATTATATTCCTCTCTCACCTCTCAATTTTACTTTTTAAGTATCATCCCTTCCTATTCAATTGGTCCTGTGCCCTCTGTCTATGTACACATGTATACACACATGTATACACACACTCATAGATGTATTCATATGCCCATGTACCCACCTATATAGACATATGTATGTATTCATGTATGTATGTATGTATCTATGTATGTATGTATCTATGTATCTATCTATCTATATGCATTTATATTCCATTCAACTATTCTCATACTGAGAAAAGTTTCATAAGTTACAATTCTCATTTTTCCATGTAGGAATGTAAATAGTTCAACTTTGATAAGTTCCTTATGATTTCTTTTTGCTTCTCTTGATTCTTATATCTGAATGTCAAATTTGCTATTCAACTCTGTTTTTTTCATCAAGAATATTGGACGTCCTCTATTTCACTGAATGACCATATTTTCCTCTGAAACATGATAATCAGTTTTTCTGTGTAGGTAAGTGATTCTTGGTTTTAATCCCAGCTCCTTTGACCTCTGGAATATCATATTCCAAGCCCTTCAATCCCTCAGTGTAGAAGCTGCTAGATCCTGTGTTATCCTGATTGTGTTTCCACAGTATTCCAATTGTTTCTTCTTAGCTGCTTGTAATGTTTTCTCCTTGATCTGGGAACTCTGGAACCTGGCTATAATATTCATAGGAGTTTACTTTTTGGGATCTTTTTCAAGAGGTGATTAGTGGATTCTTTCAACTTCTATTTTGCCTTCTGGTTCTAAAATATCAAGGAAATTTTCCTTGAGAATTTCTTGAAGGATGATTTCTAGTTCTTTTTTTGATCATGGCTTTCAGGTGGTCTAATAATTTTAAAATTATGTTTCCTAGATCTATTTTCCAGTCAGTAGTTTTTTCCATGAGACATTTCACATTGCCTTCTATTTTTTCATTTGTTTGGATCTGTTTAATAGTATCTTGATTTCTCATAAAGTCCCTAGCTTCCATTTGCTCCAATCTAATTCTGAAGGAATGACTCTCTTCAGTGAGCTTTTGAGATTCTTTTTCCATCTGGCAAATTCAGCTTTTTAAGGCATTCTTCTCCTCATTGCCTTTTTGAGATTCTTTTGCCATTTGAGTTAGTTTATTTTTTAAGGTGTTATTTTCTTCAGTCAGGCTGTTGACTTGTTTTTCATAATTTTCTTGCATCATTCTCATTTCTCTTCCCAATTTTTCCTCCACTTGTTTTATTTGGCTTTCAAAATCCTTCTTAAACTCCTCTCTGGCCTGTAACCAATTCATATATTTCTTGGAAGCCTTTGGTACAGGAGTTCTGACTTCATTGTCTTCCTCCTGTTCCATGCTTTGATCCTTTTTGTCCCCAAAATAGGAATCTAAAGTCATATTGCTGTGCTTGCTTTGCTTCCTTTTCTTTCTTGTGTTGCCACTCAATTACTTGACTTTTGAGCTTTTTTGCCACAGTAAAACTCTGCTTCCAGAGAGGAGAGCTTTGTCCCAAATTGCTGAAGTTTTCACAGCTGCTGGAGGTATCAGTTGGGTGCCCTTTCTGAAGTCTCCACATGCTTTGGCACTCTGGTCACACACCCCTAGACAGTGATCCAGATCCAAGCAGGTTAAAACAAGAGCGATTACCCCTCAGAATGGTTGCTTGGTCCCCCTACAATCTGCAGGCCAGGAGCTCTGAAGCAGCCACTCATCAGTGGCAGCAGCCACACCTCAGCCACTTCTCCCTTGGGGGGGCAGAGGCTGGACCACACTCCTGGACTCCCTTTTCCCCAAGTCTACACAGACCTGTCACTTTGTATTTGGCATTTATGGGTTGATAATTCTGGAAACTGCCACAGCTGCTGGTGATCTACTCTCCAGATGTCCCTCTAGCCACGGCTGGTTGGGTTGCCCTGAGGCTAAAACCCCAGGCTCATGTGGGGCTGGGCTCTGCTCCCAGTGTGCTGAGATGGACCCTTCCTGCCAGTCTGCTGGGCTCCCTTCAGTGGGAGGTATGTTTCTCTCTGTCACTTTGTGGGTTCTGTAGCCCTAAAGTTTGTTTAGACTTATTTTTTATAGGTATTTGAGGTGGTTATGGGGAAAGCACAGGGAATTTTCCTGCTTCTATGCCACCATCTTGGCTCCTCCCCTATGCAGCTGTTTTTTTTTTTTTTTAAAGCAATTGGGGTTAAGTAACTTGCTCAAGGTTACAGGGCTAGTCATTATTTATGTGTGGGTGCTCATTTTCTGAGGCCAGATTCAATCCCGGGTCATCCCAACTCTGAGGCCGGTGCTCTTACTCACTGCGCCACCCAGCCACCCCTGTGCAGCTGTTTTTAGAGACACTTCTAGGGACTTTAAATTTTCAGTTCTTTCAAGGTAGTATATTCAAAGGAGAGGTGTTAACTCTGCTCCTGGTCTGTACTCTGGTCTGTGAGTGACCACAGACACTCTTTTCTGCATTGGAACTATGAGGAGGATTCCCTTTCCACCTCTGCCAGAAGCTCCACCATGCCAGCACCCTGCCTTATCCCAGGACCACCACTGAGGACTGTGGCCCAGATCCAGTCAGGTCAAAGCAAGAAAATCCTGCCTGAGTGCCAGCAAAGAGATCCCTACAATTGCTCCCTGATCAGCCACTTGATCCCCCACCATCTGTGGACCAGGAGGTCCAGAAGTAGCCCCTGCTGCTGCTGCTCCTGCCACCACTACCACCTCCACCATCCTGTGGCTGGGGCTAGACCATGCTCCTCTCTCACCCAGGTCCAGCAGAATTTTCCCACTGACCTTCTGTGCTGTCTTTGGCATTTGTGGGATGAAAAGTCTGGAAACTGCCATGGCTGTCAGTGATTCAGTCCTCTAAGGCCTGCTCTGGCCCTGTCTGTGCTGGCATGGCCCATGCTGGACTGTGCTCTGCTCCCAATCTGATGTGATAGACCCTTCGACTTTCCAGGCTGTCTTGGGCTGGAGCTTTGTTTTACTCTGTCATTTCATGGGTTTTGCAGCTCTAGAGTTTGTTTAGAGTAATTTTTACAGGTATTTGAAGGGGCTTGGGGGTGAGCTCAAGCATGTCCCTGCTTTTACTCTGTCATCTTGGCTTTGCTTCTAAATTAACTTGAAAAATTTATAAACCAAGATAAAGTGGAGGCAGAGTTGGTGTATCACTTTTTGTTCATAGATGATTGTGCCCTCAATGTGGCCTCTGAGATTGAGATAAAACAGAGTATAGATTGATTCTCTGATGGTTGTGCTGATTTTGGCCTGACAATTAACACCAAGAAAATGAAGGTTCTCCACCAGCCAGCACTGCACCACACATATGTGGAACCATCACTTACAGCAAATGAAGAAATTTTGAGTGCTGTGGATAAGTTCACTTATCGTGGTGGTATACTTTCCAGGCTTGTACACATAGATAAGGAGGTTGATTCATGAATTTTCAGAGCTAGCTTGGTGTTTAGGAAGCTCCAAAGGAAGGTATTAGGCTACCTACCAAATAGAAGGTCTCTAGAGCCGTTCTGCTGACCTCATTGTATGACTCTGAATCCTGGATGATATACCGGCACCATGCCAAGAAATTGACTTGTTTCCATTTGAACTGTCTTAGGAAGATTTAAAGATCATCTGGCAAGATAAGGTACCTGATGCTGAAGTTCTTTCTTGATCTGAACTGCCAAGCATTCAAATCCTACTGAAGAGAGTACAACTTGGTTAGACTGGTCATATTGAATACCAAATGTATGTTTGCCTAACAGACTATTTTACAAGGAACTCATGCAAGGCCTGTGCTCACATGGAAGTCAGAAGAAATGTCACAAGGACACACTTAGGTTTCTCTGAAGAACTTTGGAATTGATTATGAGACATGGGATATACTGGCACAGGACTGCCATGCATGGTGTGCCCACATTAGAGAGGACACTGTGAAAGAAACATGAGATGCACAAATTTAGAGACATCTCTACCCCCAAATATTCATACAGACTCTTTGTACCTGACCTGTGGTGGAGCCTTCTGAGCTTGTATTGATTTGATCAGCCACAGTCAGATATGCTATACCTTGACCCTGACATAATGATGTCATTTTGGTCCTCTTCAAGTACAAAGGACAACAACCAACCAACATATAGAGGGGAAAAAATAAGCAATTTTTTTTACAGATCTTGCATTCCTTTGCTCCCCTAAGTTTTCCTATGGTGACTGCAACCGAGTAAAGTCCATTCCTCAAAATGCAGAGGAATCCAAGCTGAGTTGAAAGCAGAAATGTTTTTTTAGGAGGAAAATTGGACACTAGTGCTGAGGTTGCCCCTGTACACTTCTGTCTGTATACTCCGAAGTTTGGGGTGCTGACCTTTTCCCCCTGAACTAGGTAAACGATATATGTTTGATTGATTAAAGTAAGCTTGTTAACCGCCCCCCCCCAAAAGAAATGTAACCCCATAGAAACATTGCCTTCCTCCCTACACCATCCCAACCTGGCATCTATGGAATTTTTCAGCTCTATAACTCTTGAGTTTCTTTAGCTTCAAATTAAGTTGACGTTTATTTGACTGAGGCTTGCCGATTCTTGATCAGTGGCAAACGCCTCTTTTCACACTTGCCTTGTCAGCACTGACTTCCCAAGGAGGATGGTAACCCAAACAGCTGTCAGACTCCATAGAGTAAAGGTTAGAAGAATATCTACTTTTCCTTCCTCACACACTGGCCTGCAAAATTTTGTGCAGCTTTTTCTTGTTCCACAAGCTGCTCAAGCATGTAATAAGTTGAGTTTCAATGAATTGGAACCTCCTGTTTGAGGTGATGTCTCAGCAAGTTGCTTTTTCAGCTGGAGCTGGGTCAGGAATTTTTCTTTCCCCCAAACATTGACAGAATGGCTGAAGTGTTCAGAATTTCTGTGTCATCCCAAAGATATTTGTAAGTGTTCCTATTATGATGCACATGGTCATTGATGAGCAAGTTTACAGAATAAGTGAAGCATGCCATAAAATCATAATCCTTTGTGGCATAAGCTGGTCTGCCTGAATATATCAAAGAGAGGAAGTGGAAAAGAAGGGCAGGGAATGGAAGCCAAGGAAGTAAATCACACACACGTCATTGTGTCCACACAAATGATTGGTGTCTTCTTCTCTGCACACAAATTTGCCCAGTGAGTAATGAGATTCATACCTTATAAGAAAGAAGCTTATTTAGAAATTATTTCAAGTCCTAATGTGTACGAGTGCTCACATGTGTGTACATGTATTGTGTACATGTGTGCATGCATATGTAAGCATGTGTCTTGTGTACATGTATGTGTGAGTGCACGTGTGTGTATGTGTATGTTTTATCCACAAGAAATGAACTTTTTCAGAAAGATGTTTCCTGTATTCACTATTGTGTAGATTAGTTTTATCACATGACCTGGTTCCAACCTACCTTTCTTATCTTATATATTATTCCACTTCACATACTGTATGGTCTAGTCAAATTGTTGATAATAATAATAGCTAACATTCATATAGTATTTATTGTGTGCCCAGCATTGTGATAAGTACTTTACAATTATGATCTCATTTGATTCTCACAACAATCCTAGGAAGTAGGAGCTATTTTCAGACCCATTTTATAGATGAGGAAAGCAAGGCAAACAGAAGTTAAATGACTTAACCAGAGTTACGCAGTTAGTACCTGAGCCTGGATTTGAACTCAGGTCTTCCTGACGCCAGGCCTAGCTTTCTATCTACTTTGCTGCCTAGCTGCTTCTTGTCATTCCTCATGCACATCGCTCTATCTTTGGTTTCCTTGCCTTTTCATAGACCGTCTCCTATGCCTGGATTGCACTTCTTCCTTACTTCTGCTTTTTAGAATTCCTCCTTTCCTTCAAATATCAGCTCAATTGCCACCTTCTACACCTTCCTAATGCACCTGGTTGCTGATGTTCTTTCCTCCAAATTAATTTGAATTTATTTGGAATATATATGCATGTATTTATATATATATATGTATACATACATCTATGCATAATATGTGTGTATATGTTGTTTTTTCTAATGCTGTGTAAGCTATTACAATGACTTTCATTTTTGTTGTTGCAACCCCAGGACCTAGCACAGAGCTTAGCATGTAATAGGGATTACTATTATGTAGGGAAATAATTATTATTTACTATTATAATATTTATAACAATATAATTACATGCAATTTATTATGTAGCAGGGAAATAATTATTATTATGTAATAGGGAAATGCTTGTTAAGAGTTGATTGATTGGTTATTAATACAAATTTGTCAATGTGTCCCTTACACTTGTCAGTTTATTGAGACTTCACCCAACTGCTTGGAAGATACTATATTAGAGTTTGACTATATTATACATCTAAATTTTGAAACATTGCCTCTGAGAAACTGTCAGTTATGATATGGTGAAGAAGGAAGTAAAGAGACCTAGACATTCTGGTTAAATAATTTTTAATAGAGAAGAGAGGGCATTTAGCTAGGGGCTAGATGTGTTACACAGCTGGCAAGGATTTGGTTGACAATCAGAAGACACTGTAAAATAGATGTTAAAGAAATAGATTTGTGGGGGTTGGAAACAGAAAAGAAAGAAAGGGTAGAAAAAGGGAGAAAGATGAAGAAAGAAGAGAAGAAATGAAGAAAGAAAATGAACCAAAGGAAGAAAGATGAAAGGAAAAAGGACAAAAGTTTTAAAAAAGGAAACAAAATAAAATGAAAACAATAAGAAAAAAGGGAAAAAATAAACTGGACTAAAGGCAAATATAAACAAATTCTAAGCTCCAAATATACTGCTTTAAAGAAACCAGGTACTGAGAAAATGCGGTCATTGTGTTACTTTTTTCTATCAGAATGAAAAACATTTTTGCTCCTCTCCTTTTCCTTTGTTGGTGGTTGTAGGTATAGATTCCCCCTCAGACCTCACTCTCCCAACTCCTTTCCACCCAGGCTCATTAGGTCCCAGAAGACAGCTAACTATTTCTCTCCTTGGGGTCCTGGGGATAACCCTGAGAAATTGCAGCCTTTGTTATTATTGCTTGCAAGAATCTCCATCTTTTGTACTCCATAATATGAACTGACTAATGGATATTGTCAAATCAACAAGCGGTTATTAATGCCAGACACTGTGTTAGGTGTTGGATCAATTAGTTTAAAAATGATTAAGAAGGTATGTGGCAAGGGGAGCTATTACAAAACATACCTTCCCCGCCCCCCCAATTGTAGAGGTGTGCTGTTCCCTAGAAAGAGTAGGTTCAAGTTTGAAGAAGAAAGGTATGGAACCACCCATATAAGGCATACATGTGTGTGAAGATTGCCTCCTGATCTTGGAAGCCACTTCTCCCTTTTCAGAGTCTCCACCTGTTTCATTTCTGGGAATGGTATAGCCCAAGGACAAGATGTGCCCTTGCTTAGCTGGGCTGGCTCCTTGCTGGGCTGGTTGGCTGTTGCTATTGACAGCAGACTCTGTTACCAACTCTAGTTGCTGGACCTTGGATAGCTCTTCCAACATTTTAAAGCTCATAAGATCATAAATTGGATATTTCCATCTCTGAATACTCACCCATGATTGGGAAAGAATAAACACAAGAGAAAAAAAAGAATCAAATGCTCTATGGGAAGCATGTTCCCTTCAGAGTTTTCTAGAATATATGGGACTCTCCCTGTAGGGATTTAGGACTTGAAGTCAATTAACAGTCACCGCCTTGCCCTCAGATTTGGTTTCAGATCAGGAACCAAACTTTTCTGCTAAAATTCATCCTTCTGAGATAGGAGACCTGGTTTTCTTTTCCTTCTCTATGTGCCTTTGAGTTGGGGAGATTGTTGTGAGTACCAAGACAGGTCCTTGTTGAGGGCTAAGCAAGCATTTGCCTCTTATCAACTGTGTAAAATATCCTGGGTTTGTTGAATCTTCATAGATCTGTATCTGGAAGCAATGTGATTTCTGCCTGTATGTGAGTTCAAAATGCACCCCAATTTGCTAGGGATGGCCAATTTTTAATAGGGAGAAGAGTGTATGTAATGGAGGACTAATGAGAGCCCATTGTTTTTAGAGCATACACACATTTGCCATTCCTGGTAGGTTATCTTGAACATAGAAAATATGCTCTTTGTGGTTCTAATCCCCATGGCAGGTTAAGGAGCCTGCTTATAGGCAAGCAGAATGCAAGGATGCTTCTCCTCACTTCAGAGTTTCAGTGCAGTTACTGTCTCTGTGTCAGCTTATTACATCATGGTGGAAAGCCATCCAGAAAATTTTAGTGGACAATCTCTCACTCTCTTCCCTGGTGACTTTGGAATAAGGAAGAACTTCAGTTAACTGCTAGGTGAAGAGAAAGACAGCTGGCCATTTTCTTGCCACCTGGCATGTATCTCTGAGTGTATGGTGCCAATGTCATTGTGTTTATTTTTTTCCCCTCGATCTTACTTTTAAGTGAGATGGAACATAGCAAGTTCTGAATCTGTGATCTCAGAAAGGCTGGAAGAGCCATCAGAGACTAGCAATTGGAGTTGCTATGGTAGCTATTGTAGCCAAGCCAATTAAACCAAGTTAAGTCAACAAGCATTTTTAAGTGTCTACTACTGTGCTAAGCAGTGGGCATACAAAGTAAGGTCAACAAACAAACAAACAAACAAACCAAGTCCTTTCTCTCAAGGAGCTTACAATCGAGTGAGGGAGACAATGTGCAAACAACTTATGTACAAACATGATACATACAGGATAAATCAGACATGCTCTCAGAGGGAAGGCACCTGAGGATGACAATTTGGAAAGAAGTCTTGCAGAAGGTAAGACTTTACTTGGGACTTGAAGGAAAACGGGGAAGTCAGAAAGTAGAAACGAATAAGGGGAGAGTTTTTGGCATGGGAGACAGTCAATGAAAATACCAGGATTCGGGGGATGGAGTGAGTGCCTTGTATGAGTAATAGCAAGGAGATCATTATCACTGGAATTCGAGGATGTTGAAAGAAGTAAGATGTAAAAAGAATGGAAGGGGTCATAGTATGATGGGGTTGTTGGGAGCCAGCCCTAAGTGAAAATTAATGAATGGGCTGGACAGATAACTAGCTATGACACTGCATCCTGCAGTTAAGGGAGTGACTGGTCTCCTGGCTGTACCATTCCCCAGCATGAACTTGGTGGAGATGACCTGGAGGAAGGAAATTACTCCCAAGGCCAACAGGTACCTCTTGGCCACATGTGTCCCCTATACTTGTGTTTCCATTCCTTTCTGCTTCAAGCCTGAGCCCACTTCCCAAAGATTGAGTGTATGCAGAGGGTACAAGGTTCCCAACAGTTTTGGCCAATTTTAACAACTTGCATCTTTGCTATGCTTTCTCAGTAAATATTCTTTTGTAAAGTGAATTGATAACAGTGGGTTAATTGATATTGCAAATTTATCAACTGCTTAATAAATACTGGGAGGAACATACCAGATGAAGGCTTGTGAGGGATAGTAAAAGAAATTCTCACTCCTGAGAGTTATCCCTAAAGCTCTGAGGGGAGAAGTAGTCAGCTTCTCTGTGGGGATCTGATCTGTTAGTGTATATGGTGGTTGGTAGAGTAAACCCAGAGCTACTACTGCATAGGGATCTGGTCCTTAAATGGTGACTTAACCACTTTTGACTGGTTTGAGACACATTGGAGTAAAGAGTTTAGTTATGCTTTGATTTAATATGTGTCTGAGTTATTCTTCTCCATGAGTTTTTAGGGAATCTATCTTATACAAAATATTTAAAAATATAAACATCATCTGATATTAATATCAGATCATCATCATCTATGGTGATCAATAGAACAGATTCCATGTGTGTGTAAATTAGTAGTTCACCGTAAATTAGTAGTGAAACACCGTTTCAGTTGGTTCTTTGTGTAGAAAGAACCACACAAAGTACATCCAACAATAAAACATTTCTGAGAAGTGAGGATGTGCTGAATCTTTGCATATTCTTCTCTGAACACATTTGTCCAACACTCCATGGTTCTTGTGCCTTTGTCTCATCTTCTCCAACAGGTAGATTTTGATTAATAGTGAATCTTGATCTGCTGGGATGTTGGTGTTTTAGCAGGAAGGAATAGCTCCATTCCTGGCCAGCAGCTAATGCTACATCCCCTCACTTGTCCTCTCACCTTAATCTGTTGCCATTCCCACTGGTAAGTAAACACTGGGGAATGTGGTCTCCCCAGTGTCTTAGTTGTCAGCAAAATCTCACTCCACCCTTTCTCTAGGTACCTTGATCATAAGCCTTCAGGGAAATGGGAAAATGAACTTTTTCTTATGAAAAAGGTATTGACTCCTGACTTAGTTTTTGATCTACACCAGAATGGACCTTTTGGTCTCTGGATCTCTTTACACTTTTGAAAATTGTTTGTTATTGTTGTTTTATTAATGGTGTTTGACTCTTTGTGACTCTTTTTGGGGTGGTTTGCCTTTTCCTTCTCCAGCTCATTTTACAGAAGAGGAAACTGAGGTAAACAGGGTTAAGTGCCTTGACCAGGGTCTCACAGCTAGTAAGTGTCTGAGGTCAGATTTGAACTCAGGTCCTCTAGATTCCAGACCTAGCACTCTAGCCACTGTGCCACCTAGCTGTCCCTGAGGGCCCCTAGAAGAGTTTTTTGTTTATATGGGCATCTATCATTATTTACTATGTTAGAAATGAAAATTTTTAGTATTATTATGAAAATGACTTTGGCTTTGCAGAATCCCTGAAAGGGCTTTTGGGAGTCTGAGGGTTCCCTGGATCATACTTTGAAAACTACTGACCTACACAGTTCTTTGCCCATTGTTGGCAGATTCATGGACTCTGAGTTAGAAGGGACCCGAGAGTGCTCATCTAGGCTCCCTCATATAAGAATCTCCTCTATAGCTTTTCTTTGAAGATCTCTTATCAGAATGTCGAATACAATTATCTGTCAAAGAATCTTGAACATCAACAAATGCATGAGATACTCATTGGCAAAACAAACCTAGCTAGGTAGAGCAGTAAATAGAGTTAGGAAAGCTGGACTGAGTTCAAGACCAACCTTCCTTCAGTTTCCCAATTTTTTGACCCTGGGTAAATCACTTAATATTTCTTGGCTTTAATTTCTTAATCTACAAAATGAGTGAATTGGCCTCCAAGGTCCTTCCAGCTCTAAATGTATGGCTATTTAAGACTGTATTTTGCTGTATTTTTTTTAAAAAAATTTATTTATTTACCTTAAATTTACAACATTCAGTTCCACAATCCCTTGAGTTCCAAATTTTCTTCCCCTTCCTTCTTCTTCCCCTCCCCTTTTCCCCCTGGTGGCATTCAATCCGATATAGGTTCTATAAATGCTTTCACACTAAACATTAATCAAGTTGTAAAGAATTATAACCAATGGAGTGATCAGTGGGAAAGAAGGAATGAAACAAAACACAAAAGAGAGAGACCAAGTAGTTTGCTTCAATCTGCCTTCAGACTCTGTAATTCTTTCTCTGGATGTGGATATCCCTTTCCATCATGAGTATCATGAGTCTTTTGGAGTTGTCCTCTAACCTGCATTGCTGAGAGGAGCCCAGTATATCAAGGTCAGTCATCACACATTCGATGTATCTATAATTGTGTACAAAGTTCTCCTGGTTCTGCTTTCCTTACTTTTGCTGTGTGTTTTTATAGTCAATAAACAATAAAATTAATGGAACTTTATTGTCAGTTAAATATAACAATAAAGATGGAGCCTTACTGTAGAAAATTGTCTTACTTTTTGTTAAAAAATATCAGATGCATGATAGGAAAAATGGGGCTAGAAAGCAGTCCATGTGAAAAAGATCTAGCAGTGTTGGTGGACTCCTCAATATTAAATTAGTGTGTGATGTGTCAGTTCTATCTCTACAACATCTAACCTTCATCCCCTCCTGTCTTCTCATACAGCTACCATGGTAGTTCAGGCAATCATATCTCTCATAATAGCCTCCTAATTGGCCTTCTTTCTCTATTCTTTGCTTTCTCTAATTAATCCTCCAGATGGTTGTCAAAATGATATCCCTAAAGCAAAGGTCTGATCATGTCACTCTCCATTATTAAAAAAGTTCTAGTGATGGCCAATTGCCACTAGATTAAACATGTACTCTTCTATTTGGCATTTAAAAGCCTTTGCAGCCTGACTCCTGATGACTTTTCCAGGCTTGTTACACATTCTTCCTCATCCACTTTGTGTGCAACACACACTAATTATTCTTTGTTCGTGACATACTTGCCTCTCATCTCCATACCTTTGCCAAGACTTTCCCCCATGACTTCAATATTCTCCCTTCTCTTCTCTACTACATGACCTAGATCCAGAGACATTACAAGAAATTTTGAAGAACATGGAACATATTACTTATCAGATTTATGGATAGACAGCAGAGTGAGGTATAAAACAGATAATTTCAATTAAATTAAAAAGTTTTTGTACAGATAAAACAAATGTAGACAGGATGAGAAAGAAAGCAGAAAATCTGGAAAAAAATTTTATAGCTAGTTTCTCAGATAAATGTCTCATGTCTCAAATATGTAAAGAGCTTTGTAAAATCTAGAAGAATACAAATCATTCCCCAATTGAAAAATGGCCAAAGGATATGAAGAACTAGCATTCAGATGAAAAAATCAAACAATTTAGAGTTATATGAAAAAATGCTCTAAATCATCATTGATTAGAGAAATGCAAATTAAACCAACCTTGAGACATCATTTTAAACTTATCAGATTGAAGGAGAAAGAGACAAATGATGGAGCAGACGTGGAAAGATTGAGACCTCCTTGAAAGCTAGTTTCCATCAAAACATCAAGCTCTATCTCCTGATATGAGACCTTCCTTGACTGTTCTCCTGAGTCACGTGTCCTCCCCCCAAGTTACTTTGTATTTATCTTATTTCCTTTGCTTTCTTTTTTTTAAACAAAAACCAAACAACCACCAACCACACCCCACCACCCACAAAACAACACACACACAACCACCCACACCCCAACCCACCACCCCTTTCCTTTGCTTTTCTATCCCAATATCGTGTTGACTTATATCCAAAAGTTCCTTAATGGCAGGAACAGCCATGTTTTCATTTTTTTCTCCTCAATATCTAGCTGAGTGTTTGGTTAATAAATGCTTGTTTAATTGATTGACTGACATCAATATGCATATTGAAATTGTGGAGTATGAGGGTAGGGGTTTGAGTGGAGGAGAAGGTTGTTAGCTGCTAAATTGCTTGAAAAAGGAAGGATAATAACCAGTAGGGTGGAAGATAATAAGGATCTGGACAAAGCAATATAGATTCATGAAGTGAATTTCAAAGGAGGAGAGCTTGTGAAATGACAGTAGCCAAGGGATGGTCTTAATATTGCAGTGAAGGTGAAAGAGTGGCCTATTCTTTTAAAACCTTTCAAAATTTGGTCCATTCCTACATTTTCAGCTTTCTTACATCTTACTCCCCTCCACTTATCCAGTGATCTAGTGACATAGACCTCCTTGTTGTTCCTCACACAAGACACTACATTTGCTGACTCTCGGGACTTTCACTATCTTTCCCATGGGCCTGGAATACTCTCCCTTCTCATCTCTGTCTATTGGCTCCCTTCCAGTCTTATGGTAAATCTTACTTTCTGCCTTCCCTGGTTCTTAAGGTCAGTGTCATCCCTATGAGATTATTTCTAATTTATCCTGCATTTGTCTTGTTTATACATAAGTTGTTTGTGTGCTGTCTCCCCCATTGGAGTGTGAGGATATCAAGCAGGGACTATTTTCTGCCTTCCTTTTGAACCCTAGCACTTAGCACAGTGCCTGACGGTGGCAGACACTTAACAGAATGCTTGATTTGATATGATTACTTCTTGATGGCAGGAGTGTGAGGGGCCTTACAAAAAGGAGCACAAGTACTTGAGAGGGCAAGGAGAAATGTAGCATCTTCTATAATGCTTCTTAAACTGTGAATGGTGAATTTGACAACAGTATATGGCTTCTGAATGAGCAATGACCAAAAATTAATTAAAAGTCAAATGCGTAATGAATCCAAGGTGTTTCTGGCAGCATTTGCCCATGTTACATCATGCAACTTCACTACAGCCTAGGTTCTGAACACAAATCATTTGCAATTTGCACTGTACATAACCTCAGGTCATGCAACACCAACTATTTAAAATGGGAAAAGTGATAGAGAATGGAAAAAGTTTAAGTCCTGTTCTAGAAGGACCTGTGTTTTTATGAGAATCTGAAGATGGAAACTATCAAATGAAATGATCTAAGATGAAGGGAAATTTATAAACAATAGAGTAGAGGTTTCAGAGCACAAAACTGAATGGAAAGATAGCCAAGGATATAGATTGTTGAGGGATAGGAATGAGGTGGCTAGGGATGAGCATATAGGAAAATCAAATAAAGGGAAAGATTTCCACTTCAAGGGAAACTGAACCACAGGGATAATGGGAACAAGAGACAGGTGTTTGCCAACCATAGGTTGGGGGAAGAAGCAAGTAGCTGGGGCTCCTTTCCAACAGTGCCAGTAATGACTGAACAAAGTGCCACTGGGGCATGAATGGCATTCAAGTCCATAGGTTTTTGCCTCAACCAACCACTGGACAGCTATGGGTAAAGGTATTCTTTTGGTGTTCAATTGCACTGGACTGGACTGTTGGCCTTGTAGCTTCAACCTAAGGTGGTGGGGAATGAGGCACACCCAGAAGTCATTAGCATATGGAACAAACACTGGGCTTACAGTATCTGAGTCCCTGGAAGCACAGACCTTCTCTTATCTTTAATCTCTTAAGCATCTTCTCAGGATTTTTGATAGGTTTAAGTCCCCTTTGGCTAAAGCATTCTACTAATTCTGTGACCACAAACAAAACCGAGGAACATAACATCAAGTGAGCTACAAAGCTGAGAGACATATGCCCACTGAATAGGATCACCTGCATAGATTCAAGAGAGGAAGGATTCCCTATAGAGAATGGTGGTCTTCAAATGCTCCTAATCACAGCTGACGTACTAATTGCATTGTGTCCTAGTATATTACAAAGCATCCTAAGTGAAATAGTTGACATTTGTATAAGTCTTGAAGGTCTGCAAAGAACTTTACATACATTATCTCCTTTGAGCCTCATAACAACTTTATGAAGAATCACTTTACTGATGAAGAAATTGGTATTCTGGAGGTTAAATGAGTTGGCCAGAGCTATATAGCTAGGATGTATGGGAGGTCAGATTTTTTTTTTTTGAGGGGAGAAGGCAAGGCAGTTGGGGTTAAGTGACTTGCTCAAGGTCACATGACTAGTAAGTGTGGCAAGTGTCTGAGGCCAGATTTGAACTCTGGTCCTCCTGACTCCAGGGCTGATGCTCTATTCAGTTGACCACCTAGCTGCTCCTGGGAGGTCAGATTTTTAAGCCATGTCTTCTTGAACCAATGTCCATCTAAATCTATCAGCCTCTCATAATAATTTGAAAAAGACCATTTCCACCTTATATCAACTAGGAAAAATAAGGCAAAAGCTACAGATTGCCCAAATAAAGAAGAGCATATGGAGAACGGTAACCAGGAGAGTGAAGAGTCTTGAATCCATTTCATAGAAGACCAACTGAAGGAACTAGGGCTGTTTAGTCTGGAGAAGAGAAGACTCAGGGAGATATGAGAGCTATCTTCAAGGATGTTGTTATAGGATGGAAGGTTAGATTTGTTTTGTTTGGCTCCAGAAGCCAGAATCAAGGGCAATGGGGTGGCAATTCATAAAAGAGATTAAATTTAGACTTGTTAGCAAAAATTTCCCAACATTTAGAACTGTCAACAGTTGAATGGGCTGCCATTGGATGCAGGGGGTCCTCCCTCCTTAAAGATCTTCAGGAAATGATTGGATGGCTACTTGTTGGGGATGGTATTCTGTTATTCTGAAATACAGGTATGCCCACAGCTTATTGTACTAGAGGATCTATTTGTCTTAGACAAGCACTACAGATTGCTGACCTAGGCCCAGAAAGGAAGACTAGGAGGAGAATGGATTATACCATATTCAAGAAATTGCAGAGCATTCAGTGAGCCTAAGCTCCTCCCTGCCACAATAAGTCACCTCTTTTACTCCTTGGTTTTCCTGGTAATGCTATGTGGTTGTGGATGAAAGAATAGGCCAACCATGGACGAATCCCCATTGGAGTTGACCCAAAGACAGTTGAAAGGTATGTAGTGGATGTAGCCACCTGTAGTGTATAACCAATGACATCTTCTGCCAGAGCAGTAGCATGAAGGACTTCAATGAGGGTACATATCTTTGGGAAAGGAAGCAGGTTTGTCATGGAGCAAGATGAATGAACTCTGTACATTGTTATCCTTAAGGTAACAATAACAGGGGAACAGAAGAAGGCATCTAGCATATTGGGTGGACCCCAGACAGAGGAAGAAAAAGAAGAGAAGAATATGATGACAGAAAAACTGTAGCAGCAAGCACCCCAGCATCCCCAGGGGGGCTGCACACAGGTTCTTAGATCTGCTTTTCTAAAGGAAAGAAACTCCAAATGGGTTAACAATCTTGCTTTAATAAAAAATGTCATTTACCTAGTTCAGGGAATAAAGGTCAGCACCCCAAACTTCAGAGAATACAGAGGTTACAAGCAGACAAAAAATACAGAGAAACAATTCAGCAGACAGGCTTCCAACTGTCTGACTGTTATACCCATACCTAGTCACTTACCAGAGAAGGAAGCATCATCTGGGTTTTCAAAGCCCAGGGTGGGGGAAGGGGGGGAGCTCAATGGTTGTCCAGAGTCTCATCTGGTCAAATCACACAACACCTCTCAAAATGAGCCCCAAAGCAAAGCCTTGCATCAGGGATTATATAGCCTTCTCCTGGGTCAGAGAATGTCACAACCCTCTTGACCCACTGCCCAATCACAAAGCACCAAGGGGTGGGCATTCCTGAAAAATAAGGCTCCTATCACAGGCTCCAATGTAACCATATTTAGCCTATTAGGGGGCAGAGTATATTTTCAAATCACAGAAGGTTCTCAGAGTCATTTAAACCTATCAAAAGGCCTAGGGGCAGGGAAGATCTTAGATTCCCATTCCCATAACAAAAAAGCACAGGGATTCCACTCTATATGGTGTGGGAGGGCCATAGTAATGTTATCACAGATCCTTCTGTGAATCCATGAAAGTAATCAGAACAAGGGGGGTTCCTACTATACTCTGTCCTGGTCTGAAGACATCTGGAATAGTTTATCTAATTCTGGACATTTTTTTTTTCTTTTTGGAGGAGGGAAGGCAGGGCAATTGGGGTTGAATGACTTGCCCAGGATCACATGGCTAAGTGTTAAGTGTCTGAGGCTGGATTTGAACTCAGGTTCTCCTGATTCCGGGGCCAGGGCTCTATTCACTGCTGGTGCTCTATTCACCTAGCTGCCCCAATTCTGGCCATTTTTGAAGAGATATTGACATGTTAGAGTGTGTCCAGAGTGGGGTCTTCAGGATAATTAACAAATCATCTCATTTATAGACTACTTTTTTCATTTACAGAGCAGCCAGTTCAAGTGATATTTCTATTTTACAGATGAGCCAAAAGAGGCCATACATTTGAAGTCCGTATCTTGGCCTCAACCTACCTTTCTCCTACTACTCCCCTACCCTGTCTATATATTTCAGTAAGATTGGACCACTACTTTTAGTCAACAAGCACCTAATAATGTGTAAGGCATGGTACTAAGCATTGGGGATACAAAAAGAGCAAAAGAAAGCAAAGCAAAGCAAAACCAGAAACCCAACGAAACCCCAACTAACCTCCTCCAAGTGTTCCTTCCTCCTAATGCATCCTGAACTCTTAAGCTCCTTTCCTTTGTTTATACTTCTTTTACCTGGAATCCTTCCTCCCCGCCCCCTCCCATACACACACACACACACACACACACACACACACACACACACACACACACACACATCCTGACCTATTGGCATCCTTACCTTCAAGGCTTGTTCTTAAGTGGTGCTTTATGAAGTTTCCTCTGATTCCCCAATGGAATAGTCCCTGTCTTCTTTGATTCCTTCTAACACTTCCCTCCCCCATGACATATACCGTGATCTTTTTTGTAACATAGTTTTTTCCTTATTTGTCTCATATTCCTACTATAATCAGTTGTAAACTCCATAAAAGCAGGGGGCATATTCTTTTTGTAGATTCCTCAAGACTGAACAAAATGTTTTATATATATTATTTGTTGAATTGAAATGAATTTTTCTTTAGTCACATGTGTTAAGTGTATTCTTTTAGGTGAAATTGACACTTTTTTCCCCCTACAAGCAGGCAAGAAAAAATATATATTATTTAGTTAGGGGAGAAATCAATATATCTCCAACTTTATTTTATTTATTTATTTTTTGCTTTTTGGAGAGGAGAAGGCAGGGCAATTGGGGTTAACTGACTTGCCCAAGGTTACGTGGCTAGTAAGTATTAAGTATTTTGAGGTCGAATTTGAACTCAGGTCCTTCAGAATCCAGGGCCAGTGCTCTATTCACTGTGCCACCTAGCCACCCCTATCTCTAGCTTTATTAACAGCATTAGAATGTGTGTGTGTGTGTGTGTGTGTGTGTGTGTGTGTGTGTGTGTGTGTGTATACAAAATGGGCATAAAGCACACTGGGGAAGATAGGCTGGTACAGTAGAAAAAAGCATTGAGTTCTGGTTCTGGAAACTTGGAGACTTGGGTTCAAATCCTACCAGTGATGCTTATTACCTGTGCAACCTTAGGCAAGTTACTTATCCTCCCTGGGCCTCAGCATCTTCATTGCTATAATGAAGTAAAAGAACCAAATTTGATTCAATCCAGTACATGTCTATTAAGTGCACTCTGCTAAATATTGGGGATGCAAATAAGAAAAAGAAAGACAATCCCTGTCCTCAAAGAACTTTACAATCTAATGTAGAAAGACAGCACACAAAAGGCAGCTGGGAAGCAAGGTTGGGGGTATCCCAGGGGGTGCCTAGTATGGAGGCATCTTGTTCCCTGAGTGGAAACCAAGCCGAGATGCAGATGGAAAGTAAAGTGAGCTGGAAAGTCAAATCCTAGATGGCCTCTGAGGTCCCCTCCAGCATTAGATCTGTGATACCATGAATCTACATTGTCACAAGGCAATTGACCTTAGAATCAAGAAGAGCAAAGTTCAAATGCTACCGCTGACACATTCTGATTGTGGGCAACCTTTCAAATCACTCTAAGACTTCAAGTTTCAGAAAAGTTGTAATCTGCATTTGTAATGGGTCAGTTCTCTTTGAGATCTCTCTAAGCAAATGAAATGACAAGTTTAGATCAAAAAGGGTCAGAGGGGGGCAGCTTGGTGGTACAGTGAATAGAGCATCAGCCCTGGAGTCAGGAGGACCTGAGTTCAAACCTGGCTTCAAACACTTAATACTTAGTAGCTGTGTAACCTTGGGCAAGTCACTTAACCCCAATTCCCTGCCTTCCCCCCTTTAAAAAGACAAAAAAAAAAAGGAGTCAGAGGTTGTAGAAGCTAAAGAGATCCTCTAGTATAATGCTAAGATATTGCTGATAATGAAATTAAGCTCTACAGAGGTGAAATGACTTGCCTGAGGGTCACCTGTGTAGAATGTAGTTGAGCTTGGATTTGAGCCCATTTCCTTGCTCTCTAAATGTAAGGGTCTCTCTCACCTTTCCATATTAATTTCATGGAAAATTAAAAGTTCAGTATACAAGATTAGCTTCCTTTCTTCCTCTCTAGTTTTTTTCTTTCTTCCTCCTTCCCTCCCTCCCTCCTTTCCTTCCTTCCTTCCTTCCTTCCTTCCTTCCTTCCTTCCTTCCTTCCTTCTTTCTTTCCTTCTTTCCTTCCTTCCATCTTTTTGTGGAAAGACGGGAGATATTTAGTTTGAGCCACAGCTATTGACAATTGTTGTGGCTTTATAGTTTAATCCTACATTTATATTTTAATTAGATTATCCCTTTTCATCACTGCAATATGGTATTATGTGATTAATATAGTATCTGGTCACAGGAAAAATATTTAAAGGGAGTGGGGCTCAGAGTCTTAATTTGAAATACTAGGAACCCAAAGCAATCTGTGAGAACCCGAATGTAACATTGAGTTATTACACCTATAATAATTGTGGAAAAACTATTAAATTGTCATGCTCTATAGAACTATAGCTTGGTGAAATACATACTTTCTTAAATCCCTGTGTGTTCAAACATCTAGTAATGTTGAGAAGATTATCAACTGAGAAACATCAAACCCAGTGAACGCTGACAGGTCAGAGATGGATACTTCCAAAGATCCATCCCTTCTCGAGTGAATTCAGTGTTGACTCTGGCCTTTTTTGTTTTCCCATTATCCTCGGCCTCTGTGTTAGCAGAGGTTTTATACACCTTTAAACAAAGATGCCCAAGAGAGACCATTGTTATCTTCCAAGATCTGAGAGTGAGCCATGAGGCTCAATGTGAATGCCTCTCCCCTGTTGTTTATTGGCAGATGTTTCCAAGGGACAATAGATTTCTCAGCCGAATACTTTGGCTGGGGAATGGCCTGTGATTAACAGCAGAACTCATATAGTTACACCACGCCTCTCCATTTGCTGTAGCCTAATTCCCTGAATATACTTCTCGTCAATCTTTGTGACAATTGGCCATCTTGTGGCTTACTCGATGCAGAGTGAGAGCAAATAACTGTTTTTCGGCACAACTGCCTAGAGTAGCTCACATTAGTCTCTTAGGGCCCTTGTGACAAAAGCAAATTAGATTCCATTCAATGTTAGTCCCTTGTAATATCCACTCACAGGGTGGGGTGGTGCCCTCCTGGGCTTATTCATTAAAAGTCTCTGCTCTTCCCTGGTTCTTGTTCCCACAGGGTTTAAACTCTTCATCAGGTACCACGGCAGCAATAGGTTCCTATTATTTCCGGAGAAGAAATGTTTCCTTATGAATCTCTGCCTTTGGAGGTGGGGAAACCTGGTTTTACTGAAGTTGTACAATGAAGCCTGACAGTTTCATTGAGAGTTGCTTTTGCCTATTGAATTACTCTCTTATCCCCTGACTTGGGGAGACACTGAGGCAAAATGGGGTGTAGGTAAAATGTCAGTGATCCTCACTCAGAATTCTTTGTAGTGTTTCTCTCATAAGTTCTTGGTAATCAGTGTGTCTCCTCACTGAAATGAGAGATGTTAGCTTAACTCTTGCTATGGTTCTTGCTTTTGAAACTTATTTGTCCTGCCACCTAGTCCTTGGGACATGATTTATCTGATAATAGAATCATTAATCTAGAGTGGACTCCAAAGGCCTTCTAGTTGGCCTGGAGGAGACCCAGGGTGTTTAAGTGACTCAACCAAGGTCATACAGGTAGTAAGCTTTAGAGACCGGGTTTGAACTTAGATGTGCCAACTCCAAAGTCAGTATTTTTTCCAGCTTAACATACTGCTTCCCCCAAAACTACAGCATGTACTTTTACCTAACTAACTCTCATCCAAGTATTAGCTAGGCCAAGCTCTGCTTAGCCTCTGAGACTAGACTATTTGGGCATATTCAAAATTCTTTGGCTTTAGACAATAGATTTTCTCCCTGAAGGTTAGTTTTGTTTTTCAAATTTCTGCCCATTCTTCAAACCACAGTGTAAATACCATTTTCCTACATGACATCTTCCTTGACTATCTCAATATGAACTAATCCTTTTTTTCCTCTGAATTTCCAAAATTCAAAAAAATAGAATTATAACATTTTAAGCTACAAAGAACCCAGAGGTCATTTAGTAACAGAATTGTAGATTTAGATTGGAAAAAGATTCTCAGAGATCACCTATTCATACATTCTCATTTTAGAGAAGAGGAAATGGAGATCCAGAATGGGGAAATGTATAATCAAGGGCATACAGCTGGTAACAGAGCTGGGATTAGAACTCTGGTCCTTTGACTCCAAATGTGATGATTGTTTCATTCTAACAGACTCTTTTCTAGTTTGCCTGTTAATTCAGGTTTTTGTGTACACTTTATTTTCCCTACTATTCTCTATAAAGATTGGAACTTAGTATTATTAACCAGTACATATTGCATGTTCAATAAATGTTGGTTGAATGAATAAATGCTGATACGTATATACAGGCTAATGAGATACAATGAGTGCAATTTAACTCAATAAACATTAGCTGAAATCTTACTCTGTATAAGGGTCTACTTTTCCATTACTAATTTTTTATTTTGTGGTTTTAGAAAGATTTAGAAGGAATGCAGTCTTAGTGTTGGAAGGAATCTTAAGGATCACTTAATCCACCAAACTCATTTAACAAGGTTGTTGTGTTTGTCCTTCCATCTCGAAGAAGACCATGGCATCAGGAAGATGATGATGTGACTTGCAGTTGACTTGAATTTGAGTGAGGGAGGGTTGTGCAAGCTCACCTGCCTCACTTTATCCTCCAGAGCCATTTGGGTACAGGGGCCAGATATTCATCAGGATGAGTGGAGACGGCCCTGTATGCAATGGGAGACCCTGGCCCTTTACAGGTTCTCACTTTGAGTGAGGTTAGGCCCATTCAGTGAATAGGCCTCTTTAAGAAGTTACTCAAGGGATGGCCCCTTTAATAAAAATAAAAAAATCAAACTGGGGGGGCAAGACCCTCAGGGTTCCTGGACTAAAGAGAAATAGTTACCATTTACTATTTAACAAAAGAGGAAATTGAATCCCAGAGAAGAAAAATGGTTTGCCCAAGGTCATGGTTAGGACTAAAACTCTGATCCCCTGGCTGACTCCCAGACCAATGCCTATTCCACAGCACATACCCATTGTGATGCAATGACTTAATGAGGGATGTACTAGTAAATATTTAACAATTAGAACTCTGGGGGAAAAAGTATCCACAACATGTTTTAAAGTTTAATATGCATTATTTGGGGACAGCTAGGTGGCTCAGTGGATAGAGTCAGGAAGACTCATCTTCTTGATTTCAAATTTGGACTCAGACACTAGCTGTGTGACCCTGGGCAAGTTAATTACTCCTGTCTGCCTCAGTTTCCTCATCTGTAAAATGTGTTGAAGAAGGAAATAACAAAACACTCCAGTATCTTTGCCAAGAAAACCCCAAGTGAGGTTCATAAAGAGTCAAACAGGACTGAAAACAATTGAACAATAGCAACAAAATGAATCATTTACATTTTCCTCAAGATGCTAAGAGATTAAGTTTAGGGTGTTTTTAGAAGTGGGCACTAGGTAGCCCGGTGGATAGAGGTCCAGGTCTCCAATCAGGAAGACCTGAATTCAAATACAGCCTCAGACACTTAATAGTTGTGTGAACATGGCCAAGTCACATAACCCTGTTTGCCTCAGTTTTCTCATCTGTAAAATGAGCTGGAGAAGGAAATGTCAAAACACTCTACTGTCTTTGCCTAGAAAACCTCAAATGGTATCATAGACAGTAGGACATGACAGAAAATGACTCAACAGTAAGTTGGGGCTAAGCCATTTCCCCCCAAGGAGGCTGTTCCATTTGTGGAGTGCTCTAATTTTAAAGGTTTTTCTTCCCAGCAAACCTAAGTTTACCTTTTTGCAGTTTCTACCTATTGGTCATAATTTTGCCCCCTCTGGTAAAAGAGAATGAGTCAAACTCCTCTTCCAAGCAACAATTCTTCAAATACTTGAAGACGCTTACCATGACTTCCCTTACCCACCTCCGGTCAAGTTTTCATTTTCCTAGGCTAAACCTTCCCAGTCCAAATGATTTTACATACATTCTTACATACTTAAGACCCTTCACCATCCTGGTTGCCTTCCTCTGAACTTTCTCCAATCATCAGTTATCTTTTGTTGTTGTTTTTGTTGTTGTTTTGGCAAGATAATTGAGAGTAAGTGACTTGCCCAGGGTTACAAAGCTAGTAAGTGTCAAGTGTCTGAGGCCCAATTTGAACTCAGGTCTTCCTGACTCTAGGGTCAGTGCTCTATCCATTGTCCCACCTAGCTATCCCAATATCCTTCTTAAAAAAACATTGCATATAAAACTGAACATGATACCACACATGTTGTCTGACTAGGGCAGAATATAAAGGAACTGTCTCCTCCTTAGTATTTGCAACTCTCTGGCTCTGAATGTGGCCTAACATAGTATTTGTCACACTCTTGACTCATGGAGTTTTCAGGTCACTAAAAGCCTTGGAATGACTCTGGTGGTGATGGGCTGGAATTTAAGTAGACAAAACTTTCATTTTCCCTCATCTCTCCTGCTTGATTAATTTTAGACAGTAGTCTGGGGGCCCTTTCCAGTCATCCTGATCTATATCTGGCCAATGGACTGGAGCTCTGGAGGAGAAAGTGAGCCTGGTGACCTTACACAGCCCTCCCTGACTCAAATCCAGTTCAAATGCAAGTCATGTCATCATCTTCCTGAAGTCCTCTAGGAAAATGAAGAAAAAACAGCCTATGAGTAGTCCAAGTTGTCCCAATGCGGAGCAAACTGGCCAGTCCCAGTTGAGCAACTCAACTCACTCTTTCCTTCCTTCCTTCCTTCCTTCCTTCCTTCCTTCCTTCCTTCCTTCCTTCCTTCCTCCCTTCCTTCCCTTCCCTTCCCTTCCTTCCTTTCTTTCTTTCTTCCTCATTCCTTCC